>JAKGUB010000556.1:8212500-8487500 GCA_026261675.1 Hippocampus mohnikei
CTCTTAAAACTGCAGCATTAAAAGTAACCCAACATGGAGTTAAAAATTGTGTGTCTTGATTGTTCTCGACATGACACCAATTGAAAAGGACCGTTGAGGCACTGCCTCAGACACCACTGCAGCCATCCGGATGATTTCACTCAGTAGCAAAGACCACCCGACCACTCTCTGCTATTGTTGGTGGGTCTAATCTTGTTACCAAAAGGACAATATCGTGTTGAGTTTGAACGTCACGGATAGACCCTGGAAGGGGTTTCGAAGGAGCAGAAGTGGAAATAGGCCGCCTGAGAGGAGTGAGTAAGTCGGAGGGGACGGGGGAGAGTAGGGGGGGGACAGGGATGTCAGAGATGGAGAGGATGCAGGAATAAAGAGGAGGCTGGAGGGAAGTCACTGGAACATTGTGAGAGAGCAGAGAATGAAAGGAAGGACTACACACCCGCACACACACACACACACACACACACACACACACACACACACACACACTTATGTCAGCTCACACACTCACTCAGACACCCACACGGTCGCACCACACGAAAAAAAGAGAAAAACACTCCTCTCTTTTCACCTCACATTCCCACTCAGTCATCCCCTGCTTCATAACACCAATTCCGGTTGCTAGGGAGAGACAAACAGGCAGGTCGTCATGGGAATGGCCCAATTAAAAAAAAAAAAAAAAGGGGACGTTTTAAACGAGTTCATTAACCGAGGCTATGCGGTTCGTGACTCACCTTTGACAGGTCCACCAGCGTGTTGGCCTGATCGCTGAGCTTCCTCTGTTCCATTTTCACGCTGCGTAATCTACCCACACACAAACACACACACAATGGGAGATGCAGGGAGAGCCATCCAAAGTTGCAGCTCAGTGAGTACACAGTGGTCAGCGCGGTGAGTTAAACCCCGGCGGGCTATGTGACAACAAAACTGCGGCACGGTCACCTTGCCCCCGTTTCACCTTTTGTTGCTCCCTGCGCCGTGCGTCCGGATGCGTGAGTGTGCAAAACATTCAGGCACACCGTGTGCTCTCCCTCTATGACGGCTTCGTAAATCACCGGAGAAAATATTTCAGGTCCGTTGGTACCGAAAGCTCGGCAGGAATAAATAAGAGTGGCCTTTAATATGACGAGACCTTGGGAATAATGAGGCCTTTGGGGAAATAAATGAAGGGGAATGCAATTAGTTTGTATAAATAATCTTGCCAGGCAATTATAAAGAGGAGCCGTTAAGTTCTCGGAGCAATGACTGAGTTGTGATCGGCCGTTATGATCAAGTGCTGACGGGATCATATGTCCGTGTGTTTCGAAATGCTCACCGTTGGGAAGAAGGACGCCATTCGAAATCTTGTTCTAGCAATGCTAGAATGGATACAAAAAGTCTACACACCCTGTTGCGATCCGGAGCCGATCCCAGCTGACTTTGGGCAGTGGGCGGGAGACACCCTGAACTGGTAGCCAGCCAATCGCAGGGCACGCGTAGACGCTCATAACCTCGGAAAAATCTCGAGCGATCAATTAACCTACCATGCATGTTTTTGGGGGGTGGGAGGAAAGCGGAATATCCGGAGAAAACCCACATAGGCAGGAGAACATGCAAACGCCACACGGGAAGGCCAGAGCCCTGCACTTCTACACCGTGAGGTGGACGTGCTAAACCGTCAACCACCAGCATTTTTGTCAAGATTTAGAGCAAGATAAATAATTTCGTAACTTTTTACACGATTAATGGACATATAACCCGTAAGACTCATGTGAAAATTATTTATTTATTGCAGGTTAAGCAACAATCATTTGCACACCATCATACTATCGCGCTCTGCCGTGTGGATTTTGGCCTGTTTTAATGCCTATTCTCCTCTCCCCTTGCCCCACCCTCTGCTGGTCAGAGAGTAGGCTAAATGGCGGCAAAAGAAAGTTAAAGTCGTCGTTGTGGAGGATTCTGCATCCACCGACAGGTCCTGAGAAGAACCACTTGCCTGGGAGGAGTCTACCTGCGGCGCTTCGTTCATTAAATGGACCTTTATTCTATTGAAACGAAGATTGTACGCAGTGGCATCATGGCATGTGATTGCCCATTGCAGCCTGGACATCCCGGAACGGGGGAATCCCTCCATCTGCCAGAATGAACGGCGCGCTCGTATTCCAATCAGTGCGTTGGGTATGATGATCAAAGCCTTTGTCACGGAATGATGCGTGTCGTTTTACCCACAACTGTATTTGAGTGGATGAACTTTCAGCCGGTGATGATTCATTGAAGTCGTGGGTGGATGCAACTGATTTCAAAGGTAGCGTTATCGTGCGCGCGTGTGTGTGTGCGTGCGTGTGTGCGTGTGAGTGAGAGTGGGTGTGTGTTCGTTTTGAGTGCTCTCACTGGTGAATTGCCTGCAGGAACTTCCGCTGGTGTTTGCGGACTCTGGAGTGGTCGATTTTCTTCATCAGCTTGGTGTGCTTGTAGATGAGCCAGGTCTCCCTCAGCACGTTGGCCGCCGCGTTTTTGATCTGCTCCCAGACGACACACGCAAACACACAAGCAAATGCATATTCATGAGCAACAGGTCACCCTTTTGCAACAGATCTGTTTGTCCTTCGCTCTGTAATATAAAAAAAAAAAAAACCCTTAAGCATGCTCCTTTTTCCTAAAGGATTCCCTCATTCTCAGTATAAAACAAATACACACACACAGACACACACACTTTGCCTGCCAAAGCTTTCTTTTCAAGCGCACATAAACAGCTCGTTCCTCGGGGACTTTTGGCAATGAGAACCAAGCGGAGTCTCTCCCCCCACACACTGTGCCAATATATCTTAGAGCAGCTCAAAAATGGGCTGCATTACGATAGCTGGTTGCATGTGATCCAGTACGGTGGTTTATTAAAACAACAACTGAGAGAAAATGAGTAAAAGCTGATACAGAAGCAGTGCGGAGTAATTCCACGGAGCAGCCAGTGCGGACGCTCAGTGTGGCTCAGTGATGGTCGTTTCTCCCCGTTTACTGACTGGGGGAAAGCAATTATTTTGACAGTCGGGACAGGAGATTGCTACAAATATAAAAACAAACAAACGAGCCATGAGAACTTGGCAATGTTAAGTACAAAACGAAGAATGTCATTGGAGGAATAGAGATCATGCGTTTTTGTGGTCTTCAACCTTTGGGGGACAGCGGTTACGACAGTGGACAGCTTATCAGGTTACCGGTTATCATTATTGGTGCATAATGTTAAATTTGACCAAATAAATGTTGAACGTTGCCATACTTTCAAAATATTTCCCAAGCAAGATTGTTGAACTGTCAACGGTATGGCAAAAATGCGGCCATTAAATCATTCCACAAATATGGCCGACACCTTTCACATTTCAGTCGTACAATCTCATTCATCAGGCCGGCCATAGTTGCGGAATGGTTCGTGGCACGGTTGCGAACATCAGATGACGATTTCCCCGCAATTTAAACAAGAGCACATTCGACTGATTTTTGTGTTTCGTGACACAATTTATTTAACCAGCGGCAAATGTGCAGTATGTCTATGAATAAGTGTGACGGATTTTAATAAAAGGTTGCAGAGTAGTTACAAGAAAAGCCAAGTGGCCAACAGCAGGGCGATGTAGCAGGGGGGAAGTAAAGGGAAGCAGGGAATGTATTAAGGACATAAATTGAATGAGAGACTTCAAAGCCAAGCTTAGCGCTGAACAAAGAACAATTATACCCCCCCCACCCCTTGTCTGGGGAGCACAAAAGACCCCGTCAGGCCGGCTAATCAGCACCCATCCACTGCAGCCGAGCACACTCACACACACACACACACACACACACACACACACACACACACACTGATTTAGTAGTACACAACACTGGCCGGCCTCCTGCATGTACTTTTAAATGACGGGAGGCCTAATCAAGAGTCCAATTTTTAAAACTGCCCCCCCCACCCCTGCAAAACTGGCAAATTTGAGCTGGAACAGAACACCCAAGCTCTATTTTACTTTACTGTATTGTGTTGCAGGATTTGCCACAGAACCAAGCGCAGACTGGGGAATTCTTTTTTGTTTTTTATTTCATTCATTCATTCATCTTCCGAACCGCTTGATCCTCACTAGGGTCGCGGGGGGTGCTGGAGCCTATCCCAGCCGTCTCCGGGCAGTAGGCGGGGGACACCCTGAACCGGTTGCCAGCCAATCGCAGAGCACACAGAGACGAACAACCATGCACGCCCACACTCACACCTAGGGACAATTTTTAGTGTTCAATCAGCCTGCCATGCATGTTTTTGGAATTTGGGAGGAAACCGGAGCACCCGGAGAAAACCCACGCAAGCCCGGGGAGAACATGCAAACTCCACTCAGGGAGGCCGGAGCTGGAATCGAACCCGGTATCTCTGCACTGTGAAGCCGACGTGCTAACCACTGGACTACCGGGCCGCCCTTTTTTGTATTTGTTTTTGTCAAATCAAATTAGAGTCTCTCTGCAATGCCATCTCATTGTAATCTGCACAGGACCTTCAGAATCAGAACAAGAATATCCAAGAGATGCAATGCATACAGCATTTCTCAAATTATGTCATGATCATTTTGAGATGGATTAGGTCAAGTAAATCTTCACTCTTGGCCCAGGAACAAAATGAACAGCCCGCTTGTGCCGCAATCAGATAGGTGATTCCTTTCTACCCATTCCATGATACAAAGATGGCATCCCGCCTCTGATTTTACCTTCAAAGGTAGAACTTTGCTGGGGTTGACAATTTTGTGTGGGGATACAGAAGAGAGACCCTGGGAAAATGCTGACTTTTACAGATAGTGTCAAAAGGGGCTGTTGAAAGGCACAAAAGCCATATCACGTTGTCACGGGCAACCGCATCCTTGTCGCATTTTACCTTCCTACGTCAAGGACCCAGCAGACGTTTGTGGGCGATTAATCTCGAGACAGTTTGATATTGACCTGAATTTCTACAGTGTAGTATTTTGCCAAAGGCGTTACTGTTGGATTTTGGTGAGAACGAACACAAAGCGCATACAAAGGAATCCTCTTTGCTTTTGTGAAACGCTTTCCAGCTTTAATTTGGAATTTTTTTTTTCCCATCGATCCATTGTCTATGGTGCTTTGACGACATATGGCGGGTGAGCTGGAGCTTATCCCAGTTGACTTTGGGTAAGAGTTTAGCCAGTCTCGTTCTTTACAAAACGCCAGGCAAAAACCACTTCTGAAAGAGAACATAAACTAGAGGGCAAAAAATCGATGAGGGCCCAGTTAAAAGTTAAATAACCATCATTTGTATTCTTGAATCTTTGTTTTTTTTACATTCTGCACAACTCTCATTTATTGTGCAATAATCTAACTGTAACATGTATTTGTTACATATTTTGATGCATTTTTATGCTTTAGAGAACATTTATGTCTGAATTTCGGCGGGGCTTGGAACGGATTAGGGCATTTATATGGTAAACACGTCTCTACTTGCAAACTTTTCTAGTTAAGAAATTTCTTCCAGAACCAATTAATTTCAGAAGTAGAGTTACCACTGTGGATCGTAGGGCAGTAATTGGGCTTCCAGGTGACAAATGTTGAGAAGTTGACCTTTCAACTCATCTAGGTAATTCTGTTTATCATTCCCTGTTCCCCTCTTTTTTTTAATCAAGAGAAGGTGGTGTGAAAAACCCAGTCGGCGTCCTCGCGTATTCACACGTTCATCAGTCATGAATGCGCCTCACCCTGTTGTATCAGGTGAGTCATCACAGCAAGTCCAATGAGGAGCGATGAGGTCTGGAAGGACATCCCACTGTCACGTTTCATCAAGACGCTCTAACCATCAATGGGGCGTAAAGTACAACGTTTTCTTTTGCAGCGCAACGGTCCCCGTGATGGATGACCAAACGTCACATAAAGATGATGTTTGTCTCACTGCTCTCCATCTTGCCATTTCCAACCAGTTTTAATCAGCCTAATACACTGTCCGCTGCAACCGCGTTTCTTTTTTTCAATTCTCTAAACGTAGTAAAGCAATTGGTCTCCGTTGATATAGTTAAATGACTGCGTGAAGATTGCAGCTATAGTGGATCGAAAAAGTCTGCACACCCCTGTTCAAACCCCATGTTTTTATGATGTTAAAGTGAGAGACTAAAATCAATCATTTCCTTACTTTATCCACCATTAATGTGACCGGACCTGTACAGCTCCATTTATTTGTTTGGGGGTGGATCTTTTTGAAAGGGGGGAAAAATAAACAACTGACATGACGTGGTTGCACCCGTGTGGACATCCTCTTATGTCTGGGGATGAGGCTGTTTCCAGAATTAACCATTCCCATTCAAACTCGCAGAAGATGGGAGTCAGCACACACCTCCAGCCAGTCAAAGGGCATTTTCTTGACATTTTTAAAGTCACATGGTCCACAGAGAGCTTCTGTAGCATCAGAGGGATCACATTGATCAAAGGATTCAACCATGCGCCTCCCCTGTGCTGAATTTAAAGTGAACGAGGAAGCACTTCTATTGGCTGGGAAGCACGTTGGCTGTGTTCATGCCCACAACAGCGCAACCTCCCGTTTTTTCTTCCAGAAGCCTTTCCAAGAAAAGTGAAAATCCAAGCCCAGCTACGTTTTATGAGGTCATACTTGAAATGTGGAAAAATGTGTGATAAAACCAAGGTAGAATTTTTTGGGGGGCCAGAGTTTCATCACATTAATAGTAGAAAAACACAAAAAAGAAAATCTTTTTTTGGCATTTGAAAATGGAATGTAGGCTTTTTATGTCAGCAGTAGTGGCGGCATATGGTTTGTTCGTGGGGAGTTATGTTGGTGCCATCTGGGTCAAAGGTGTTCCGTTGCATCCCGCGAATGGCGCACCTTATGTCAGGTACACGGGAAATATGTTGCAACAAGCGGCATTGAGAGGTTGCCATATTGCGAAGGATTAATCAATCACTCATCACCACGACCGTGGCTGCCTGCCCCTTTCTGCCTTAATGACCTGTGTGTGTGTGTGTGTGTGTGTGTGTAAAATAGGTGATTAGGTGGAGGGGACAAAAACATAAACAAAGAGAGCGGTCACCTTGGCAACAAGCACCCACCCCGTTCCTCCATGTGCCGACTGGACACGTGTCGACTCTCGGGTTTGACTTTCCCAGCAACAATGACACGGAAGATTTTGATGTCCACCCAAGCTCAAGAAACTCCCCCAAAACAACAAAAAGGCAGCGCGGTGTGTTCTCGGGGTGTCCACATGCTCAGAGCCAGATTGAAGTAGTCAGAGCTCCTTTGCCAAAATGTTTCTGGAAAGTACAGTGGTAAGTTGACTTACGAATTGACTGACTACATTTGCCAATAAAGGACGATGAAAGCTAAATGATGCTGATTTCAATGTAAAACGTAAAATTTGTGCTTGGACAATGCCGTATGCTTTTGGGAAACCGAGTCTGGGACGTTCCAATAAAAAGGACAAAGGCAAGTTGGAGGTTTGTTTTGGACTAATAATCTTTTCATTCTAAAAATCAAACAGACTGTAAAAATAATTGCTCCGACCCCACTTAAGGAAATTAAAGAATTGGATTGCTCACGACGATATAAAGAAAACAAATGAAAGCTTGATGTTGCCATGGCGACGGCGTTGCTGGTTTTGCCCGTCTTGGCTTTGTGAACTGGTACATGATGTGTGACAAGAAACATAATGACAAGCATTGTGAAAAGGAGATTGCTTGCTGGAACTATTCAGTCGGGGACTGCGTATTAACCTGACCTTCCACTAATTATTTCAGTACATTGAACAGCGAGAGCAGTGATTTTCTAAAAGAAAAGACGCACGATAAGGAGTGGGGATGCTGTGTCATTATTTGTTTCAGATTTTTTTTCTTTTATGGTTAACACTGTATGTTACGTCATGTTGAATGTATCTACATTTACATTAATCATAAAATCCCATTAAAAAAAAACAACCCAAAAAAACAAAACAACCCCCCCCTAAACAACAACAACAACAGAAATGTAAGCACGAGGAGAACATGCAAATCCTACACAGGAGGGCCTGAGCCCAGATTCACCCCCGAAATGTGCCTCTCTGTGGTCCTTTTTGTACGTTGGCTGGTCGGTAAAGTTCAGATGTGTTTGCTCTTGTGGCAATGTTCCTGGCTGCCAACGCTGATAACACTGTTCCCCATTCTGCGCATCCAACAACATCGCAGCCCTGCGTAGCTTTTGCCACTGACATGAAAGTGATTACATTTACAGCGAGTGGTAGCTCTACTTACGAAATGGCAGATCCTCATCTCAAGTCATTTTGTTTATTTGGCGTAAGGCGGCGAACATAAAAATACTCGGTTGTCTAATTTGATACTTGATTGGTGGCGGGGCACTCCAGAGACACCATTTGTGCGCACAGGCAATTAAAAAGTCAGTTTTCCATCACGTCTATTTAAATGATCACCACCTCCGGCACACAAGGTGTTCGGCCTTGGCGGACGGCTTGGCTCAATGGAGTGCTCTTTGTTTTCTTTTGGAGTGGAAGAGAGCCCGGGATCTCTGGGGAATGGGCTGTTCCCATTTCGTCTCATGGCGCAAACAGTGAGCGCGATCTTGCAGCATATTCTCTTTGGCTGGAGCACGAGTCAATGAATTAGCCGGCGCTACAGACTGGAGGCCAAAATCGAGTGCAAGTTTTGCCCGACAAGATATGAGCTCATTTAAAAAAAAAGAACATTATGACTAAAGTGGTGCCATTTAAAAAAAAACATGCAGACATTTGTGTCTCGCTTGTGCTTTTAATTGAGATTTTAGCACCTGCAATGAAGTTTTTCACCATCCACCAGGCGAACGTGTTCAGCTAGCTGCAACAAGCGGAGCGCCGAGTTAAGCGCCTGCAGCAATTTAGATAAAACCTTTGATGCTAGTCCTGACATCTCACATGAGCAATTAAAACCTCACACGCCATCGACTCAGGGGTTACGCTAACTATTATCAATTAAGATCTTAAATCCTATTACGGGGAGAGGAACACTCAGCTGAACTGAAATTAACCCTGTGCTCTCGGTGTGAGCTCATCACCGATTAAGCCTCGGCGTTCATCGGCCCTTACTGTGATGTCATGATGGCTCGCAGTTGATCGGAGTGGAAACAATATGATTATATCGATGATATCTTACTCAAATCTTATGCATGTCTAGACGAGTGTTATGCAGAATTTGCTGCTTTGCTTTGCTGCACTCCGTCTCTGTGAGCACACATTCACATTTTGTGTCCAAAACCCGTCCTCGCCGGGCTTTACAAAGTAAAACAAAGCTGAGCAAGCTCACGAAGAACACTTTTTCATGACACACACACACATAAACCCACACCAACTATCGACGCGGTCCATCGGGCACGCTCTCCACTAATTGGCAATCCATTCTTGCTCGCCCATTTAAAGGGGGACACCGTGCCACTGAAGTGGATGCCACGTGTCTCGGTGTAATTCCGTTTTCCCCGAGTGTATGTACAACGTCGGCAAGATGGACAAGATGTCAGGCGGAGTCTATTGTTGCATTATTCATCATTATGGACTTGAGTGATTGTGTTCTTGCGTTGCGCGCCCATACGATGCATGTAAATCAATGTGCGTTCAACGGCTTCAATCATGAGTTGCTCAGTAATCGAGGGCAGGAGACAATTACCGCCGCGTAAACCCAAAGACCCTTCGAGGAAATGTCACCGTGCGCGCTGCACATTGAGCACTCGACGCAACACTCCCAGAGTGTGTTAATTGAGATCACATCACTTTTTAAATTGTATGGCATTTCTGTTGGGGGTGGGGGCAGGGGGTAATTCAATATACAAGCAAAAATACTTTAGAAGTCAACGCGAAAAAGCCCATCATTACATCTCTGGTGATGGATGAGCAGTTGCAGAGGAGCGTTTGAGAAAAACAAATAAATAAATAAATATATATATATATATATATATATATATATATATATATATATATATATATATATATATATATATATATATAAAAAATATATATTATATAAATGTTATATATATATATATATATATATATATCAGACATCTCAGTCCAGAAATGTATGCCGATGCCTTACCAACTGAGCTATCAGCTATCTCTCTCTCTCTCTATATATATATATATAAACCACAAAAAAATAAATAAATATATATATATATACAATGTGGCTCACCCCCTGCCCCCAAATAAATAAATAAATAAATAAATAAATAAATAAATAAATAAATAAATAAATAAATACACCAATAAATAACATTAAATTAAATAAGGGGGGATTTTTTTTTTCAAAAGCGTAAAAAAAAAGTCCTAAAAAAGTATTTAATAAGAAATGAGCCAATACTCCCTTGTGAGCACTGTCCAAATCGTCAAAAACATTGTGAGGCATAAGGATGCCCAGAGGACTACCCGGTGAACATCTCATCCTCTTTTGAGGAACATGAAGTCATTGATCTTCCCTCCTACATACCCTGCTGCCATAATGTACTCTACATATTTGATACTAGCTGCTATTTTTAAAGCGTGGGTCCTTCAATTGTATGAAAAATTGAAAAGGGCCAGAAGAGCGATGGAAGGGAGGCCAAATGGCGAGAGGCACGAGAAAGAAAAGCAAAAGAAAAGAAGATGACAGATTGAAAAAGAGGGACGGGAATTTACAGTAAAAGTGACAAATGTCGCACTCGTGGAAGCGGGGTGGGAGAATTGGAGGACGGCGGAGGGAAAAGCTCGATGATGGAAAGACAGTACGACATTTAGCGAGACAAATTCAGAGGAGATAACCTTTTTTTGCTTCCATTCTGTAGAATAACACGGCACTGTCACGGCGACGCCGAGCGCGATGCTGTTGTTAAGGAGGGCAAAGGAGGCGCAGCAAAAGGACAAGCTGTCAACCCTCGACTGACGTGACAACCCCCCAATGGGACTGGTAACCGATAAATGCGGTCCTCTCCCCTTTCAACTGAAAATTGATAAAAAAAAAAAAACGGTATTGTTTTGGCAATGGAATTTTACCGCTTGAAAATGCCAACACCCTTCACCGCACTGCTTCTGCTTGCATTACTTAAATACCACAAGTTTAAAATCCACTTAGCGTAGTGGCCTCTAATAGATGCCGTGCACCATTTAGTCATCCGCTAAAAGGTCACGAGTGAAGTCATTTTAGGAAAAATCCCAAATGGAATATTTTTATGTCACAAATGGCTCCTGCAACCCCCGCGACCCTCGTGAGGATAAGTGGATCGGAAAAAGAATGAATTTTCAGAAGCAACAGCCAGAGTTCTTCATTGATTATCACACCTACCTTTTTTATATTTATTTCTTTTTTGCAAATCGGGTTGAAAAAAACGGAGGTCTTCTCAGTGCTTGTAACAAAAAATGCTCATCGACACTGGCGTGAAATTCATTCGCCTTTGCGAGAACCAAACCGTATCGTTCCAATTTTCTGGTCCATTTACGTGCCCTAGTCTTTTCCTTTTGGGCCACTCAAACAACCGTTTGCCTGAACGTGAACGGTGCCTCGGCACACAGCGCCGAGCCATTTCGCCGAATAACTCGACAACGTCGGCGAGGAGCGGCGAACAGGACAATCGACGATGCATTCCAATGGCTGACTGGCGACTCAGCATTCCGTCAATGACGTCACTCAGTGGAGACTGTCTCACAAAATCATTTTCGTTGTTTGGCATGTCATAAATATAATTGTATATAATTGCTGTAGAGGCACAGAGGGAATAATAATAATAATACTATATACGTATATGTACATTCTGTATCTATTATACATTATACATGTGTATTCCTATCACTTCACATTCATTCTAAACAATGTCAAAACAGAGCCAAACAGACTTTAAGAAGCCCCACACACTAATTTACTCGCTACCTACCATCCCCCTCATCTTACCTCCACTCATTACTTTTATGTGTGTAGTCTGTTAAGAAAATGGCCGTGTGTGTGTGTGTGTGTGTGTGTGTGGCTTGACTCAGTGTCAGCCGTTAACTTGGAGAAATGGATGCCAATGAATCCTTGTGAGGAGGAAACGCTTAAAAATCCACTCCGAGCAGGAACAGAGAGTTCACCGAATGATACACGTTGGTCGGCGATTAACGCTTAAAGTTACGACCGCTCAGATGTCAAAGGTAACCTCCCCCCCATCGCCCCACGCGCCGGTTGCGTCATTCGCCGAAGATTCACGAGCAAGTGACAGAAAGCGGCAGTTCCGCTCCCGTTTGACAAACGGGGGCGGCGGCGGCTGACCTTAGTTGAGGAATGAAGTGATTCCATTCAGGACGTTCACTCAAGAGATTTGTTTTTTTCGAATGAAACGACACATTCTCAGATGAATCGAAAGCGCGCTGCCGATCGGTGGACATGTCATTGAGTTCGCGAACAGATTCATGAATATACATTGCACGCAAGTTTTGTTCATGACGCCGCGCGAGGCCTTTACGCACCCTCTTGGTGAGCTGCGTGTCCATCATGAAGTTGTGGACGTGCTTCTCGGCCTTGGTCAGCTCCAGCTTCCTGGCTACCACGGCAACCACCAAAGCCGTGCAACCGGCACCCTGCATGGGCGGGGGGGGGGTCGGATTTTGTGGGGGGGGGGTATAAATAGAAGCAGAACACTGAGTCAATTGCTAAGGAGGCGGAATTGGCTAATTTGACTTTGAGAATTCAACTCGAATGAGTGACAGCAGAACGCAAACGAGTGCCAAACAGAAGTGATAGGAGAGAGAGAGAGGCTGCAAAAAAGGATTAGGTTCGACTTCCGTCCCAGATCCGCAATTCTTCATGTCGGCGAGGCAAGCCAAATCTATTTTCATTTCCAATCCATCTGGTCGAAGATCCCTCCTCCTTCCATACCTCTCTAATACGCGAGTGAGACACACGCTGGAAAAAGCATCGGAGATTGACACTCCATAATGTCATTTCATGGGACGCCGGCGATCTTAATTGCGTGGTGTCAGTCTTCGGGCGGGCCGACGGGAGGCACGGATGTCGTGGGAAACGCGCAGCGGCTGCGCTGAGCTGCGACGCTTGCGCGGTGAAGTGGGACAGCGGGGAGGATGACAGACTGGAGTTAACTTTCAGATTAGATACTGTTTTCAATGGGGATGCTGAGTGCTGGGAAGAAGACGTGGGGGGGGTGGAGGAGAGATGGAGGGAGGGAGGGAAAGATAAAGAAAGCGAGCGGAGGGCGAGTGCGTCCGTACAGCGAGGCGGGGTGAGTGCTGGAGGAAGCGGACGACGGTGGTGAACGAAGGCAATGTTAATGAGGTCGCATATCTCCTGATAAGCAACGAATTAAGAGTCAGAGTGTTGAAGGAAAATTTATGGCCGCTTCCTCCTTCCTCGCGGCGAGAGAAGAAGAAGAAGCATGCCGCAAGGCCAAAGTTGTTCCCCAAAATAACTTTGCCCGGGGGTCAGTCAAAGGCAACGCAAAAACGGGCGTTAGTGCTCATTTACTCGATGTACTCAGCCACAGCTATGAATAAAATATGATGGAAGTCAATGGAAACCCACAAAGCGTTCATAAATATGAAAGTTTCTCAAACTTTATACACCTCCAAAAATTCAAAACCAATGTTAAGAATTAGGGCCTGCCCAATGTGGCTTTTAAAATTATTTATTTTTTATTTTTTTTTTTAGGCTGATGCTAATCCCAGTACGGGTCAAGATGAAATTCCCCGATTAATCAGCCAATTAATTATCTTCACAACGATTGGAATATATGCCAGTGACTATTATCTGTCGACATGTGTTGCTCCGCTGTTTGTGTTCAAAAATCTTACTTAAAGGGTTATAAAATGCAACATATCCCATTCATTAGCCCGCCTAAGGCGTTTTGCAGTATTTGCTTAGCAAGAAGCTAAATAGACTTCCCTAAAACAAAGCTATGGGTTGTTTTAAACCCGTTTTCGTCTTGACATTTGTGTTATGGTTCTTATACTCCACTTTAAAAACCACCGCTGCCGAGAAAAAAAAGCTCTGATGAATCGCTGCAGGAGAACGTGGACAGCACAACGCCGAGCTCTGCGTGTGCAATTGTGCCCTGCGGTCCGAATCAGCATGGTGCTGATTGTTCTATGTAGACATTGTGTGTGCACGCGCATGTGTGTGTGTGTTGGAGGAGGGGCGGGGCTATGTGGGAGTTCTTGTGTGTACTCCCACACGTGTTGGATCCGACGGGGTTCCCCGCGTAATCTCTGCAGACGGACTGACGCGAGCTGAGCCGCTGTGATTTGTTTCATTGTCTCAAGTGTTTCCCCTCGCTTGCTCTGCCACGCCGCTGCGATCCACCTCGCTGTCAGGAAACGGCAAATGACCATCTGCGCCACGGCCTGACAATTGCGCACCGCAAGACAATTTGGATCATTTTAGCTTCGAGAAAAAGCAAAAAGGACACAAAGAAATGATACAAACGGGTAATAGTGCGTCTGCCTACAATGAACACAACCAAAAATCCACATTCTACACATCACTACCACCAACCTCACAACCTACAGAACTCACTAACTTATTCTACCTACCTACCTAAGCAAAAAACTTTTACTCACGACCAAACTGACCAATCAACTTGTTCTGTCGACACGGGGGTGCTGGAGCCTGTCCCAGCTGTCTTCAGGCAGTAGGCGGGGACACCCTGAATTGGTTGCCAGCCAATCGCAGGGCACACATTGACGACCATCCACGCTCACACTCACACCTGGGGACAATTGAGAGTTTCAATCAGCCTGCCATGCTTTTCAGATGCGGGCCGGATCGAACCTGCAACCTCTGCACTGTACATTATAAATGCTGCGTTTTGTCATGTAAAGTTAAAAAGATTGCCTTTAGGTTTTTTTTTAACCTTTATTTATGTTTAGTGAAGTCTAGAAAGACTGTCCACTTTTTTTTTTAAGTAGCTCATTTAATTATGCTAAGTCAAGGTCAAGGTCATCTTTATTGTTAAATATGCATACATTTGACATGCAGCATGGATGAAATTTCATGGGTCACTTTGGATAAAAACAAACTTCATTCTTAAATGTCACTTGTAAAAAAATGCACGATCAATGAAGTGGCAAAACCGAGGTTCATTTTTATGCGAATGTAACGAGAAAAGTCACGTCTAATCTGAACTTGGTTACTTTTAAAAGCAAGTCATCGGGAAAGTGACTAGGGCTTCACTTTGAGCGTCGTTTTCCCTCATGCACTGGAACACTCATCACTCCTCCTCTGATGAGCAGTGAAAATAAACCACTCCGCAAACTCTGATGTAGGTATGTGTGTGTGCGTGTGTGTGTGTGTGTGTATGAGTGGGAGTCCTCTTTAAGAGTGTGTGTCAAGCACTGTGTCAGCACGCTGTGGAGGATGCAGCCCGCGGCGGCGAGCATGGGACGCTCGCTATTCTACCCCCTTTGTTTTTGCGACTGTTGCCTGGTTCGCTCACTCCACGTTCGGAGGCGCGCTAGCAAACATTTAGCCTTTGCCCAAGTAAAGACGATTCAGTTATATTTGTGCAAAGCTCCCGGCCGATTCAATTACAGTACAGTGGTACCTCTACTTACGAAATTGATTGGTTCTGGAAGAAATTTTGTAGGTAGAGACGCATTTTCCATGTAAGTGCGCTAATCCGTTCCAAACCCGCCAAAATTAAGACAAAAATGTTTTCTAAAGCATAAAAATGCATCAAAATATGGAACAAGTACATGTTACAATTAGATTATTGCACAATAAATGACAATTGTGCATAATGAAAAAAACAAAAACAAAGAATAAAGAATAAAAATGATGGTCATTTAACGTTAAACTGCGTCCTCATCGTTTTTGCCCCTTTAGTCCATGTTCTCTCTCTGTAGCGTTTTGTAAAGAACTGATCCAATGACATTTGCTTTTGTCGGCTTTTAACAATCCTTGAAAATGTCCAAGGCAAACATCAGCATAGTGAGCAATCGCCTGACTGGAGAACCCTTTCTGGGTGATTCACATTTACGTAAAACTATCGGAACACGTCCTGGGCGAATGACGAGGCGCTGCATCGACACCTGACAATCTGTCTACACACACAGACACATACGGTAGAAGTCCCTCTTAGCCAATGGGGTGCCAGGATGATGCTCAGTAAGAGCCAATGGCAGAGCAGCTATAAGTATGTTGCATTCTGGAAACTCGGAGCTGCGAGTAGCGGGCCATATTTTATTTTTACCTTTCGTATCAAGAGGTAATATTTTCCTGTTGAGGCGTTTCGTAACTTGAAAATGTATGAAGAGACGTTTGTAAGTAGAAGTACCACTCTATATTCTTCGGCATCTTCACATGCGCAAGCTAGCAAGAAAAAGAGCGATGTAAAACTATTGCTATTCACCACACTTTTTCTGGATGAAAAATGACATTTTTCAGCGAAAGATTTGTTTGTGAAGAGCGGTCTTTCTTTTTTTTTTTTTTACAGGCACCCTATGCCATGCCTGTGCAATAATTATCCTGCATAATTAGCATGTGTCACACTTTTGAAGTGGATGGATTATCTCGGCAGAGGAGAAGGGCTCACGAACAGATCTAGACAGAAAACATTTGAGAGAAGTAGTCCACAGAAGAAGTCTGAACCTTCTCAAAGCACGCACGAATTTGACGTATTTTCAAAAACAACTTGCCTTGTACGGTACTTCGCACAAATTGTCATCCCCATAAATAAGAGCTCCGGCTGAATAATTCCTCTCTGCAAATTCCAAAGTATAACCAAGTGGCTTCAATTTCTTGGAAGTAAATGGATTTAAAAGCTTCCCCACTATGAATTTGCATTTTTGAAAAAAAAGCACTTCTGAGAACGACAGCTGACGCGCTCGGGGAGCTAAATCATTCCGCCATTCGGAACGTTAATATGATTAGGTAACATATTAAAAAACGCATCACTCCCAATTGAGGCGCGCACCCACTGCGTGCTGTCTCGCAATTAGTCTCCGCATGCTACATGTCCTTTGAGGGAGGCAATCATAGGTAACATGCTTCATTTCAATCTTCTTCCCTGCGCAAACTTAGTCAAAGCAGACTTTTTGTGGGTGCCATTTGCAATAACTTGAAAAGTCCATCATTGCCTCACATCAGACTAATCATGTCAATCAAACAGACGACGAGTGGCACAAACAGCCAAAATCGCTTTGAGGGCAATCCGAATGGGTAAATTGGAATGCCGAAAGGGACACTGAGAGACAGACGGCGGGTAGAAATAAACACCGGGCCCGGCACAGGATGAGGAGGAGTAGATGGACAGCCAGGGAAGTGAAATGTGATAAATAGGAAAAAGATAGAACGGGAAAATGAGCGAGAGAAACTGCGAGTGGGAGGATGTGACACCCTTGAAAGGTAGGACCTTCATTATGCAATGAGGACGCGTGCGCACACATGAACATTAATGGGCTCTCTCTTGTTTGTGCACCTACACGCACGTACTGTCGAATTCGGCTAATTCGGGAGGGAGGTCGGGGGCGGGGGGTGTCCACGTTAAACGAACAGCCGAATTTCTTAGGCAAGGGTTAAAGTGCACTGTACTCTGTTGACCTTTTGAACGAGGCAAGGATGGCAAAGAGAGAGAACGAGGGAGAAAGGAGGGGCCAGGGACTGAGGGAGAGGACATGTGCTGCCTGCTGTTATGCGTGCCATGCCCTCCAGGGGGCAGTGCATGCAGAGAATACAGTACATAGATTTGATGAAAGGACGCAACGAAGGCCGTTTTTTTCCCCTTGCTGAGCTGAAATAATCCATGCCTGTGAATATGAGGGTCATTCAATAAAAAAGGATTATTCGCTATAAGGACTTCTCATAGAGATAGAATCTTACCTTTATTTATTTTTAATTTTCAACGTATCAGTATTTTTTTTTATGCGAGAGTAGAGAAGAACAGTGTGGCATTGTACCCACCATGATTCCAGTCAGCAGACACACCCCTTTGCCACAGTAAGTATGAGGGACCATGTCTCCGTAGCCAATGGACAGGAAGGTGATGGAGATCAGCCACATGGCTCCCAGGAAGTTGCTGGTCACATCCTGTGCATCGTGGTACCTGCGTGACACATGCACATCCGGCTTAAATGTGCTCAAAGGGGAAAATCTACCGATATCTTTTGAAAACAACTCAACACATTGTCATTGGTCAAATTTGCACGTGAATACCACAAGATTAGAATAGTGATGATGATGACGGTTGTCGAAAAGAGAAAATAAATTAATAAAGAAAAGAAAATATAAAGGGAGGACCATGAGGCTTGAAAAATAAAAATCTCCTAATATATTGAAAAAAAATGCATGAAGGACTAAAATGGGTAAAAAAACATTGGGGAGATTTAGGATGATTTAAAAAATGTGTAATCACTCAAATTTGCATGTCAATGCAGAGATAAAAATAATAACTAAAATACTATTCATATGTTATTCGAGAGAATAGTTTTTTTACTGTCATGAAATCAGGGCTGTGAATCAGTTTTGAAGCAATCTATAAATTACAAAAAATGCATTCTTTGTAAATTTGTGTAAAAAGTTCCATTAAACAATAAAAATAAAAAAACAACTACATGAAAAATGACAATTAAATAACACAACTCAAAATAATAATAACAATACAGTTGAGAATGTATGTTATGAGAGAGCGTAATTATAAAATGGAGCCCGAGGATGCTTATGTATGAAAAAAAACAACCTATTATTATATTTCAAAAAGTACATTTAGAATTAAGATTGAAATGACTTCAAATTGGATTCCCAAAAATATGCTGAGAGTATGTCAAGATGGATTGTATTGCATTGCATGATTTTGAATGCATGATTGGAATTCACAAATAGCACAATGGACGCATAACAACAGCGCAAATAAATCTCAACGTAAATGTGTCTTTGAGAACTCCAACCCAAAAAATCTTCATCTTCAAAAGATTCATCTTGCCACACTCGCCTGAAACAGAAAACGATGCCGAACCACAGCTCTTTTCGCTCCAGTGCGTGCGCTCCACACACACACGCACACGCACGCGCACGCACACACACATGCACACGCACACAGTACATACACACACACACAAGCACACAAATACTGTTACCATAGCAACCTGTCTTGTCAAAAAATATTCATCAGAAAGGCATCCTGTCGATGATAGCCTTGAATGTTTGCAAGAGTGCGCTCCCTACCAGGTCGTGAGAATGTTGCCGCGCTCACAGTTTTGCACCTCATTTGAGGACCTCTTTTGTCCCCTTCATTAGTTTGGCTTGCAGAGGACAGGGAATGCCAATTAAACTTGGATGCCACCCAAACGAGGGCTTCCCAGCCCCAGTCCCAGCAGCAGGGCATTGATGCATTTAAATAAGCTTATTAACCAACGGATAATTCCCCCATATTGACTTGTTTTTGGCCGGCGAGAAGTTAAAATGATGCGTTCGTAAGGCTGCAAAACTTCAACAACTCAGGGCATCGATCTTGAGAAGTGTCGAGAAATCCCTTTCGTTCTTCCACGTTTGACCTTGCGGGAAAAGTCTCCCTCGAGTTGTTGTTTTCTCATCTCGCAAGGACGGGGAAAAGCTCGGACATTCGGTATCATGGCAAATGTGCTTTTTAAGGGCTTAAACTGCCGAATGAAGTTTTAATCGCTAGCAATTATCATTGTTCAAGATGGTGACACTGACACTGACTATCCGTGACAACAGCAAGAGCCAGACACTCTTGCCAGTCGCTGTAGCACTGCTGTCAATGTCAGCCGAGGAGGACACACAAGAGCCGAAGCGGAGAGTGGGACGAGTGATGCTTTTTTCATATATATATATATATATATAGTGTAAATATGATGGGGATACAGAGGGAGAAAAATGTCAATGTATTACGGGAATAAACTTATTTATTTTTTTAAGGAAATAAATTGTCAGTTTAGAACAATAACATATTTTTTTCAAATATTTTTTCCTTCTTTAAAAAAAAATTATTATCTTATGCAAATAACGTTTTGGTTTTTTTAAATCTAAAGAAGTCGCATTGATAGACAAGCAATTGGGGGACTTAGTAGGGTCACCAAGCATTTGTATTTGTTTTTCCACTGCAAGCATCACACATACACACAAACAAAAACACACACACACACACACACACACACAGACATGCGCACACACGCACACACGCATACATACACTGTATTACTGACCTCTCACACACTCGTACAGTCCAGGCAGCGATGATCCATAGCGAGATGCTGAAGACCAGCAGAACCGTGCCGGGGCAGATGGTCATGAGCGTTTTCATTACAAACCGCGTGTTAAAATGCACCTGCAAGACACCCACACAAACTTGTTACATGATGGCTTACAAAATACACTCTTATAAAACACACCAATATGGTACAATACATGACTTGTGGTTGTGGTCATCTTCATCGGCGCTTCACCTTCCTGATTTTTAATTTTTTTTTGTATGCATAACGGAGTTCCTCAATTTATGAAAACACGGGTTCAGGTTAAGAACCTGACCTAAAAGCAAAAGGTCAATCATGGCTTTGTGTCCTCGAATAAAGACGCACAGTGTGCTTCTTCACCAGATAATACGAGTTCATTAACAAGAGTAGCATAAAAACAAATAAATAAATCACGATTGCTTTATTTGTTACCGGATGAAAACAAGCAAGAGTTGAATTTCAGTGCTCGTAAGCCTCCCTGTGCATGTTGCAGTGCATCGCCACAGTTATGAAGAGAATTGGACGTGTACAACTTGAAGTCTTTTTCCTCCTTGGCAGCTGACATGGATGAATTTGCTTTAATGGTATGACTCGCTATGTTTTGGAGTGACCTTGTGAAGGATGCAGTCATTTTGCTTGGAGATAGCATTACGTGAACCCCCCCACCTCCCCCCCAAAAACGGCTGAGTCCGTATAGCCAATGTGGTCCTCATCCTTTCTTTGCAATTACCTTCAGCGGGGAGGTTGTATCTTTGTATCTTTGTCTATTTGTTTGTTCGTAAAGAGATGTAACAAATTGCTGCACTAGAGCCGTAACAGCAAACCAAGCATTTTTCTGCCTTTATCATTGACACAGATTCTCGACACAGTATCCCGCCATCAGATAATTGCTGCAGAGGCAGCATCTGGTCAGACTTATAAAATACTGTACTTTTTCAACAGGGGCGTGCAGAGGATGCAAGCAAGGGGGCAGTGCCCCCCTCCTCCCTCCCAATCCTACCAAGATTAATGCGCACGTGGAGAGGGGATCCTGCCAGGAAAGAATGGACATATACTTTGAGAAAGACTCACTTTGCGCACCTTCTAATGCGGTTATAAAGTGCGCTGGCGGACCGAACTTTCAGCTCAAGGTGGGTGGTTGCCGCAAGAGTGGAAACGCCAGCCTTGGTACATTTTTTTCCGCCGATAGTGAAAGGAAATCCAAATGAAAATCCTTTCTAAAAAGGAAATGTTTCAGTATATTCAGTATGTTGTGCCTTGAGATACGCGTTTTTCGAGACATTAGCAGTCATTCAGCCGATTTTTTGGGATTTTCGCTTGCGAGTGAACATTTGCGATATGAGGGCTGTTTGGTGGAAGAAAACTCAACTGGTAGATGATAATTGTTCAAAATTTTGACAGTCAAAGTAAACATCAAACGGGGAGAGTTACACAAAAGCTTTCCTTCAAGTTGCTAGCTGAATCCTATCGCAACTTAGATGATTGACTAGGTCAGATGCTCAAATTCAGGCAATTGGTTCATCTCAAAGTTGTGAAAGCATTCACTCTGATTGCAGCCTCACCTCTTTTTTTCACCTCATTGGAGGGAAAGGAGACGACAGAATTTCTCCTCCAAACATCCTGCGTCTTTTTAGATGTGCATTCCTTCCAAACACGACATCATCATCGTGATCATCAACATTTAACGCCATTAAAAACCAGCGCTGATCGTTTACCGCACGGCTCCGGCGCATCCCGCTCCTGCCTCGATCTTTTCTTTTCATGGCCCATTTGAGCCGCCCGTAATATCGCGCTCCCATTTCAAGCTCTCATTTCATATTGCGTTATAAAGGATTCCGAGTAGCTTATGTCTCGAGTGCAAAGGCAAGACGTGCGATAACAAGGATGGAGAAGAACACAGATCTCATTTGAGCTCAAGGGCTTTTTGACCTTATCATTTTCGCGCAGGGCAGAGCGGCGAAAACGTGGTGGCGTGTCCTAGTTACACCAGTTCTGAAGTTTGGGGGGGGGGGGTTGGAATCTAAGCATCCTATGGGAACAGTGTTATAATATTTCTAGTAGGTCTTTGTTCAGCATTCAAGAAAAGGGGCAGGGGGCAGGGGAAGGAGCCCTGCAGCACAATGAGGTGGCCCTATGGTCCAGTGGTTAGTGCGTCGACCTCACATTGCAGAGGTTGTGGGTTCGATCCCGGCTCTGGCCTTCCTGTGTGGAGTTTGTTCTCGCCGTAGGTGTGAGTGTGAGCACGGATGGTTGTTCGTGTGTGTGTGTGTGTGTGTGTGCCCTGCGATTGGCTGGCAACCCATGACCCCTGATGGGGGTAAACACTATAAACACGATAGAAAAAGAAAAGGATGCCGTTCGAAGCAGCCTCTGACCTTATTGAGTGCGCCTATGCTCCTTGACGAGGCGTCGGTGAAGAGTTTGCTGTGCAGGAGCATGACCCTGGCGATGAGGTAGAGGCGCAGGAACATGGGCACGCTCAACACCATGTCCAGGTCGGCCTCGGCCTGCGACGGCGCGTACGAGAAGGCCAGTCGCGCCCGCCACTGGAACTTGAAGTCGCCGGGCACCGGGTGCACGGCCGACACCAGCAGCTCCAGAGCGATGAGCAGAACCCTCTCCATCGTCATGGCGATGCGCCAGTCGTCCGCCCCGTTGTCGATGACAAACAGCTGCGGAGACGGGAGAGATGCCACAAGGGGTCCACTTATCAGTACGCATGATGGATGTGATGATTTAAAGCAGCGCTTGCTATTTTTAAGGGCGTAAATTGCTCTTGATAGGCATCTATTCAGCCTTGGTGCCGCCTCATTAGCACAACGCACAACTCTGGCGTTGCACACTTACAGAGTCATCTCGCGTCGGGGCTTCTGAGCAAAAAAATAAAATAAAATGAAATAAAATAACAACAAGAGCTGCTTATCTGAGTACAGTACTCTCCGAGAAGAGATCACCGTGACGTCTCTGCTAATTGTACTTCTCCCCGCCCTGTTGGATTTGCCTGTTTTTGTTGCTAATTGCCGTGTTAATCTTGACGTTGTTATGAAAGGCGGCGTTACAAGGAAAGCACTAAAGGAAGGTTTCATCACACGGAGAGCTGAGAGGGGGTCGAGGGTGGGGGGGGGGGGGTGCTGACGAGACCAGGCGAGAGATGGATGAAGAGGAAATGAAAAGATATATATTGGGCCAGAAAGGTGAATCTGTTCTGCGCCGCTGGTTGACATCTTATTTGTTTGGATTAAGAAACAACTTTTCCATTAAACGTAACGGAAATTAGAGTTGCCGAGGGATGGACATGTTTTTTTGTATGTGAAGTGAAACGAGCCAGAATATTTGGGGTAAGTGCTTACAAATGTAACAATATCTTTTCATAAAATGCAAAGCAATTTATTTCCATTTATTTTCAAAAATATTTCAATTTCCTTCATTGACTAGCATGGAATTGAGTAAATTTCCACTTTAGTGTAAAATAAGCGCCATTCACCCCCCCAAAAAAAGTCTCCAACTCTTCCAACCCAAATAATTTGGTCCGGGGTAAAACCGTTGTCGCCATAAGACAAGCAAAGACAAAGCTTGGTGTTTGGAAGGAATTGTGCATTACAATAAAATTCAATGGAGTGTCAAGAAACATTTTGAAACAAGCACAGGCTCACGTTTTTTGACGAACTGTTGGCTAGCTGTCAAAGTGCACAACACACTCAGGCAGGACTGAATAGTATAGAGTCGACACGTGGATCCTTTGGCACTCAGAGATTCGCCTAATCGTGGTTTAAAAAAAAATATATATAAAAACATTTTACATTAAAACCACGTCTCACTATCAGGCCAAAACTGGCCTTAATTTGAAGTTATCGGGTACTCGCGAAGGCTGTCGATACCAATACCAAAGGCAACCGAAATCTGACCTCGAGTAGTCGCCTCGACACTGCGGCAGTTTGCCACATGTTGCAAATTAGCATCTGTGTCAGAATTAAAGTTCTTTATTCACATTTTGTCTTCATAGCGTTGAAATTTTATACATCAAAAGTACAACAGGTATCGGTACACCGTATCGGTGTATACTCAAAATGGGAATACTCGTATCGGTCTGAAAAAAAAAAAGTGCTATTGAAGATCACAAACATTGAAGGTTGTTTTGTTTGTCCTTTTTATCCTCAATGCATTGAAATAGCTCCGATTGACCGTCGCGCATTTATAAGAGGCGTCTGGTGTCAAAGTATTGAGTCTGAGTATGAGTAAAGATGTACAGTTTCACCATTCGTGGTTTGAAATTGCAGGGCAAAAAAATAAAATCATAATATGTCTACTTTAACACACAAACACTCATTACACGTAATATTATTTCATAAATTTAGCATGGCCCTCAGAGGACTTCCCCACTCGTGGTTTGGAGTGGAAGTGTCTTGGCAACATGAGAACTGTTATAAAAATAAATGGAAATCGAGAGGGAATTGACATCCCTGTGGCAAAACATCGAAGCGCATGCTTTTGTTCTTCATTTCAGAGCTTGGCTTATATCCCTGCAGAGTAAATAAAAGGTTGAAAAGAAAAAAAAATGGATAAAAGGTAAAAGCAACACCTCTGTAGTGGTACTCAGGATTAGGGACCCCGTGACGCTTAGGGAAATGAGCCATGGATCTTCCAGCCCACCCCATGTTGTGAGTTTTGAGCCCATGAACGCATCTCTTCAAGGGAAAGCAAAGGAAAACGGGATTTCACCAGAAGCCAGCTCTGTGTGGTCAATGAAATGACAAATCTCTGCCATGACCACCTATGGATGAACGCCTGATAGTCCATCATTAATGCGGTCGATGGCTCAGCGGGATGCGTGCTTTCCCACACGGGCTACACGCGTGCACATGCCGCTAACATGTGCACAAACACACTCGTTTGGAGCCGATGGGGGAAGCCATCAAGCCAACCAAGGGTCAAACGCTGGTCCTTGCTTTTCCATCAGCCAACGCGTGTGTGCGTCCTGTACTTGTGTGAGGGCGTGTGTGTGCAGAACCAGACTCGTCATGGTGACTGTTGCCACGGCGACAACATCAAAGAGCAGCCAAGCTTAATTAGGATCCCCGGCGAGAGCGAGGGAGCAGCAGGAAGACGGCGGAAGCGAGGGAATCAAAAGGAACAGAAGAAGGGGGAAACACGTTGAGAGACCAGATGAGAAGAGAGGGAAAGGAGATGTAGGAGAAATGACGGAGGTGTGTGTGTATGTGTGAAACAGAGAGAGGGTGGCGCAGACCGGCTGTCTCACAATGGAGATGTGCACGTGTCAGATTTGGTGGAAGGGGCACATCTCATTCCTTGTTGAAAATACGACACTATAAAGTAAGGCAACTTTCGAAGCGATCCAAGAAGAACTCCTAACATTTATGGATTTATGTCAGTAATTGATTGCCCGAACGAGACAATTAATTTCCGCCAAGTTTGTTTTTGCCGGTTATCTTTCTGCGCATTTTTGTCGCGGAACTTCCCAATGTAGCACTTTATCGTTCACATTGTTGTGCTAAACATGCCAGTTGGTTTTCAAGTCGATGGAGCACATCGGTGACAATGCAATATTTTTGCCAGACTTTTCAAAGCGGCACTACTGAGTGAGTTTGAACAACGGAACTTTTTACAATTGAGAATTTGATGTGATAAATTCTAAACCCCTAATTGGACAGCCCCTATTCATTCATCTTTTTTCCTTGCTTGACAAGGTAACAAAAAAAAAAAAGGAAAAAAAAGTGAGGTGGTCCAGATTTTGCCACAAGGAAATGAGCACCCCGCCTCCTTCCCCGTTCTACTCCCTCCTCCTTCCCACCTTCCGGTCCTGTCCTTCCCCTGCTGCCTCCTGCTGCTGTCGGTCTTTTCCTGGCTAAACCGCCACGAGGAAGGGATAAATAATTAAATTCCATTAGGAAAGTAATCTGTCAATGTGAGTGAGTGAGTGGGTGCCACTGCCCCTACACGACCAAAATGGGAGGGAAGTGGCTTGGCGGTACTTCGATGTTTGGATGTGTGCCGCGTGTGTTCATGTTTGACCAAAACAAACACTCGATAAGCCCAAAAGGAATCACTGAGCAAAATCCTATCTGTCTTTTGCTCCTTTAACGTTAAGAAAATGTGGCAGCGGAGGGCAAAGGGCGAGCGAGAGGACGTCACGAAACGAAGAGTGAGCCGGACAGAAGGAGGGCAGTGCCAAAACAAAAACAAGAAAAAGTGTGCACAAGGAAAATCGACGTCACACGCTGGACGCGCTCCTCTGCCTCTCTGCGGTGACCTTTCACCGTTTCTCCTTCATCCATCCATCTCTACCGAAATTTCATCCGGGCCTTGCGGCCATACCAACCAGCTAATCGGGTTAAATCCCTGATCGGCCGTGCCTCATCACGGAAGCAGATGCGGCGCTAGACACGAGCTGCCAGCATACACGGAGATGCAAACTTTACACCCAGATGGTCTCGACAAGTAGCAACCATAAAAGAACAAGAAGAATATGCCAGCAAATTAACCACGGGGTGGTGTTTCCCAAAGGCGGGGTGGCGGGGGAGGAGGGAAGACGCATCTAATCAGCGAAGGAGTAAGCCAGTGCACAAGACACACACAGTCACACCCCTGGGGAGCGTGTGCGTCCTACAACTTGGAAATCCCCCAAACAGACGTGCATGATATAAATGGAGCAAGACAAACACATTTGCAAGTCGACAGATCGGTGCATACACTTTGGCACTAAAAGAATGAAGATAACATGCATCCTTTTCTGTTTCTACTCATTTTTCGAAATCGGGTCGCAGAGGGAATCAATCTGAAAACGCTGCCCTTGAGTGTCTGGGCCCGATTTTCGTGACAGGTGCCCGTGCGTTCGTCGTAAAAACAGGTGCATTTTCATTTTGGTGAGTCGAATTGACTGCGTTTGGGAATTTTGGCAGACCACGTCGCACCTCGCTTGGCGTTTGGGTGAACGAGGCTGGCCCGCCCCCGGTGCATCTGACAATTTGGTGACAGAAAGGAGACTGCGCTCCGCACGGATGCAAGATCGGGGGTGGAAGGTGCTGTATTTAAATGGAATGGGGGTGGGGGCGGGGGGGGGGCAAAGTGGCAAAGCAAAATGACATTAGGTGAGTCGGCTGTTTTCAAGAGATGTGTTTTGACTTATGATTGATGAAAGGGTCTCTTTCTAAACTGTCATTGTTCCGCCATGCCGTTCGTGGCACCGTGTATGCTCTGCCATGTGAGCAATCAGGCGGCAAACAGGTGCAAACTGCACTCGGCTGCCAAACTCGGTGGGCGTCTTTGCGCCGGTATGTCATTTGTGGAAAATCCTTTGTGAACAGGACGTTCAGACGGAGCATATTGCGGGTGCGAATTAAAGTGCAATTCAAGGTGCTAACAGCAGCCGCGGGACATTATTTCTGGATTCGGGCCTGAATATTCAAAAAGACTTTGCACATCTTACCTATGGCGGCCACAGTTACCCATTTAGTCCCATTTGTTTTTGTTTTTTTGACCCGTTTCGTTTTTGCCATCTTTTACTTTGAATACGGCTTATCTCGTCGACCCGTGTGCCGATAAATTCACATTTTTATGCTTGTCGTTATCGTCATCATCTGTCGCTCGTCTTGTAAGGACATAACAAGAGAAGTACACAAGCTGACTTCATCCTTTAGATCAGGGGTGTCAAACTCATTTTTGTCGCGGGCCACATTGAAGTGACCGTTTCCCTTGGAGGGCCGTTAGGTAACAAGAAAATAATGAGAATATCTCTCTGATTTATTTACATATAAGAAGTTGAAATTTTGGTCCAGATTTTAGCAAGCATGGTAGAAGTTGACATGTTTGATTGGCTTTCGCGGGCCGCATAAAATGATGTGGCGGGCCAGATCTGGCCCCGGGTCCTTGAGTTTGACACCTGTGCTTTAGATGCTTGCTGACTCGTCACCTCGCAATGCTAAAGCTCCATATTTTAGTGTGACTTTCAAAATGGATTCCCCACCACTGATCATGTGAATTATTTGACAAAAATGATCAACGATGATTGAACCAGAAACATTCATTCATTCATTCATTCATCTTCCGAACCGCTTGATCCTCACTAGGGTCGCGGGGGGTGCTGGAGCCTATCCCAGCTGTCTCCGGGCAGTAGGCGGGGGACACCCTGAATCGGTTGCCAGCCAATCGCAGGGCACACATTGACGAACAACCATCCACGCTCACACTCACACCTCAGGACAATTTAGAGCGTTCAATCAGCCTGCCATGCATGTCTTTGGAATGTGGGAGGAAACCGGAGCACCCGGAGAAAACCCCCGCAAGCCCGGGGAGAACATGCAAACTCCACACAGGGAGGCCGGAGCTGGAATCGAACCCGGTACCTCTGCACTGTGAAGCCGACGTGCTAACCACTGGACTACCGGGCCGCCCTGAACCAGAAACAGGAAACAGATAAATATCAATATGCAACACTATTTCTTTCAATCTCTAAACTGTTGACATTTACAAACGATCACCTCCACAACGTTCCTAGGAAATCCCAATATCCCATTACTGGTGAAGTATTTTTTGGGGAACGGGCATGCTGGTTACTCATGTGGTCTCTTGGGGCGACCTGTTGGTGACCCCGCCCTGATATAAGATAAGAAAACCTTTATTAGTCTCACAATGGAGAAATTCCCAATTCCCAATCTAGTGACAGCAATCACAACCAGGCATGACTAAACACACTTTCACAGCAAACTCATCCACGCGTGCATTTGGGGACTTCCTTGCGTGCACTGGGAACAGAAAACGGACTTTCCCCAAACTGTAGGCAGCATTAAATGTCTGATGAACAACTAAGATTGATGGTGCAGGTAGTGTAGGTTTAGTCGTCAATTAGTGACGCCTTAATTGATTCATTCAAGTCTGAACTGTCCCAAGACTTTTGCAGTGAGTGCCCATCCAGGGGTGGGGGGTAAAAAAAACAAACAAAACACCCAAGCCTGGTTGTTCACGGCGTCAATATGAAGAGTGGGACGTGATGAGGTGACAAAGAAAAATGTTCGCACTTTGGCTGTGTGCTGAATTTCACAAAGAAAAGGTCTAAAAACAGCAAGCAGGTGTAAAGATGATTCCTCCGGAGATGTCTCGAGATGGGAAATTCCCTTCATTCGCCGCTAATTTGCATCGCGCCTATAAATGGCAACAGGACCGGGGAAATAAAGAAATAAATAAATCGGCATGTATGGGAGACGACGTGCTGCGCTGCATTATGCTCTTCCATTAGCGTTCCCAGGGTGCATACACAATGTGGTGAGCATCATTAAATGCCCATTCAGATATTAAATACCAGCCCGGCACTAAGAGGATGACCCTTCATGCTTACTTTACTTTCCGTTTGCCATCTGCTACTTTGTCAGCGCCAAGCCTGGTGTCTTGTTGATCAATGGAGCGCTTGGGAAATGCACCAAAAGTAACGGAATCAACACAGTTCACTAATGCTAGAAGCGCACTAATGGACTGGAGAAATAGCGCTCTTCACTCTCTCTTGAAAGACACGTACACACCCCCACGCACACACGAGCACACGCACACTCCTTGTTTTGTATTTGATTCATTCAAACAACAACTTTCATTTGTTTGCCTCTTCAACACTGGCACTTCAGATAGTCAAGGCAGGGAGCAGTTCAGAGTAGGGTTTGACAAGAAATCAAATTCAAATTGTAAAGGCGCGCAATTTGGGGAATATAAAGAGGGTGTGACACCATCTATAAGGCGCATCGGAGTATAGGGCGCACTGTCGGCTTTTGGGAAAATGGAAGGCTTTTAGGTGCGCCTTATAGAGTGGAAAATATGGGAGAAGCTGGCCAAGTGCTGATGGCCTCATGTCTATTCAATTGATACCTGAAAAAAAAAGTATTTCGTGACATTTACAACACTCTGTATTTTATCTTGTTTTTATTATTTTACGCTCGGAAACGTTCATAAAAATGAGTCAAAATTGGAATTCCCCCCATTGGGAACCATCCATCTGCATCAAACACTATTTAGGAGTGAAACAACAGTGCTTACTTCTTATGGGAGAAAAATTACGGAGACACTGAACGCTTCAAACAGCCCAGAACGTCAAATACTTGCCGCTTGCTACATAAAATGTCTGTATGGTGCAAGCGTTTGTAAACGTACAATTTTTGGACATATATTTCACCCCCCCGACCCCATTCATTCATCTCCCGAGCCACATAACCATTTACAGTGTTCTTAATGGGAATAATAGTTGTCTTCGGGGTGTTTCTCCTGATCCATAACTATTATATTTCAGGCCGGCCAAATCAGACAAATGGCGGCGTGTTTGGACATAACGGCCAATCCATCACAGCACCTTTACACATCCTGAGGGAGACGGGCGATGTTCGAGCTGTAATGAAATCCATTTCGCGTTCGGCTGTCAGATGGGCCGTGTTTTTATTATTTATTTTGTTTTTTATTATTGCGTTTATTTTGGGCTTTGATGGCAGATTAACGAGACAATTTATGACACCGCTGGAATACAACACGAGACGAAAACAAGCAGACAAAGTACGATTATTTATTGAGGTTGATACAGATTACATTTTTTTGGGGGGGGGGGCTAAAAGAGTCATTTGATTTGGAACAACTGAAAATGTAAATTCTTGACATTTATTCCAACAGACGGTTCGCACAACGATGCAAGTAATTTTTTTTGCGGCCAAACGATTTGCAGACAAATTTACATGCTTTCAATGAATTCTTTTTATATGACTCCACATTATTTCCCGATTAGAATTTGTTCAACCAGCGTCATGGAACATGTTCCACTTTGGAAGTTCCATTGCATTGTAGCCCCCCCCCCTCCCCCCCCAGTGGATTGAACACGACGACGTCATGAAAGGAGCAGAAAGATGTCGGGAAGTAATGAGGGTAAATGGAATATGTAAAAGGCAATTAGCAATAGAATATTCTATAGGCAGCTCATGTTGACTCTGTGATGGAAATGTCTCATCTCTAAATCATCTTAATGTTTAACTCATGCCTTTCATATTAGCCCTCGTGGTTTCCAAAACGGAAGAGTTTATATCCGTCCTGAGAAATTGACCAAATGTTCTTTACGCAACAACACTCTGTACAGATCTTTTTTTTTTTTGCAAATGTGGGAACGTACCGTTCTGCGCAAGGGATGAAAATGATTTGATTTTTTTTAAACCAAGCTAGAAGCAGCGAGGTGTGATGGCCACGTGCAGGGTAATTAACATCGCCGTAAGCAGCTCCATAAACACTTTGGAATATTGCTCTTTGTGAAAGGTCAGTTTGAGGGAAAGCGCATTTCCGTCTGAGGAGGAATAACAAGAGAGAAGCGATGGCAATGCAGGGGAAAAAAAAAAAATAACCGTCTGCTCGGTCCCATCTGGTCGACCTGACTGAATGTGTAATCAACGTGAATGCTCCTTTGGCCAGTTATTAATGACAACCGCACAGCAGCAATATGTAGGACTCAAACGAAGCCACAACTCAGGAAAGCTGTCATGATTCACAAGCCAAAAGTTTGACTCTGAATGTATTGCGTCATCCATGAGATTGCTTCTTTGGGCAGTTATAAACAGAGGTGAGGAAGTCACATATGCGGGAGTCCTGAGGTCCTTCCTTTCAAGTTTCTAGCAATTGTTTCAAGTTGCCATGGCAAAAATCGGGCAAGTCAAATTCCCCTGACATTTCAAGTCAAGTTACAATTCGCTCATTAGATTACAAAACCGAATTTAATAGTTGATGGATAGCGGCTGGTGGGCTCAACGTTGATGCTAATTTAGTTTACCGTATTTTCTGCACTATAAGGCGCCCCTAAAAGCAACCCATTTTCTCAAAAGCCGAGAGTGCGCTTTATAATCCGGCGCGCCTTATGTATGGATCAATATTTTGATTTCTTGGACGTAGCATTTGAAATGTTCCGTAAAGCGGCATATAAATAAAGCTGTATTGTATTGTATTCCCTTTAGTGTAGCGCCATCAAGTGGATGCATAATGCAACGGCAGCCACCATTGCCGCTTCTATTCTATGCGCCTTACAATGCGGTGCGCACGATATATGAAAACAGTTTTAAAATGGGCCCTTCGCCGAAGGCGCGCCTTATACTCAGCGCCTTATAATGCGGAAAATGCGGTACATGTTTATTTGAGTTTCAAAGAGACAGATGAAGTTACTGTACAGTAGATGTGTCTTCTCAGTTCAAAAACTGACGTGTTGACGTCGTGGGTGTGTTGAATTGACTCCATTTCTTTTCGTCAAGTGGTTCCACAAAATGTCAGAAAATCTGCCTCCAGATATTCTTGAAAATGCTGAAGTGGAAACAGGGCAAGACTTGTCGAGCCGTGTTGCTCATTCAAAGTCAAATCGAGTGTTTTACCAGCAAATCCCAAGTCCTAAAATTGGCAGCAGCCATATTAGACTTACTCGAGTCAAGCCGTGTGACTCAAGTCCAACACCTTTGGTTATTTCTTGATCTAAAGAAGCCGCACGATTGGAAATCCTCGAGTGATTCGTTGTTGTATTGTAAAGTGATGCTCGCTTTTACGCTGGACTTAATTATAATCGATGTGATTTCTCTTTTCTGACAATTATTGATGGTGAACACACAAATAAAACAAAGGATTAAAACAAGACAAATCGATCCACAAAAGTGTTGCATTATGAAGTGACGGTAAACGCCAACGTGAAAACCGCTCACTGTTTTACCATCGACAAACAATTACGAGTCCTTTGTGTTGAAAGGCACACGAGAATCTTTCGACCTTGGCGCTCCGGCAAGCTTGAATACATCTGGTGGAATTTTGTCAGGACTGAAAAGCAACGGAATGCGTCAGCGTTGTTCTCAACACTGGAAAAAAAAGTCTCATTTCAAAATGAAGAATTTCTCAGCAGGTCAGCCTGCTATCTTCCCTTTGTTTCCTTTCACTTTTCACTGTCATGTCAAGTGATGCCCTACACACACACACGCGCGCGCAAAATCCTCCAGAGCAAAGCAATCTGTGAAAACTTACACTGCCTCCCTTGACAAGACGGAATAAAGCTTTGCAGAGATTTGCAGTCCGGTGTGATTACTGATGAATTGCGCTATAGTGAGGAGTGATTGCCTTTGCTTTGTTTCAAGCCAGGCACGGCTAGGTCGGCCTGTCCCCCCCCCCCATCCGCCCCCACTCCTCCTCGACAGATTAGCGGAGAGGCTGAAGAGACGCAAAGCGAGCAGTAGGGGAGAGACTGATGAATTTTGGCAGAGAGGGCGTGTGAAAACCGCTACGGGTCGAAAGTCCAAAAGTTGCAAAAGGGCTTTTAGAGGGCGATGTTGGCGGTACAAACTGGCACGAGGTGAATAGGTGAGATGTTGGATACGGAGCCAGAAGTGAGGAAGGAAAGGATGTGAAGTCGACGGGCAAATTGAATTGAGTCCCAGTGGAGGAGAAGGGAGGCAGATGTAATGTGATAAAGAGCGATGGAGGGAGAAAAGAAACGAAAAAAGAAGAAAGATAGCCGGGGAAGGTGCTAAGACGCTGGTGCAATCTTATAACATCTTTCTAGTGTCGCCCTCTATAATGTGTGTGTGTGTGTGTGTGGGGGGCGATATCCTGTTCCATCCCAACTTGGAGTCTTCAGTAGAGTGTGTCCTAATGTGAGATGGCCATCGTTATTGGACAATGCCTTTCATTTTGCATGCGCCGCTTCTTGTTTGTGTGCAAAGAGCAGACGCTGAGTGAAGTGAAATTTGCTATTCTGCTCACGTATGGAAGCAAACGTCAAACACGATGACGCGTGTGATGACACACACAGTGTGTCAGGTGTCACACTTTGAGACACGAAAAGCCGCGGTGATGAAGCGCCGTATTGTAAAGTGAAGGGACACGCAAACGTACAAAATGTTCACTTTGAGACTGGAGTGGTTGCATCGTCAAAGTGATTGGACCTTCAACGGTCCTCCACGCACTGAGCATCACGCCCCAACGCAACTGAACAAGACACTCGCAAATTTTTCTTTTTTACAGTGGGTGTTTCCATCATTGACTGTACTCTTGGATTTGAGTACCAGAGACTCTCCACCCTTTGCTTTTTAGCTACAAGTATATATAAAATGTGTATACAGTATATATACAGTGATACCTCGGCTCACGAACGTTTTGGCTCACAAACTTTTCGCCTCACGAACATTAATTTCGCGAGCATTTAGTCTCCGCTGACGAACTAGTTTTTGCCGGACGAACCAAACCAAGCGGTCGAACAGCGCCCCTGTGGCGGCCGCGAGAAGCTGGCGCACGCTCACGGCGTTCACTCCGTCACCCCCTTTCTTTGAATGCGGACGTGGTTTGTGTTTGCTCGACATTTTGGACCATATTGAGTGTACTTTTGCTATTATGGGACCGAAAAAGACCCGGCCACAGGCTAGTGTTAAGCCTAAGAAGACATTAAAGAAAATTACGATCGAGTAGAAGAAGGAGATCATTGAAAAACACGAACGAGGTGTGCGTTTGTTTGACTTAGCGTCCCAGTACGCTAACACGCAACAGGTGTCAATTAAGAGGTTTTTAGTCAGCAAAAAGGATAAAGAGTCTCCTTCTAAGAAGCAAAGAAGAGAAGCCACACCGGAGGTTGAGTTACCTACAGTCCTTATGGAAGGTGACTCTCCTTCCAAACCGTAACTCCCTCCCTCCCTCCCTCCCCCTCCCACTCCGTTCCATCAAGCCATCAACTACGATCACAAAGGTAAATAAAACGACTTTATTATACAGTACAGTTTATTTCTTTAATTTCAATACAATAGCACATTTATTATACATAAAAGAAGGTATATTTTTGTGTAGTTTTAAGGCTTATTTAGTAGAAAATTATGTTTATGGGGACCTGGGAACGGATTATTCTCATTTTAATGGTTTCCTATGGGAAATAAATGTTCGGAAGACGAACTTTTCGGCTCACAAACCTTTTCTGGGAACCAATTAAGTTTGTGAGCCGAGGTACCACAGTATATAAAACGTATGCATATATATATATATATATATATATATATATATATATATATATATATATATATATATATATATATATATACATACATATATATATATATATATACATATATATATATATATATATGCATATGTGCATTATATATTTTTTCCCTCAGCATTAACTTCCACAAAATAAGAAAAATAATCATAATCATAAATTCACATCTAATGTGGGCTCAATCTTGTGAACAAATGTTCTTTTGGTCAAAACATGGACATAAACAAATACAGAAAAACGTTTCAACATTTCAACATTAGCAAAATGAGCCGTCAAAATGCCTGGCTCGGCTGGTCCAATATTTTGGAAGCACATACCTCGGGTCAAAAACTTCCAACATGTTGATAAATCACTGTTGTTGCAACATATTACCGTAGTGTTTACAAAGTCTTAGTTCAGAACAAATGACTTAAAATAATCTGTCTGCGTGCACGCCGCTTTCGGTGACGTTGCAGGCAAATAGCTCAAATGAACAATCCATGTCTAGACTGATAACATCCCCCCTTAATGCTTCACAGTCACACTTTCCTGAACTCCTCCTGTGATTTCATCAAACAGAATCATATCACGGAAAGGACAGGATGTTATATCTCTCGCCACCGTAACTTCTTCATCCTGCTGCCGCGCGCAGCCTCCGCCGCCGGCGTGGGCGGATGGGACCAAAAAGCCTTCTTTTTTTATTTTATCAATGACTCTTCAGCCGTGTACTATTCGAATGCATGCCGTGTACAGTACACGGCGGTGGTAATGGACTTTTCGAAAAGGGGATACTGTGTGATGTCATGTAAGCAAGTCACGGCATTAAACTAGTATGAGGCTGGATGGATGATTGTGGTTTCGCTGATGGGGAGTAATAGCTGGTGTGGGGGTGGGGGGGGGCACTCACGGCTTCCCACAAGGCTAACACAAAGTGTCGATGTGCAATGAAGAATGAAAACCCGGGCCCAATGAGCACGCTACTGTTGTATTAGTCAAAACGACCAAATCACATATGATGAAGCATGAAGGCACACGTGGATCGATTGCCGCGGTTCTACCCACTGCGCGCAAAGCTGCGTAGAGCGTTTTGGTCATTAATGGCATTAAATGGTGAGGCGGACACACACCTGCCCCCCCCGATTGCAGGAAGGCGCCTGAGGGATGGAGCGCATTAGGATGGGAATAGATCTCCATCGGAACAGCTGCACAGCGAGGCAAATGTTCAGGCATCGTTCGCGCACCAGCATGACACTTTTGCATAGTTAGCACGTCATGACGCAAGAAACCTTTTTTTTGGACACGCTGAACTTTTTGATTGCGATGATGTCACTTGTATCGATCTCACTGGATCAACCCAAAAAAAAAAAAAGGATACAGCTATGATTACAAAGCTCTCATAATCAGATAGCGTGCCATCCTGCTTAAATGATAAGTATTACAATTGCCTATTAGGACGTAAAAGTAAGAAAATTTTCCATGTAGTCCATTATTAAGGGTTAATGGAGCGGGTGCAATGTATACTCCAGACCAACAGAGGGAAACGTAAAACCGCTGCTCATCCACAATAAAGGTTACCACACCAATAACTAGCTCAATGAAATGACTACTGCTACTCCTACGCTATGTTGCGGTTCAGTTATTGAGGCATTACTCCTTTCACAGGATTACATTCGTGACCGTAACTTCATCTCTTGCAGGTGTTTTTTCTTCTGTCTAAATCGGACCAGTCCAGAAACGTTGTCCACCTATCCATCCATTTTCTGATCCGCTTTATCCTCACAAGGGTTGCGGGGCTTGCTGGAACCTATCCCAGCTGTCTCCGGGCAGGAGGCTGGGGGACACCCTGAACCGGTTGCCAGCCAATCGCAGGGCACACACACACAAACGAACAACCACCCACTCTCACAGTCCCAGCTAGGGACAATTTAGAGTGCTCAATCAGCCTGCCATGCATGTTTTTGGAATGTGGGAGGAAACCGGAGTACCCGGAGAAAACCCACGCAGGCCCGGGGAGAACTTGCAAACTCCACACAGGGAGGCCGGAGCTGGAATGGAACCGTACCTTTGCACTGTGAGGTCGACGCTCTAACCACTGGACCACCCGAAATGTTGTTTGTTTATTTTTGTTGTTGTTGTATTTATTTATTTATTTATTTATTCACTCTCTGCATTACTCAGTGTCTATGTGTGTGTGTGTGTGTGTGTGTGTGTGTGTGTGTGTGTGTGTGTGTGTGTTGTGTTCTGAGAGGCAGCGCACGACCCCCTCTCATTAATTTCGCGACCCCCTCTCATTAATTTCGCGATCCCCTCTCATTAATTTCCGGACGCAGCTTCTGTTCTAAAGTCAATCAGCAGCTCGTGCTTGGCCTGTTTTCCATCCGCACTGCCTGTTGCACTGGCACATTATTTCCCCAGTTGGAGGGCCGAGACTCTCGGCTCAAGGCTCGAGGCAATCTAGGCCCAAGAGCACGCACCGGCACTCTGTTTTTGGGTTTTGGGGGGGGAACTCTGAATAACTGCACAGCGCATTACAACAACGCTCTGAGTTTCCGAACAGTTGGAGTGAAGCAGTGTCAGGGAGCTCGTTGCCCCCCCCCCCCCCCAAAAAAAAATCCCCTTGCCCTCATCGTGAGTGCATTCGGAAATACCCCCCAACCACTTCACTCAGCCTGTTTGGAAACTCGGAATGTTGCTCAAATGTGCCGTTCGGTTATCCGAATCCCCCCCCACCCCCCAAAAAAAATTGAAGCCCATACATGCTGTGCAGCCCGGCAGCACATGAGGACGAGGACGATGAAACGTTAATAACAATGTTATTCTTTCTTAGAATGTCTTATCTTAACTGGAATCTTAAATGGTGGATGAGCGCACCTTTTAAATCCTCGATGCTGTGCACGGCGAAATTTAGTTTCCATGACTACTTCATACTTCCAGAGGAAGTGCTTCTTCTTTGTCAAAGAAGAAGAAGAAGAAATGAGAGTCATGGCAACTAACTTTCGGTTAGTCCAACAAGAATCTGGATTTAAAAGTCACATGAATTCACCAGGATTGTACCTTTGGCTACAACGCGACGCCGGCTTCCAGTTGCGCTAAACCAGCAATGAAAACACTAACGTAGCCGACATTTCGTCATCCCCCGTCTTCGTCCGCTGCCACGGAGCAAAGCGCCGTTGATATTTATGAAATGCAACCTATAATTAGCTGGCGGTTATCTAAACTGTGCAGCTTCATGTAGTTACCCCGTCTTGGTGGATTTGATATTTAATGACAGATTTGTTGTGGGCGGCCCGGTGGGCTGGTGATTAGCGCGTCGACCACACAGTGCAGAGGTACCGGGTTCGATTCCAGCTCCGGCCTCCCTGTGTGGAGTTTGCATGTTCTCCCCGGGTGGGTTTTCTCCGGGTGTTCCGGTTTCCTCCCACATTCCAAAAAACATGCATGGCAGGCTGACTGAACACCCTAATTTGTCCTCAGGTGTGAGTGTGAGCGTGGATGGTCGTTCGTCTCTGTGTGCCCAGCGATTGGCTGGCAACCAGTTCAGGGTGTCCGTTGCCTACTGCCCGAAGACAGCTGGGATAGGCTCCAGCACCCCACGCGACCCTTGTGAGGATAAGCGGAAAATGGATGGATTTGTTGGATATATTATCTTTGAGTCTTTGAGTGGCATGTTGCCAATCGCTTTTTCCTAAGTTGATTTAAAAAAAAAAAACATACTCCTTGCATCCAATGTTCAGTGTTCAAAAGCAAACAATCTGTTTGGGACGAAATCAAACGCGGCGGCAACCGACACCGAATCTCCGCTGCAATAAGAGCACGTGAGTCATTTTACCTGAACCTCCCGTGCGTGATAGGCGATGATGAGGCCCAGCAGGATGACTGTCGACAGGCTGATCAGACACTTCAGGGCCAGAGAATACATGGAGCTCTGCAAGGGGGGAGAGACAGAAGGCTGCAGTATGAGTAGAAAACACACACACACACACACACACACACACACACACACACACACACATCAACAAGCGGGAAAGATGCGGCCTTTTTACATATTGGGTCACATCGGTGTGAGCTGTTGCCCCGCTTGAAGCCGACGTTTACCAAACCGATTTTCAAAGGCCGAGGAGAAGTACGGCACCCTGTCAATAACGCTCGGCTGTGGAGATTTAAATCTTCTGCTCGTCTGCTTTCACGGGGCTTCTAATCAATGCAGCGGGGGGAACTTTCAATCGATACAATTCATCGCACTTCTGGGGTTTTCCTTCAGCCCACCCCCGCTCTCCCTCCCTCTGGCGCACTTACGCAAAGCTAGCTGAGCTGGACTCGATACGTAAACGCACGCTCAAGACTATATTATTCTTTGGCTTTTTGGGGGAATACCAAAGAGATGGAAACGAAGGGAAAGGGGAATCCCCCCTCCCCTCTTTTTTTCAAATTAAACAATTAATGGAATTCAAATAGACATCTCGCAATGTAGTATAGTACACTAAATCAATCTGGTATTGTTTATTGTAATACTGATTGATTTCTTGTTTTGTGTTTGAAAAAAAAAACACAGGGAGAGTTTCTTGAAAAAAAAAAAGAATCACATATCAAATCACAATTGCAATATCGAAGGGGAAGGAGGGAATTGCAATTCGATATTTGAAACATCTTTCAACCTTCATGTGAACTCAATGAATCAAAATTGAGCGGATTCATTTTCATGATGACAAGCAAAATACTGAAACGAACAGTTCTGCTCTACCCGCAACCATCAAATCTCTTTTTTTTGGATACTCCTCATTTTGGCTCTCCGCTTGTTCCGTTTTCAAGGGTTTCTGCCAAATGCATTTCCTCACTCAAGAAAGCATCCTCAGCAGAAGCGGGGTATCATAACTCCCATTCAATGGGAGTAGAAATAAACACACAAAAAAACCCCACAAGTGCCGCGAGGACATTTTGAAAAAAATTCTTCGACTCAATTTCCACAGCGGCAACATAGAAATAACATCGCATATAACCGCGCAACTTAGCTGGACTACAGTGAGGGTTGGTGAATCGGAACAAAATAAGTGGCCATGAAAGATTTAAGGGCAAGCTCTTTTTCCCTTGTAATGATTGGCCATAACTTCAGAGCATGAATGCCCTCCAAAGTCTCCAGATGCATAAATAGATTCACACTACGTGTCTTGATATATTGAACACTAGAACAGCTGAGTAGGCAAGTGGTTAGCATATCTGCCTTACAGTCAAAGAGGTCTTTGAATCAAGCTCCAGAGTCCGCGTGATGCCCCCCCCAGTGCTTGTGATTTCTTTCCCAAAGTCGGGTGGCAGATAATCCAACTGACCCGTAAGCAGGACGAACCAGACTTAAAATTGACATTTTTTTTGTCCATCTATATACCATGACATAGATTGACAGGGGGCGCGATTACATGTTCTTCCACTAGATGGCAGAAGGTACAATGAGCAAGCATATTCACCTGCTGAAATTCAGACATTATTGTCATAAATTCTCATTATGACCAGGATTCACGGGCCATTCCACAGGAAATAAAATACAAAAATGCACGATGACACTAAACATAAAATGTTGTTGTTTGATGCAAAAAAAAAAGTCCTGCACGTTGATCCGATTTTATATTGAATCAACACAATTTAAAATGCGGGATTACACAAATACAAACTTGGGACTGTACTGCTGTCGTAATTTTTTTTTTTTTATGTTTGTATATTTTAAAAAATATTATTTTGGGTTGAGACGAGGTATGAATTGGCTCAATGAAGCTTGTGAAAAACAGTTATAGTCTATCATGAAGAAACACGACATCCCAGTGGCCTATTAACACCTGCTTCACACACACAGCTGGAGATCACATCTTAATATTTTTTTTCTTGTTCATATCCGATCGTTCTTCCAAACCGGTTGTTTCGACGTCAGCAACGCGTAAGACAATGCTCAAAAAGTTCATTTTGAGCGAACCCTTGTGGAGAAATTTAACACACTCCGGGGTCGCATTGTAGATGATTTTCTTCATTAGTTTAACTACTGTGTACTTCACAGCTATATCGGAGGCTCACAACGGCGTCTGGAGACGATCGTGAGATTGCGCCGTTGTTAATGGTGAGCTGCATGTGTGTGGAACCCAAAGCCTGATAATAGCCCAAGTGCACATTATCAGGTAAATGCTTGAACGACTTGGGATAGTGGCAGTCAAATCCAATAATTGATTTAAAAAAAATCTTCTCTATAGGCTTCTAATTAGCTGTGGGGGCAACAGCAGAGAGATTAAAAAAAAAGGTTAGCAGAGCATCATCTCATGCAACTCACGGTTCTCATCCCAAAAATGTGCGCTTGAACGCACCGCACAAACAACAGCAGATGTCCTGCGACCGAGTGCTGCGGATATCAACACTGCCAGGCTTGCAGTAATATTCAAAGCCCTCTCACATCGTGCATCGTTCCAAATTAATTGGAATGGAATATCAAAGTATTCAAAATGGTAGCAACTGAAGAAGAGACCTTTACCTTCTAATACTGTACTTGACTTTGCTTACCCTATTTTACTAAATGAGAGAGTCCAAATATTTTTTTAAAGTAGGATTGATAGAGTGGTTACTACGTCGGCCTCACAAGTTCAGAGGTTCTGGATTTGAATCGAGGCTAAAGCTTTCTTGTGTTGGGTTTTATGATGGTGACATCATAAAAAAATCACAAGTATATTTTGGCCTGTTTTGCTGCCACTTTTCCTCTTTTTGCTCCTCCTCTCCTGCTTGGTTGTAGAGGCTGAGAGAACCTTATGTGCATCCTCCCCTGCGACATGTGCCACCACATGCGGAATGACTGCAGCATATCCTAATAAAAGTGAATCACTTTTTCTCCTGTTTAATGTTATGAGCGCCGAGTTGTGCTGTTGGATGTTATTGAGTATCCAGCCTCATTCCATATTGTAAGTGAACCGAGCTTATGATTAGTTCATCAAAGTAAAAGAAGTCGACCTCCAGCTCATTTCCTCTTTATTCCACACTACAACCACTCGTGACGGCCAAATATTAGCGCACCACGCTGCCGTGACTACTTCAAGTGTAATGCAGCTCTGACTACCCGAGTCAAAGCGTCACGCGAGCGCGCAGCCAGAGTCTTAATTTAGTCTCTGACTCCCGAGTTTCCCCCATGAGGTGATTAAGCACAATCTGCATTGGTTCATGAATATATATTGCGAGTCGGCGTCCTGGAAAATAGAGTGTGTCAGTGTGTTATCGTGTCTCTTGCAGCTCCTCCAAAATGTGCGTGTTGGCCCAAGTAAGTGGAAATGCAGCTGCATGTAAACACACACGAGCTGCCGAGTCGTCATTTTGATGTCACTCGTAATATGGGCATCATATTTTCATTAAGCGATTGAGCTGATTGCGTGGGATTTCCATCCATCCATCATTTATTGTGACTGAATTCAGCCGGGAAGCTTGTAAATTGAAGTGGAGTGCACTTGTTGGCGGCAACCGGCATAGGTGCCGTCCATTCAGTCTCGACTAGTTTGCTTTCTGAAAACGTCCAACATGTCCACATCGCGGTCTGAAAACAGTTGAGTCCAAAAAAATAACCCAAATTGGGTCAAAAAAGGATCGAACCAACTGTTTGGGTTCATTATTGAACGTTCAAACTATTTCAAAATGAATAACCAATAAAACATTTTGAGGTTGTGGAGTACAAAGCTACCTAATTTGGATTTTTCATCAGACTTTTTAAGTACATTTTGACTTTTATTTATTAAATTCAGTTAATTTAAATGAATTATCAAAGCAGATTTGTTAGTTTTTATTTGTCCTTTTTTTTTTTTTTTTAATAATGCCTCAATTTATTTTAGTTTTTTGTTCGGTTTGGTGTTTTTTTTTCAATAGATGGAATATTTGGGGAGTGTAAGATTTAAAAAATAATAAACAGTCAAAGTATTGTGTAATGAAGTAAATCACAATTGCCAAACAACTGTTTGACTTTGACTGTATGGAAGGATAGCAATAGCGAAATCAATACATTTTGTTTTAATGATAGTTTTATAAACGTAAGGAGCAGTTTCAGTTATCGTTTTTTTTCCCTAATCACTCTCATATTTAGTTGTTTTTTTTTTTTTTTAATTCGAGATCATTTGTTAGTTATCGTTCACTCCAATAAACTTGACCACATGGACCACTGTGATGAAACTCAAATTACTCGGTGTAATATGACACGGGGGGAAAGGAAACAGGAGTTCAGAACATTCATATAAGCTTTCCATTTTGTTGCGCGCTTGTGCTCATTTGGGTCGCAGGGTGAGCTGGAGCCTATCGCGGGGGTAGATTTTCATTTGTTTTGTTTTTTAAATAAAAAGGAATTATTCAAAAGATAAAATGTCTCATGTGATTGAAAATCATGTCCTGCGATAATAATTCACACAGTTGAAGTGAGTTAGTAGTTCGCGGTCGTTTGTTATAAGCCCCTCCGCTAAACACTTTGGCTGATTTTGGCTCAAAGCTCAAGCTGTCGTCTGCTTTTTTTATTTCTCCCGTTTTCCTGTCCCCCCATTGCAAACATCTCATTTGTGCTCACTGGAGCAAAAGTGGCTGCAAAGGAAGCGCCGCTTGTCTTGTTAATGAGAAAAATACCCAGCTCAGCGGCCTGAGTGTAAACACGCTGTCACACCAGCGAGTTGCACCCTTATTTTATCACCTCTCTCGTTCTGCCTTTGTTGTTCTTAGCTGTTTTTAGTGGGGAGAAAAAAAATCAAAACTGACTAAAAGTCTGTAGGAGTCACCTGGATGCTTTTTTATGTTTCAGGAGGGCAGATGGGGGGTGGAAAATGTATTATTGAAGCTGTATTCGTTTCGACACAATATTATCAGATTTAATACAAGGAATGTATTACAATTTTTGATTGTCAGAGATTCACTTCACAATTGTCTTTTTTTATTGTTGTTGTACATCGAACTGTACTACTAAATTATGAGGTAGACAGTGGTTGGAAAAAACATTCTTCCTTTTTTTTCCATTTTCACACCTTCCATCGCTTTCTTTTTTTATTTAGCTAGAGAGACAAAAAAAAAAGAGGAAAAGCTTGATTTGGAGTTAATCAGAGGCGAAGGCGGAGGTTGCTGACTCCTATTTAACGTCAATTTGAATGTGTTTGGTTCATTTTGAACCTAGCCGCCAACTCAGTGATGGGAGGGTGTGCACAATTTTACATTTACGTAAAACTACTTTACGTCTCATGACACGAGGCTGCATAGACATATTCTATCGATCAACACACATAAATAAATAAGGTCGAGGTGCCTCTTAGCCAATGGGACATGGAACATGCTAGCTAATAGCCAATGGCAGAGCATCTATAAGTATGTTGCGTTCAGGAAACTCGGAGCTGCGAGTAGCTGGCGATGCTGTATTTTCACCTTTTGTATGTTGAAATTTCTTTCGTAACTCAAGGCAATATTTTCCTGTTGAGGCATTTCGTAACTTGAAAATGTCGTATGAAGAGACCGTTCGTAAGTAGAGGTACCGCTGTAGCGTCCGTCATCATGATAATTATTATCCTTTTCGTTTGATTTATCTGATTATTTAAATGCACAAATAAATAGGAGTTCTAATCTTTTACATGTATGATATTATGGATAGTCAAATACAATGAAAATGAGCACGGAACACGAAGAGCTCGGCGGGGTCATCGATTACATGAGCTTGCACTGACGGCTGCAAGTGTTTCGAGTTGGGGTTGCCAGGCAACCAGCCAAGAAGCTTTTGCGGGTGTAAATAATCAAAGGAATCACGGCTGGACTGAACGGGAGATACGTTTTTGTTTGAGGATGTCAGACCTCAATAGCAACAACAATGGCAATGCGCTGCAACTCTTTCAAGTGTCGTTTGCGTTCATGGCGGCCCTTCATTTCACAAACGCGACACTCATCAGATATGGACAAAAATATCGGGACACCCGGTCATCACTCATGAGGGAAAGGCAAATAAAATAAAATGGAGAATTGAAACATCGCGTAGGGTCCAAAGTCACTGATATCCAATCGCCTCTTCATCAAAAAGTGTTGAACGGTGGTTCGTCCACACCAACTGAATTCAAGCATGCCTTCACGGACCTTGATTTGTCAAAAGGGCGGAAGATAAGGATCGAACAAAAGCTCCAGGATGAACAAAGGGGGCTCGCCCAACCTGGCATTGATCATTCCAATTGATTACGAGGGGTGACCAAAGACTTTTGTCTCACAAATACAGGTTTCCTTACTGCTTAGCCAAGTGTGTATAAGTGTGTTTTGATCGACATCTTGCTGGACAGCGAGCAGAGATAAAAGACAAAAAATAAAAATAAATCAATCGGAATCTGATACCTGCTCATGCCTAGTCAGCTACGCAGTTATTTTGAATTTGACTGCTTTTGCCTATATGCACTCACACACACACACACACACACACACACACACACACACACACACACACACACACCGCAATGGTTTTGCAATACAACATTCAACGTGTGATTGAAGTGTAGCCTTCCACAAAGACAACAAAAGAACTAAGTACTTCACAACAAACAGTGTTCAAAAATACTCGAGAGAAAGTTGTCAAAATGTACAACGTATGATTGCACGGATGACTGTAATTAGTGTTTACAACGAGGCGCAAACCACAAACTATTTGAACATTCGGGAACAGGAAAGGGAAATTACTTTCCACTGTTCAGACACTGGAGAGAAAAAAATAAAACACAAACAAAAACCAAGATCAATGTGTATTAGACTCATGACAAGGTAAAGATAAGGATTATGATCCAAAGCAAACCACATCATGTGTCAAACATGGCGTAGGGAGTCTTATGACATTAGCAGCGAGTACATGAGCACTAATGGAACATGATGGCCGGTGTTTATTGATGATGTAACAAGATGAATTGCGATGTGGATGGGACCACTGCTCACAATGGCGTTAAAGTGAGAAGACAGATGGAGAACGGCTGTGAACACATCGTGAAAGCAACTCAATACTTTTCGAAGGCAAGGGTATAGAAAAAGTCAGTCACCTGATCAGAAGCAAACGGGGCATGCTTTGAATTACCTGAAGGCAAAGCTCAGGCAAAAGCTTCCCGTGGGAAAAATGTTGATGGCATTAAAAACAAAAAACAAAAAGGAATTCCAAAATGTTACATGACATTGTGTTGTGGAGCGTACGGAAAGGCCACAGTTACCTTGAATGATGACTTGATTTTGAAAGTAACTCGGTTAGAAGAAGTTGCTTCCTTGGTTGGTTGGTTACATTACACAGATACCGACGACCCCGCTGAACATAAAATGGACGAGTTTTGCTTTCGTTGGGATGACAATTTTCGCCAAGATGTTTTGCTTGAACATAAAATAAAGACAACCTTTGTTTTTTTGACTGAACACCAGTAATTATTTTTATTTGGGGAAAAAAAAGTCGATGGATTTCACTTAACATAAATAGCTATTTGTTTTTATTTAACAAAAAAAAATATTTCTCAACTTCACTTAACATAATTGTTTTTTTTTTTTAATGTAGTCTGTTTTGGCTTGACATATTTATAAATAGCGTGATTTTCTTTTTCTCAACATACTGCTCGCGTGTTTGAAGCTCAATAACACTTTGTCAACAGCACAGAATGTGCAACATACCCGAATATTTTCTTTGGCTGACACAAACAAAATAGGAACGGTATTTCCAGCTTGAAAATGCCAAATCGATCTGCTTCGTTGACATTTTTCATGTGGTGGAAATTCTGCGTGACATCACTTTAACTGTAAGCTGACTGTCACCATTCATTGCTATTAAGTAAGTGTATTTTGCAAAGCAACTGGAGGAAGAAAAGCAACACGTTCGATTAGTAGTTACATTTCGTCAAACAGGAAGTCTACATTTCAATCACGTTTCATTTCAAAGCCATTAAGATGGCCTTCCAAAAGTTTCACTCTTTTTGGGAAAGGGTGTGGGGCGGGGGGGCATTGATAGAGACAAAAAGCGATTCGTGTTTGATTCCATGTGCTGCTGCTGATAAAAATGAATCTGGGTACTTGCGTTGGAATGAGTTAGCCTTGAGGCGCTCTTGCTGTCAAAGTGGCGCTTTCTTGCAATCAGTCTCCAGGGAAACAGGCGGGAGGCAGAGAGGCTATTGTCACCTTCGCCAGATATAATCACACACACACACACACACACACACACACACACACACACACACACACACAGCCAGGAGACTAAAGCCGAACATGACTCTTCACCACACTCCAACTTAGTTACATCACAAGCACCAATCAATAATCCCAATAGTATATAATGTAAATCCAAATAATCCATTCCAGACATGAAAAAAAATCTCCATCTATACACACACACACACACAGTATACACGTATTTCCAGTATACTCTGTATACATATATATACGGAGAGAGAGAGAGAGAGAGAGATGCCTCGTGACAGGGGGAGAAATTTGTAGCAGTTCGCAACAGGACCTGAGGGATGCAGTGTCCCTCAGAAGCCTGAAGGTGGCGTCGTGGAGGGGGAGGAGGACCGTGACAATGAGCAGAGGGGACACACAAGTACTGGAGCGGTTGATGACTTCCCCAGAGAATATATACGTCAAGGACAGGCTAGTTTAATGCTCTGCCGCATTTGTTGTTGTTGGAGCGACCGGCGAGCTACCGCAAGAAGGAAAAAGGTCACTCCAGAAATGTCTGCCAGAAATGTCATGGATGCAGGGGTGTGGCCAAGGCAAGCAATGAAGGGAACCTGCTGGGGTAGAAATGACACCACCACCCTCCACCCCCGCCTTGAGGCGATGGAGACATATTTCGGATCCCGCAGGGGAGGAATAGAAGCACCCTCTTTCAGTGTGGAGGAGACGACGAGAACACCAGTCAAATTGAACCGCCATCTCCACACAATGAAAGATCATCCTACGTACTGACTCGTACTAATAGGTCACATAGTTACCCAGAAGGATGGACATGTAGGCGCACAACATTGTGGGGCGACCACGTCAACGTCTAATAGAATACGAATCACGATGAAACGCCATCTACACAAAAATGTAAGATTATCTTGAACCGGGTGGCAGCCAATCGCAGGGCAGCCAGAGACGAACAATCATCCGCGCTCACACTCACACCGAGGGACAATTTGGAGTGTTCAATCAGCCTGCCATGCGTGTTTTTGGAATGTGGGAGGAAACCGGAGTACCGGAGAAAACCCACGGAGGCCCGGGGAGAACATGCAAACACACAGGAAGGCCGGAGCTGGAATCGAACCTTTGCACTGTGAGGTCGACACACTAACCACTGGCCCACCGGGTTGCCCAGCCAAATAAAGTAAAAAATTAATTAAACCAGACAGACACACAAAGGAGATTTGTGAAATTAAAAAAAAAAAAAAAAACAAGTGGGACACCAATCTTTGGGACTGAAAGGTATGCAACATTTTTTTTTCTCCTGTATTTGATTGCCCGTCAGGTGTGCGGCACCTTGCGTGTGACGTCATACCGCTAAGTCCGTTCTTGAAGCCGTTTGGCTGTCGCGACGACTCAAACGGAGTTGGCCGGCCTGAAATACTGACGGCAGCTTCCCAATGGACTCAGCGGACGGACGATGCCCGCCTCTGCTCAACATACAACATTGTGTAGCGCGAAATGTCAACGTCTACTCATCCACTAATTGTCGTTAAAAGCCTCTAGCCACATCAACCTTGATTCAAGAATTTGATTCCTTTCCCTCCGTATATTTTACTACATCTATTCATGGATTGCATTCCTCAGCGCTCCGCCACACACACACACGCGCGCAGGCACAGGCACAGCAGCAGCCATCTGTACAGTATGTGTCTATTGACAGGTGATGTTGACAACAGCTGTGCATTCCCCCAGAATAGCTTGTAGTGTTTCATCAGCGGCCCAGAGACATGTCGCGGTGGGCCCGGGGGCCACCGAGGAGCAATGCGGGGACTTCTTCCAATGAGTTATTGATCTGACAGGCCTCACGCTACGGTCCCGAGTGGACGTGTAGCTTGAGTTATTCTCAGATAGAAACGGATGTCAATCTGCCAAGCTCTCACTTTAACATGACGCTGGAAAATTCCAGAGTAGAATCTCTTAAGAGATGTCTCTGATTGGTGTTTGGCTCGATGTGAAGGTGCCAGGCTTGCTGACAGTGAAAAGTGAGCCCGGGAAAATTACAGGTGAAGACAACTCTGTAGGATGGAACCCAATCGAGTTTCGACATCTGTCTAATTTGGACCAACATCAAGATGATCATTTGGCCTAAATTTCAAGGGAAAAATACGCCTCGTGAAAGCTCAGTTCATTTTTAGTTTTTCTTTTGATGTTTTTGTTTTTAATTTTACACTTCTTCTGAAAAGTGTTGTTTTTTTTAAATATTAAAAAAAGCAGTCTATAATATTGTATTTGTATACATTCCATAATCCAATAGAATGAAACGAATTAAAAACGTGCATCACGATGAATTAATTGCAGCTGCTCCTAGTGTGCATAACTTGCCCACCAGGTACAATATAATAAAGTCATGCAGACACAAATGGAGAATGAGTTGTTTTTTGCAGAAAATTGAGAATATATTTAAAAATCTGCAAAATCCCTTTTTTTTTTTTTTTTTTTAAACAAATACTATCGGACAAAGTCGAGTAAAACAGTGAAATATTCGGTCTGTAATTCATATCTATATTGTTGTGACTGTTATGGGATCGCCCCACTCCAAAAAAGGTATTTAATTTGTTCCATTTTTTAAAATTAGTCAGCCCATGAATCAGTTAGCGGAATTCTGCCAAGCATCGGAATAGGCCTCCAAAAACCCATATCTGTTGGGCCCTAGAATATATGCCTGAGATTCTTTTGTTTGTCAACATGTGTTGCTGCACCATTTGTGTTCAACTACCCATTGCTTGAAGCATTATTCACATACTACATGTTAGCATTAAGCTAACAGACTTTAAGGCAGAGTGATGTGCAACGTGTCATGTTCTCTGTTTCATCTTTGCATGAAAAGAGCTTCACATCTCCGTTTCGACGACATGTGCATTGTCAAAGATCTGACGTAAATAGAGATGTAAATGCTCAGTTGGCTGGAAAGACACAGATGCCAATCTTTGTCCACCTATGTTTGAAAGAAGGCTTAGCAGCTCATCGGTTAAGCCCAATAACGATTCTGATCATTTGAATGAGGGTATGTTGAAGGAGCGAGACATCTAAAACATGCTCCTCAAGGACCAGAGTGGGACACTCTTGTTCCAAAAGCTTCATGACGGTGACAGTCTGACCGTCAGGGAAAAATATTTCTGTTTCAATTAGTTTCCGTTGGCCCATCCTCGGAGAAAATATGGCGTTCGACCTTAGAGGCGCCGCTGTATTCTACATATGTCAAATTTAAATAAGCTAAATAAGATTCCTGCATTATTGATGGTAACTGAAGGGAAATGACAAAAATAAATTGGCCATTGTGCAATAATGAACAAAAACGCATTGCTGCAACTTCATAAAAAGGAAATGGACTCTTCCTTGGCCCGTGCCCTCCACAAAAGATGAATGGAAATCAGTTGTGTAGTTTTGGCGAGCGGTAATAAAGCGAGCTGCGAAAAACTGCAGACGCGCGCGTGCAAACAAATCAACTCTGAGTATTCAAAGCCTCCTTTTGCATGAAAAGCCACAATTGTGCCGGAGGGCCCCGTTTTCTCCTTTCCATGAATTATTTCATGGTTCAATACTGCAAACTGTTTGAAGGCCCAGCAAATTATCCGATGATTAGAACACAATCCAATCATGTGCAATACAAACTTTCTGATGAGCTTCGATTTCGTTTGATGATGAAGCGATACGAAACGTGCATAGCATAGCAGTTAGCCGGAAGAAGGAACGTCGAACAGTCGTCTGGGAGCTGTGGTCCTTTTACTGTGTGTCGCCAAGAAGCAACGTCTAAAGAAGCACCAACAGATGATGTCGCTCCAAGGCAATGAGCTTTGTTATGGCTCCCCTACTGTTGGCAATTAACTCAGCCCATCACATGACGCTAGGTAACAATTGCTCTCCTTTTTTGTTCACATATACCATATATATGGAAAAATAGTACACAGTAACACCAGGTTTATGGATGATGGGTTTTTAAAAATTGTTTTAACCCTTTCATGGACAGCGGTTACTATAGTGGACAGCTTATCAGGTGATCAGGTTACAGGTTAGCATTATTTGTGTGTGAAAGGGTTACAAATAATATGCTGTTGAGTTTTTCCTACACAATATTTACCCTGATGTTTTGTTTTTAAATCTTGCACACAAAAAAACTACAAAAAAAAAAAAATAATAATAAAAACTAAAACTAATATTAAAACTAATAAAAATTAAAACAAAGCATTAAAAAAAATAACAAGCATTGAAAATCAGTTGAATATGGCGAAAGACTTCCGGCAAAGATGTCAGGTTAATAACAACCTAAAAAAAAAAGTCTAAGAGAAGATAAAGGAACCAACAAGTTCAACTAACAAGCACGTTCTGAAAAATAAAAATAAAAAAATAAAAAAAGTTGAATGAAATTCCCAAACTATTGTAACACCATCAGACACCACAGCAAACAACCTTTTGGACAGTGTCAGTCATAAATGAGCATAATTATCTCCATAAAACCAGATATTGATATTAGCTCTCATTCAACCGTGTGTCCAGACCAGTCAGTGTTTGTCCAATATTTGCCCTCTTCCAGGAACAAGCATGCGTACACAAGCAACACACCCTCTTTAGTTCCATTCTTATTCTTCATATCTATTTCGGGAGGCTACACGGAGCAGCTGGACCTGCTCAACAACAATCATACAATGAATGTTAAAAAATAAATAAATAAATAACACAGTGGTGAAATGAGATACATTGTGCTCAAATAAATTGTGCCCGTAACGGCATTGACCGTAAACACTGACGAATCCCTTCGTTCCGATCCAAGTTCCTCATGAGTTGTCAATAAACAACATAAAACAGAGCACCTGAAAGGCAGCATCCCTTTGCGGTGTGCCATTTGAGGCAGTGCGCCGGGATGGATGGCGCATACGGGTGGGAGATTATCAATAATCAATAGTTCAATCATCACCGAAGACCAACGCCGTCACAACAGCGTGCATAGGGTTGGTTTTTTTTTTCCCCATCCGTTTAGCCAGTTCAAGTGCCTGCACAAGTCAACAGTGGTGGGGTGGGCAAACTTCAGCCCCGTGAGCCAGAGCCCAAAAACAAAGAAAACCTCAACGGAACGCTTACGTAATAAACACACACATTGGTATAACGTATGACAATTAGGGTAAGGCCAATTAATCGTCCAGGAGATTTAATAAAACGATATTAGCTCTTTTTTTTTCTTTCTTTCTACACATGAAAACATGACTATATAAGTTTAACATATACCGTACTACCGTACAAACTCTGATAAAACTGTGCCCCCCCCGAGACCTCCCCCAGCAAAAACAAGTGATTTTAGTCATATATTTTTTTTTTATATCATGCACTTGATATTGAAAATCTGCCCACGCAGAGTCCAATCATATACCTTGACAATGCATTGCAGGGGGGGCAAATCAAAACAGTACCGAGTGTCTTCATTTTGACGGTGATCAAGTGGTTCGCACGTCAACCTCACAGTGCAGAGATTGTGGGTTCGATTCCCGTAGGTTCCGGCAACCTCCTGTGTGGAGTTTGCATGTTCTCCCCGTGCCTGCGTGGCTTTTCTCCGGGTACTCCAATTTCCTCATACATTCCAAAAACATGCTTGGTAGGTGTGAGTGTGAGCGCGGATGATTGCTTGTCTCTGTCTGCCCTGCGATTGGCTAGCAACCGGTTCAGGGTGTCCCCCGCCTACTGCCCGAAGACGGTTGGAATAGACTACCCCCCATGAATGTGGGTGTGAGTGGTTGTCTGTCTCTATATTTGCCCTGCGACTGACTGGCGTCCAGTTCAGGGGGTAGTCTGCCTTCCCCCCCGTGGTCAGCTGGTGTAGGCTCCAGCAACTCCCCTTGACAGGGTAAGCAGTGTTGAAAAGCGATGGATGGATGGCTGGATGGATTAAAGTAAGCAACCTGATACAATTCTAGACGGCTTTAAGTGTAGTGTTGTAATGGTTCACATGAAGTAAACAAATAGACTCGATCTAATCTATACCTAAGTACTGTATACCTTCACACTGGAGGTATGGTTGGTGATGGAGGTCCAAATTGTTTGGCTCGGTGTAAACATGTAAATAGCCGAGATTTTCCATGGCTTCATTAAGAGTCAGTGTAAGATCAACGCCTTGCTGCATGGACACCTAATTGGGAATAGATTTATCAATATGGAGATAACACCTACAAACATGGTACCCTCCACACTCAAATTCACCGATGCGGATCCATTTTAATTGATTGGCCCAAGCTGTTGCGATGTGCGGTATTGCTCATAGCTTAAGAGCCTAAATCAGGCCTTTTTCATTATTGCGATGCACACACACACACACACACACACACACACACACACACACACACACACACACACACACACACACACACACACACTCACTCACACTCACACTCACACTCACACTCACACTCACACTCCCCCACTTTAACGCCTACTGGAGATGCAGGCCAAAAAAACCCCAAAAACAAGTGAGGTCAAAGAAAGAAAGCCAAATAAAGAGAAAGTCGTAATAGAAAAGAGACTGAATGATCACGCAGAGGCCGGCAGAGAGAAGGAAAAGATACGATGATGTGTGATGAGAAACAATTCAGACCGTGAATTTCCCTTAATGAAAAAAAAGAGTCAAAGAGACGATCGCAATGTAATGAATGGAGAGTAAAAGCTTGAAATGTGGAGTGGTCGGGAGACTGACACGGCCAGATACTTTCCTCCTTGCAATCATTATAATGGAGAGTCTTTTAACCACCAAGAAGCCAAGAAGATGCCAGACACGCCCACTCGCCAAAATCTCAAACGGCGACCTGTCCACATCATCCATCGTGCGATTGCCGAGCCGATCGGGATGCTTCCACTTTATTAACTGAGCCCCCCCGCCGACCTTTTGTGCTATGTCACGCTAAAACAAAGGCCGGGACAAGGACGCGGGCGGGGATGAGCCAAGATGAACAGACAATAGTAGCTGGGGGGGCGATTCATCTTATTCCACTCAGCATTTACGCAGACAAATGAGATGCTGGCCTCCTCCTGATAATCTCCATTGCCCGCCACTTGGCCTCTTTATCATGGTATTACATCACTGGGCACACACCTCCGGCATCTGACCGCTGAAACGTCATCACAATTCACTCCATCTTCTTGTCATACCCCGGGAGGAGCTCAAGTAAGAAGTCTGGAGTCTCTAAAGTAACATTTAAATGGGTAATTAACGGCTAGAAACATCTGCTTCTGTAATTTCAAGTGGCGCACGCACTGGGGACCTCATTTCCCATGATGCAACTCGACAATATTTTCATTGGGTACTTGCGGAACGAACATCTTCCACCAGACCATAGCATCGGTTTGTTGTTTCCCACAAGGGCAAAGGCAGTCGATAAAGCAGTTCGACACCCATGAAACTTGGAAAGAAAAAAAAAAAAGCCAAGCCGACTCAGGGGACAAGCCCCTCCTAGCACCTCTAATCATATCCACAGCCTTGTCAACTCCCGTCTTTACAACTGCGACTCTCTCCTCCTCGGTTTCACTCACAAGTCCCTCCATAAACTTCAACTGTTCGAGAATTCGGCTGCAGGTTTCATCACAAAAAAACTCCCACTTTCCATCACCCCCCCATCTCAAAACAACTTCACTTGGCACCTGGCCAGGCTCACAATTCAATTGAAGTTGCTCCTTTACGCCTTCAAGGCCATTCCCAACCTTGCCTCTCCGCATTCCTCCATTCATCTGACTGTTCCACCTGCCCGTCTCAACAACACTACGGTCTTTAATTGGTTCTTGCCATTTCAAAATGCCAGACCAGACACAATCTCTGTCTTTAACCCAAGTGACCCCCACTGATGTCGACTCGCCAGGAAACCAGAGACGACACGTCTTCACTTTCTACGTTCCTTGCCGTTATTTAAAAATGTCAAAATCTTCATTTGGAAGCCTTTAAGGCAAGTAGCCTCAGTTCACACGACATCAAGTGGCCGCTACACTACGCTTCCTATGATGCAACATTACCGTATTTAACGTCTGCCATTATTTAATAATGCTAAAGCCACCGTTCCGAGTCTTTAGTGCAGGGACTGCATGTCCTAAAATGCAACTATTCACATTCACATCTACATCATACTATTATTTCAAAATGCCAAACCCCCGGTTAGTAGTCTTTAGGCCAAGTAAGCCCTGGTAAACCCTCTTTAGCTCATCCAGACAGCCATGACTATAACCTATATATTAAAAATATAACTCGACAGTATTCCCCTGAAACCATTTCGAAATAAACCGCATCCCAAATTTACCAAAATCCCGTTTCTCGGCTCCAAGCCTGTCATGATCCTGTTCTTCTGCGTCTCCAGCAGGTGGCAGACGAGGGTCTTTCCTTCAGTGTGCACACCTGCTGCCAATTATGATCAGCCATGTATTTCAGGACTGACAAAGTGCCTGCCGTTTGTCGGATTATTTTGACCTAGTTGCTGCTCTTGCTCAAGTGATTGTTTTCTAGACGTCTTACTCTTGTCATAGTCGTTATTGTTCCCTTCGTAATCCGTTGTTTTTGTTTTGTTATTTGACTTTGTTCGTTGTTTTTCTCGATTTAACAATTTTCTTGCCTTTTGCTAGCGCTTTTTGTTATTGTATTGTTTTTTCCTGGTTCTTATTGACGAGAGATTTCTGCTCATACTTTGTCAGTGCGTTCTTGTTTTTGTCAATATTTTTTTTAACGGAGTTTCGTTTGGTGTCTATGTTTCTGGGATCGTAAACATTATTCGGTTTGTTTCGAACCTGACAAAGCCATGTGGAGTTATGACGTACATTTCCCATGATGCAGCCATCCAATGTTTTAGAGTAGACACACAAAATGCTGCCAACTGCAGCCAAAACTGACAGCCAAAACTGCTTTGGAGAGTCATTGTGTACTCACAAAAGCAGATAAACCACACAGGCATCACCTAGAAAGCCATTACACGAGTGTAACTATCCTGATCGATAGAACTGAAATCCAAACTTTCCACAATACAAAAGGACTGCACAGTATTTCATTGATTCTTTGCTAAAAACTTTTTTTTTTTTAAACGCCAAACCCTAATATTCGAGTTTCCGAGACAGACTGACGACTGTCATGACAGCCACGACGAGAACCTCCATTTGATAAAATGCAACTCCAAAGCATCCTATCGGACATCCAGTACGTTATACAAACAACCATTCACACCTACGGATAATTTAGAGACTTCAATGAACATGCACGGTCTTTTTTTTTTTTTTATGTGGGAGGAAGCCGGAGTCCCGATGGAAAAACCCACGCAAGCAGGGGTAGAAGATGTAAACTCAGCCAAGACGAGAGCTTGCAATTCTCGTAAAGCAACTGCACAGTGTTTTATTTCACAAGTGCGAAAGAGACACATGTCCAATCCACAGGTTTTAGTTGTCAAGCCAAGTCACAAACAAAAAGACCAAAACCCCCAAAAAAACAAACCAAAAAAAATAGTTACAGAAACAAAAGACGATACTTTTCCATAACGCAGCTCTACAGGACCCTTGTTATATTTCTATTGGTGCACTTTTCCCAAAAAGAAGCGATCAGTGCCAAGTGAAATTTTGTGGTCATAGTTCAGTTTGTTTTACTTTGGTCAGTTTTTGACATGCAGTTTTCATGATCATCCTCAATTTCTGTATCAGGTGCTATGAAAGAAACTTTCGACATGTAAGCATGTGCAGTTCTGTTTATACTGTATATATATATTGTTTGACACATTTTCTTTTGTATTCTCCGAACTTCAGTGAAATTGAGACGGTAGGAAAACACGGGTCGAACGTGACAGCAGTTGACCCGCGACTTCTTTGGACCCGTTGCATCGCAAATAATTTGACCCACATGTTCTGGACAACATGAAGACAGGATGAGGAAACACATGGTCTCACCTTGGTGTAGACACCCCAGGACAGCTCCGTCTCGATCACCATGACGACAATTCCGAACATCCCGAAGATGAGAGCGTAGTCACTCAGTCGCTTCCTCTTTTCGAAAAGCGCCCTGCGATGGCCAAGTTTGTAGCCAATGTTTTGATTCTTTCGTTTGGAGGCCTTGGTGCCGGTCCTGACCCCGGATCCCACTGCCCCGGAGCCACCCTGACTTGCGCCCCTCCCCGGTTGCGCCCGGCGACTCTCCACCAGGGCGTGGTTCTGGTGGTAGATGGACATCTGGTTGGAGGTGGTGTCGCCGATGTCATATCCTGCCCCGGGGTACGGCGAGTCTTCTTTCGATGAGATGACAATCTCTGGGGGGCTATGGATGGGCGGTTGACTCGTGGAGGACTGGGTGACCAAGGAGGTAGGTGGGGCTTCCCGCTGCCGGTCGTGACCCCCGGCCGCGGTCGCCCCGGCAACAGCGGAAACCCCGCCCTCTTTGGTTTCACTGCCGCTGTCCGATTCGATGAGGTTCCTTCGGGAGGCGCTGAGGCGGCTCAGGGGCTTCATGACGCCGCCCGTGTACTTGCAGGAGCTCATGGCGATCTCGGTGAACGGGTTGCTGTCCCTGCGGTGGACCAGGGGACTGGCCTGCCTGTGCTTGCACCCGCGCTCCCGGTCCCGGTCGCGATCCATAGAGGGCGAGTGGGAGGTGTAAAAAAGGGCGTTGTAGATCGGAGAGTTGTCCCCACTTAGGCTGTGCTGCGAACCCAAGCAGGAAGAGAGTGGGGTGTTGGTGGGGTGCAAGGCATTCGGGATGGTTGGCGGCGCCACCGTCGACAGCTTGGGCAGGGAACACGGCGTGGCGGTGGGCGATGGCGACGGGTTGCTGCCATTGAGGCGGGCAAGGCTAGATGGCGCCGTGTGATTGGAGTGGTTGGATCCCGGACCCTGGGCGCCGGGGGCCGGCGAGTGCGAGATGCCCGCAAGGGGGAGGAGGAAACGCTGGTCTTCTTCCTCGCTGCCTCCGAGGAGAGCCAGACTCAGAGAGGGGGGAGGCTCCATGGCCACAGCTGTGACCGTGTACCTCTTGTCTGCAGGAGACAAACACAAACAATTACCGCGACGCCTGTGAAGACGCGAGAAGCATCAGGTGGAGCCGACCTGGGGAGACTGGATCAAGGAAATTCTACACAATCAGGATGAGAAGCAGAACATTAGTCACGCGCGAGCAATATTTACTACAACATGTCAGGTTGTTTCTTTCAGTAGCTGGGAGATAGATGACTCCTGGAAGAAGCTTAGGTGAGATCCAAACAATAACCTACTTTCTTAGTGTGACATAACCAGACCCCCTGCCACATTTTCTACCCACCGGTACCTCTTTTCTTCCACTCCCCCAGAGCAGATGTGTTGAATCACTTGGTTGGATGAAGACAGATCACCCCACTTTTTTTCTTTTTCATGTTGTTACAGCCATGCCATCCTCTCGCTTTCTCTCCGCGCGTCTGTCTCTGTGTCTCTCTTCCCCAGCGGTCGCCTCCGTGCACGAGGCTTCCTCCACAAGTCCGCCAACCCGCCTCTAGAGCTTTGCGCACGGCGTCCCGACACCTCCAACGCCCCCTCGCCTTTCCTCCTCTCTCCTCTGCCCTCCTCCTCGTTCGACGCGCTTCACTCGGCGTGCTTCCCCATCCTGGGCGAGCCGTCCGCGGGGCCCACTTCGACGACGACGTCGCCGCCGTCGGACACGGTGGTCGCTGGCGGACGACGAGCCATGGCGAGATGTGTCAGTCAACCTGTGGCTTGCGCGTCTCTCTCTCTCTCTCTCTCTCTCTCTCCGAGGCAACAGAAACCACCCCAAAACGTGTGCGCGCACGTCGGCGTGAGCCAAGTGATTGAATACGTGCGCTTCCACTCAATCGCGGCACGGCGTGGATGCGGATGAGCGTCTCTCACTCTCTCCTCCAACTTCCCTGCCCTCCCTCCGACTCACCCCACCCCCGCTCGCTCCCATTGGATGGAGGCAGAAACAGGTGGCCACGATCTGTATCCAGTGTGTGGGACATGCAATTACACAGGATGGAATATTATCAGCGTCATATTGTTTCATTGGAATGGAGTTGACCATCATGGCATATTTGAATATGGATCGCTACCGAATTGGACAGAGTGCGAAGTCTGCATCTAGCCATGTCATTAAAATACATTTGGCATGAGATTACATTTTAGTTTATTATTTATAAAGTAAATCACGTAGTCATCAAATGCATTGTATAAGAACGTAAATTTAAAAAATAGTTTTAAAAATTAGACAACCCCTCCATTGTGGTTTCACAGATTTTTTTGTACGGTTCACAACTGTTTTGTGTATCATTCCGCTGATGACTATTATATGGTGGCACAGAAAGAATTGACACTAAATATCTCTAAAAAAGAAGAATGAAAACAGAAAGTACTGTTTAAACTCAGCTGAGTTTTTTTCTTGACTCCTGAATGTCATTCCTCTTTGATCCTGCTTTTTATGCCAACGCAAAGCAACGGCTGCAGGTTTATTTTATCATGTAAATCTTTGGGGATTATTATTGATGTGGGTAAACTGTGTGATGATAAATTTGTTCGTTCAGAAAAAAAAAGATTTGTTTACTGTAAACACAGATGGATCGCTGGTACACTGTCCAATATTTTCGTGTCATTCATTCTCTCTATATATTGAAGAGCAGTATAATACATATATATATATATATATTTATATATATATATATATGGCTGAACATAGACGCTCTCAACACCTCAAGTTCGTTCTGTTTACTTGTGTTGCTCAAACATTTACATCCAAATATCCATTGCTTAAAATATTAAACAGTGGAACACTGAGGCTATTTGAGAGCCCATCTACGATGTTTCCCAGGAGACTTAAAGGCCTAGTTAGTTGGCTGCTTTCAATGCACAACATATACTTCTCCTTATGTTTTAGTCCGACGGTAAATTTCAGATGGTAGTGAAAATAAATTTGCAGGATTTCTCGCTATCCGCAAAGTTCCTTGCAAAAAAATGGCCGCATATGTACCCTGCGACTGACTGGCGACTTGTTCAGGGTGTAGTCCGCCTTCTGCCCAAAATCAGCTGGGACGGGCTGCAGCAATCCTGTTCAGGATAAGCGGTGTTGAAAGTGGATGGATGGATGTTCAGCATAATCCTGCCTAATGAGACCGTGCTACCTGGCTTCAATGGTATGAATATGACGGGCGTTGAGCGCGCGCTAATGTTCGCTGTAATCGGATGAGCTCAGCTCTCAAATTTGAGGGGGAGTGGATTAAAGAACGTACTGATCACAGGTCAGCCTGACGGGCGTCAATAACGCGGATCAAAGCATATAATTACAAGTATTAGTCATGTACACAATGAAAAGACATGCAGAACTTCTTCCACAGTGAGTCACTTTTTTTTTCGTTGCTTGTTTTAATGCCACGCTCGCATCATTTCATGTGCTGTTTCAGGTGGGAGGAATTAGTTAGAGGCTTGTTTCTACCCTGCATGTGTGGATTCATAATGGAGCAGTAATGGAGAGTAGCTCATAAAGGTCAAAGTAAGAAGAAAAGCTTTTGTGTGGACAATAGGGTGCAAATGATGGAAAATGAGGGGGAGGAAAGGATGTAATTGAAAGCTTTGTTAGGCTTTATCGGGGGCTGTGATGCACGCTCATGATGATATTTTGAGGATGTGCAAATATGCTATGAGGTTCTCGATTAAAGGTACGAGTTGTGGCGTGGTTTCAATTTCAAAGAGACACCAATCAGGATCCAATCCATCTGATAGCCCATTTTAACTAAGCTCCAGTGTTACATCTTAGACTACAGAGGTTATTTTACTGCTGAGTGGTGTTAATGCAAAACCAAAATTCACTTTTTTCTTCCCCAAAAATACCAAACCCCAAAACTCTTTTTCAAATCTTGAAAAAAAACAAAAACAAATTGTGTATAGGTGAATTTGTAACATGTATTTGATACATATTTTGATGAATTTTAATTCTTTAGAAAACATTTATGTCTGAATTTTTTTTTTGGGGGGGGGCTTGGAATGGATTAAGGCATTTATATGGAAAATGCGTCTCTACTTACAAAATGTTGTAGTTACGAAATTTCCTCCAGAACCAATTAATTTCATAAGTCGAGGTACCACTGTACTTCTTTTCCTATTTATGACCTCATCCTTTTAATTTCATGTCTTGTATGACTTTTTTTTTCCAATTTTCAAAACTAAATTAACCAATTATGTTTCCTTTGCCTGAATAGAGAACCAAGACCGTGGCAGCTGCACATGCATTCTTAAAGTATAGAAATGGCGTGAAGCTAAGAAAGCGCATTGACCCCCCAAAAGGCAACACAAAAACTGAGAATAAATGGAAAAATGGCTACCAGGGAAACATTAGGTTTGACGGTAAATTGCAAAGCCACATGATGTATTTTTGCAGCATGTAGGTAGTGAGGTTAGAGGGCAGCGCAAACAGATGAGACCGCTCAATAAAAGGGGAAATCCTCAGTCACGTCCCCCCAGCGACTACCCACTATAGGTCCGCTGCACGGCGTGGGAGAAAGTATATGATCAAAAAAGTGACTAATGGCGTACAGTGAACAAATCGTCAAGTGGGCCAGCTTGTTGCCATGGTGACTCTGGTGTACACACTAATGAACCTTCGCCTGGTAGATTGTTTTTCATTCAAAGCTGTTTATTGCCAATCCCAATTGAACTTTATTGTCAAACTAAACATAAAACAAAGGGAATCACTCGTGTGTTTAAAATATCATCACCTCAAGAAGTATAAAGTGGATTTTTTTTTTTTTTAAATCTTGCATAAGAAGAAAATGAAGCGCAAAATGATTCCTCATCCGGTTGACCACAAGTATGCACAAAAATATCAGAGGGGTCACGTCAATCTACAGGTACATAACCTGCGACCCTACACTTGCCGTTGTGCTTATTAAATGGCAGCCGTTGCATTATGAGGACTGGATGGGCTGACCTGTAATCTACAACTACTGCCAGATGGATCGCTACGCATATACAGTACAACCCATCCATCCGACATAGTCAAGGGCTTTATTATTGCTTTTCATAAATCTGTACCTGCGATGAACACTCCCAGCATTTCTTTCCATCCCTGTTTTATGAAACCGTCAACACAATACCCAAGGAAATGAATAGTGGATTATGATGCTTGCATACACATTCCACACCCCACCTCCAAACATCACTGAAAATGAGCATACACAATATGATATCCAGGTATTGGATATTGCATAGAAACTGACAAGGTAGTCAACATCATACGTCGTTATTGAGTGTATCAATTTATTATGATGTATTTCTTATCATTCTATATTAAAATCTCGCCGCTGTCCCCAAGAAAAGTACTGTATGTCAAAATCCTGTATCGTGAGGTTTTTTTTTCATGGCTGACTATCATTCTGCAGCGTCAGCAGACAGACACGGAAGGTGCGTTCAAGTGCGTAGACACACACATACGCACTTCCCGTCATTTTAACATTCCGGTCGGATTTCTTCTAAGCTCCCTTAAGAGATGATTCAGATGTCCTTTTTCCTTCTTTTTTGAGCAAAACTTTGGTGTCTACATCTCCATCACCCCCCTCTGCAGTGATAAGACCCTCATAAGATGCCGTGTCCACTTAGGGCCTCGTTTAATACATTGAAACCCTGGTGGAATGCTGTCGTGGTGTCACATGTGATTGAAGAGGCCAGCGCTCTAACTGTGGCTGCGACGAGCGCACACAGCTGTCCCTAAGCCAATATTTACAAGTGGCGCACAAGATAGCTGCGCTCCCCTCAAAAAGTCAGCGAGATGGTCGAAATTTATGCAGGGTTGGCGTTGAGAGATGACTGCACACGCTCCCCCCGTGAGTCAGCTGGGCCCAAACCGTCAGCCAAGTGACGCCATTGGCTCATCTGACTCACATGTCACGCCACAGCTACTGTCACGTGACCAGAGTTTTACATTTACCAAATAGGATTACCAAGGTCCATATCACTATAAAGATAAATAAATAAACTGCAGTTTTGGCACACGTTTGGTGATAGTGACTCACGAAGGAGAATGAAGCCTTTGTAGAAAAACGCATGGTTACAGACTGCAGGTGTGAAACTCAAGGTCTAGGGGCCGGATCCGGCCCACCGTGTCATTTTATGTGGCCCGTGGAAACAATTCATGTGTATCAACTTCCATGATAATTGCTAACATCTTGCGGGTTTTCCTTATCCAGGGTTTGGCCCAACACTGAATTATCTATTCCCACTGGTCACATTTAGTAGATGACAGGTCCATGAAGTGGCCATTAAATTCAGGAAAAGTTGAGCCACTATTTGTACTCTCCTTTTGTCCAATTTGTAACTCTGTGAGGCTTTCTTCCCCCCACCGCCTCGTCTTTATTAAGCGTATATGCACTTACAAGTTGCTGTGATCTTGTGTCTTTTCACACTTGACTCCAATGAGGCCTTTGCACGCCCCGCTCAGCTTCTGAGATATTCCCCCTTTCCCTCTTCTCATTTATTTCCATTGGAGAGCATCGATTGGCTCCTCTAAGCACTCGGCTCTGGACTAATATTTCACTCCAAGACCCCCCAACCCCTTCCTCCTACGTGCTTGTTGCCTCACTCTTCATCATTAGTCCCACTCTCAAAATACTTGACTTGGAAAAAGGCGGGGGTAGCATTGATTCAAATAAGCTCTCATTATTGAACAGATGCATGCATAGCGGATGACAAATTAGTTTGTGGCTAATAAATACATGAGAGATTATACAAATGTTAACTCCTGCATGTTGTTGACTTTGTTTTCCATGTGTTCTAATAAAATTATTTACGAGTGACATGACTAATAAGCTGGTAATATTGCTGCCTTGTCTCCTGACAGGAACAAACGATTGCTCAGCTATGAACAAGCTCGAACTGTTACGTCATTCAAGATCAGGGGCAAATGTTGTCATTTGGGGGCTCAAGACTCCGGTTACTGCATTAACAAATGTCAACTCAACACAAGGTCTTCAATGATAATGTACTTTGATGATCTCTTTTGTAATTGGTAAGGAAACGGATCAACCTTTTGACAGTTTACAGTTTTGACCACTTTAATACTCACAAGTCCGTGATGAAAAGGTTCGGTCACTCGTGTCGCTCTATACCTTCCTCTCTATTACATCTTCATCGGCTGTCACTTCTGGCAGCAGTGCTTCCGCAGCTGGCAAGAATGTTTGGCTCTCGCTGTTGACGGTTGCGCAGATTCGGTGTCACCCTGAAAAAGTTGAAACCTTTCATAGGTTTGATTAAAATTACAACAACAAACAAACAAAAAGGAGAAAAAAATCCTCTCACCTTCTCTCTTCGCCGAGTTAACTCGTCATTGTTGTTGTGCCAACGGGTTTGGATTATGAGTGACTAACTCTTGCTGAATCAAGTCTGCACATGCATAATTAAGAAGATGGAATGGTTCACTGCATGAAAAGAGAGGGCGGAGCGGTCAAAACGATTACGATAGATGAAGCATTTTTGTTCTTACAAAATGCTCGGGGACCCCTGTATATGTTGTGGCCCGGTTTTGCCTAATGGTAAATCTGTCCCTGTTCAAGATGACAATGGTACTTCCACTTGTCACGTAGAAATAAAACGACGTGAAATTAAAATGTAGTGTTTTACCGACTATACCGAAAACCTGATGGCAAGACTTTTGCACTGAGGCCCACTCAAGAAACCCCCGGACAAGAGTTCTTGTTAAAGCATCACTAACATCAGGTCACCTCGGACCTGATTCCACAAGGTCTAGTTCTACATTCCCACGCCAAGCCAAACTCCCACGTTGGTATGGAAGCGTCACATCCTTTCAGGCATAGTGGGCTAGCACAGAGAGACAAGCAAACCCTGAAGGTTACATACAGTAGAGCGCCCGGCTCTAATACTGAGCCCTTAGGTAATGAAAGCACCCCGCGCCTGAGGGCTTAGCAGCAGATGATGAATGAATTGTGTATGATGGCTGAGAGGAAACTTCCAAACACATTTCGGTGGAATATGGTTAATTTATTCTTTTTGAAATTTCCAATCTTCATTTGTAAAAAAAAAAAAAATCACAGTTCCATATACAGTAATATTAAATTATACACATACACACACAATGAGTGTATTTCTAATGAGGGGTCCGGAGGGACAACTATTATTTTTATGCATTGATTGGAAAATAAAATATCATGTTCAAAGAGATTTGCACCTACACCGGAGGATTGAAACCTTTGGGAAAGGATGCACCACGCCATTAAAAAAAGGGTTTAGGGTTACTATCTTAAGCTTTAAATCAATTACTCGAAAAGAAATGCGGGGTGGACTTTTAAGAGCTTTGCCGCAGGCATCAAGTAGGCGCATGGGAAGGAAAAAGCAATAAAAACTCAAACTTACTTTCCAGTTGAAGCGTAAGTGTGCTTGAACACAGTAGTCGGGAACACTAGTTTTTCTACAGTAAGGACATTTATTCCTCCGACGGTCGCACAACATTTGGGCTACTTTTGTCTGGACTTGGGTGCTTGGATCGCACATTTGCATTGGTATCTTTTGCATATTGCATCGCCAAAATTAAAAAAAGATCAGTAGACAACAAATACGGTCAGGGTCGAGGTGCTTTTCAATGTAAAAAAATATGGACTCTGGACAAGGTAAAAGAAACGTGGTGGTGGGAACCTCACAGAAGTACATCCTGACGAAAAGAACTCGTGTGCAGCTTCGAGGCCATGACATCTTCTTTCTTGTGTGGATATATAAAAGCATAGGACTGATCAAAGAGGTGCACGAAACTCTGGTGTGCTAGCGGTAACCACGCACGGATGGATGCGTTTTATCATAGCTGGTTGAAATCGCTAGAGGCGCCTTTAGTCCACTCAAAGAAAAGCAAAGTAAATCTCGCTGCTGCTTGGTCTTCTTTCAGCTTCACCGTTGGTCATCATGAGAGATCTTTTAAAGACTAAAGGAAGTCACGAGCATGGAGTGCATGCGACTCTACAAAATGGCGCCTGTCAACGCTAACATAACCCGTCATACATAGCAGCTTTATTTTGCTCCTCCGTCCTTGCTCTTTCTATAGCCATTTTCAAGCCTGTTCCTCCTTCAGGCATCTCATCTAGCTCCTCTTCTGCCCATCCTTTGCCATCAGTCTGTCGTTAGCCCGTAGCCACGTTTGCATGAGATGACACATGGGCAGCCAGTGGCTAAGGTTTGATTGTCCTTTTCTCGTCTCCCTCCCTTCTCGAGCAGCCTGGCAGCCGAGTACCATGAGCATCTCAAGCTACGCCTCCGCCTGGTTGTATTCCATCGCTCCGCCGTTCCGAGCGGCGCCGAACGCAGCGGGCACGCTCGGCGACCCCTCCCCCGCCTCAAAGCTCTTCTCCTCCAGCGGTTTGCCAATCCACGCGCCGTAGCCGTGGTCGCCAAGCGCTTGAAAGAAGCGGTACTTGGCCAGTTGGAAGGAGTTGGCCGCCAGCTTGGCCTGAATGTACGAGTGCATGGCGAGGAGGTCGTTGCGGTCGCAGCGCTGGCACAGTGTGCGGAACAGACAGAACAGGTTGGACTTGGACACACGGGATACGCCCAGCTTGTTCCTGTAGGGGACCGAATTTGGAGCTTAGCTGAGGCATGCTTTAAAAGAAAAATACAAGTTGAAGTTTGTTTTTATTGTTCCAGCGGAACCGTAAAACCTGCAACAAACTGACCCGAAATGGAGTGACTCATCGTGCAGTGTGCAATAACTAGTTTTCACAAATTACCGACCATTTACTCCTAGTTTTGCAGCAATTCAAAATTGAAATCGCCGGTGAATGGCATCCCAAAGTCGTGGAAATAAAAGCCAAACAAAGATGCATCAAATTTCACACACTAACGCAAAAAATAAATACATTCAGGTTTGATGACATACCCATCTAGTTTGCCTTTGGTCCCATCCAGAACCTCCACACTCGTGTGGTCTGGAAGGCTCCAGTTCACGCTAGACTCCTTGGTTTTGCCTGTGTGACGTGTGGAGTCGTATACGCTGACTCTGCCCACCTATGGAGCAAATCAGATGGGATGCAACAGGTTGTTGCACTGCGCCTGGTTCGTATCGAAATGCTAATACATTCAAGTACACACATCCGGAATAATTAGTGCAGCTGTCGTCGGCCTTCACCTCACAGTAAAAGTGACACACTCGTTTGGTGCCGGCGGATCAATACGCTTGTTTCATTGATAAAGAAAACGGCTGGAGGGAGGGCTTCAATTAGTGAAATGAACGCGAGGTGATTTATGACAGCGCTCTCACCTCAGGGTGGTTGAGCTGGAAGGGAGCCGGGAGACTTTGGCTGAATCTGTCGCCATCTCTGCCCAGCCGGCAGCACACAGCCCGAGTCAGGTGACCGTGGCTGTACAAATAGCCTGAAAGGGAAGAAAGATGGTTACGATGTGAAGGAAGATTGATGAGGAAAGTTATTATTATTTATACACAGAGAGATGTGTCAACGCAATCAAGAATCTCGAGCCATATGCCACAAAATGTTTTACCAAGTGTGATTGACTTCAGGTAAATGGGATTCAGAAAGTGAGTGAGCAGCGCCCCCTGTAGGCCCAGCACGTTCCAGCGCAGGATCTTATCACTGCAGCTCATGGTGCGCAGCCTCTCCCCATGCTGAATGCCATCCCAGGTGGGCACAATGGCGCTAGACTCAACCGGGATGGTCCCCTCACCTTGTAGCAGCGCACACAAACCGACAAGGTCACATGGGTCCAAATTATGCTCCGGATATCATCTTTGCGTGTTTCGAGGCTCTCACCGTTCTCCACTTTGGTGCGCAACTTGCCCTGCTTGGCGTTCTCAAACAGAGGCTGGTGACAGCCCACCTCTTCTCCTGTTTCGCTGCACGACTTGTCGAACAGAGCGCCATCCCCACATGGCGCCGTGCTTCAAAATGAGGAAGAAAAGACCAGTTTGAAATCACATATCATTGCACATGTGGCAGCAAGGGGGATAGAAGGGGGATTATGAGGGACAGGGAAAAAAAATTATCTCACCTAATGTAGAGGTGAAAGGTGATGTCAGATTTGATCTGCAGTTTCTTGTCCTGTGCGACCTCAAATATACTGTTGTCTGCACCCTCAAAGTGCTTCAGCAACTCACTGTACAGAAATCTAAGAGCGGGGGGCAGATTTGTGAATAACGACACAGCAGAGACAGGTTTGTGTTCCCAAAATGAAACAGAACAATTTGTTTTTTTTTCCTTTAGAGATCAATTTGTACCTAACAAACCCCCTTCTGGAGATGATTTCAGCATGGCCGTCATTCACGGTGTCTCCTTTGAGGCTCAGCTCCTCCCCTTTAACACAACGGTTACCTGAAATTGAAAAAAAAAAATCAAATAAACAGAGAATCAATGTCGAAGATTCCTGAAATATGCTACGGATCGATGAGAGTTTTCCGGAAAAGACCGCACACACCCGTTCCCAGGCTGACAACAGTTCCCAGGCCTTCGCCCCTCCTCATGACGATGGTGGCCAGAATCTTGCGTCCCAGCAGACTGTGTTGGATGCGCGTGGTCAGGGCGTTGAAGCGCTGGTGGCTTAACATGGCGATCTGGTCGTGCAACGTGCTGCCACTCACGGGAAGCTAGAAAAAGTTACAGTGAAAGGATAATAACGACATTCTACAATCAGTTATTTCACTCAAAAACAATTTCCCCTGGCTGTTACGAAGGCAGACTGGTAACTATACAGTCTGGACACATAAAAGGTGTTTAGGATAGTTGTAGCTTTAGGCCAGGTGAACAATTCTGTTGATTTATTGATGCATCTGCTTGCTAGTTAAAAATATTCATCCATCGTGATGTTTCTTTTATAACGGAATTACGCGTGACTGTGCTGTAGAGTGCGTTGTCGATGGAAAATAAATTGGAAGGTGAAAAAGTACATAGAGAACATAAAGACACCACTGGTTCCTCTGACTTGATTTCCTTGGACAGTGGCCACAGGCAATGACTCACCTGTCTATAGTAAGTATCAGATGTTTACTGGCAGTGGCACGGTGATCGACTTGTTAGCACGTCAGCCTCACAGCGCAGAAGTGTACGGTTGGTGTGATTATGAGTGCGAATGGTTGTTCGTTTATGTGTCCCCTCCGATTGGCTGGCAATACCTCAGCTGGGATCAGCTCCCCAGTGCGGGCTGCCCTCTCTGCCTCTCCAATCAGAACGCGAAGAGCAGCGTCGGCTGCCTCCTGTTTGCCCTGCTTCTTGTTCGAAGCGCAAACTGGCGGGAACCAGCGTCCACCCAGCTTGGCCTGATATGTGAACCTGAAAGCCAGAAAGGAAATCAGGACCTGCCATTTTTACACACCCACGCCCACGTCGCACGACATTCCAACGACCATTGAGACAGACACGGGGAATCTCACACATACTTGGGCTCATGCGCTGATCCCGACTGGCCAACCAGGCGGATCTCAGCAGCAAATCCTCTGGCCCTGGCGTACTCCAGAAGCCCCGACACGGCGTTGTTATTCAGGTGGTTGATGAGATCTCCGACTCCGGCCTCGTGGGCAGCTCGCAATTCGTCGGCCGTCAGAGGTGGCAGAGAGGGACAAGTCCCACAGCTATCACTGTCGCTGGAAGAGCCGAGGGGCAACTGGGGCTGCGAAGGAGAAGGCCAGGAGACAAGGAAAAAAAGCTTTATAGAACCAACAGGGAAAGGTAGACAATAAAACCTGGAGGAGTTTGCTCATCTTATTGCCCCTCACCTTGTTGAGCTGCAGCCTACCGTCGGCCATCAATTCTTTGACGGCCTCCTCAGCTGCCAGCTGGCGCGCTGCCTTTTTGCTCGGAGCCGAGGCCTCCGCAAACAGATTCTCTCCAACCTTTACTCTGTACATGAACCTGAGGGCAAGAGAGGCGGACACAGCCAGTTGACATCGAGTTGAGCGTTTGATCTCTCTAGTCATCATCACAATATTTGAAATGCAGGCTTCTAACTCCCATTGGATGACGGGTAAAGTACCGTATACAACTACACTGTAAATATATTGTTGCAATGAGAGGAGCTGGTGGTGCAAATCAAGACAGAATACGATATGACTTGTGGCAAATTCAGAAAACAAGCGTTCTGTGTGTCCTAGTCAGCTGAGTGTGAGATAGGTCGGACCAAAAGTAGAAATACCGCGAAAAATACTGGCCAGGCAGCACTGTGCTACTGGAAGAGGAAAGTGGGATGAGATAAAGAACCCTCTGACAAACATGTGAGATGGGGCGGAACATCACACTCAAAAAAGGAAGACCCCTGGGGGGATAGCGAGCAGACTTAATGCCAAGTGAAATATGGCTGGCTTTTGGTTTTCTGTGCAGGAATGTTTAGCGTTAAAGGATGGCTGTCCTGCTGCATAATTCATGGTTTTTCAATCACTTTTAGCGTGTAAGCATCATTCTGTCCTTTGTCGCCACTTGGCTCATGAAAACAAAGAAACGGGGGTTTGGTTCTTTTTACCGGGTAGTCGATCTTTCGAGGACGGTTTGGATAGCGTGAAATAAAAAGCCAAAGGCTGTGGCAGTGAAGGAGAAAGTACCTTGGATCATGTGGCGGGCCAACTTGGCCAGTGATGATAAATTCAATGGGGTTCCCGCTGCGCTGGCTATATTCCATCAAAACAGACACGGGATTCTTCCCCCCGGGCAATGAACGTGACAGTGGCTGGCGAGGTCCCTCGGGCATCCCCATCACTTCCACAGTACCCGGTCCGAACACCCCCCCCGAGCCCTCAATGGTGGCCTGAAAACCACGACCAATCGTTATTGGATTGTCACGATTGAAACAGAAAGTGGGAAGTCCTAACTTACATCCGAGTTGGAGAGCACGTCCCTCGTTTGGTTCATCCCAGCGGTACTTCCTTCGTTCCCGTTACTCGCGCCTCCCTGCATCTCGCCGAAGAGAATCAGCAAAGTGGCGGCGGCGGCGTCTTTCTTTGCCACCTTCTTAGCGGAGGCTTCCACAATTGGAAACAGTCTCCCGTTCAGCATGACCTGCATGCGGAATCTGGCAAACGGCGTGCCGTTAAAAGACAAACGAGGTGTGATCAGCTAAAGGCGCGTTTCCACGTTGCAATTTGTGTTATGCGACGTGTTACATAAAACAAATTGCAAATATTATGTTGCAAACCGAATGTGTTCCCACGTTGCAACAGTTGCAAACAATTTCAAATCTCGCGAGAATATTTTTTCGAATGCGCGTTTAACGTTGCTAAGCAACGTATTTCGTTCTGCGACTATGGCGGCTAATTGTCAATACGACAGCGACGATGATCTCCTCGAACTGGCAGCTATCGGTCTACTAGCCGAGCTAGAGGAGCCAAAACCCAAACGGTCGTTTTGGGTACGACCGTGGGCCGGGAGACGGCAAGAACTTGGCGCTTACAACGCTCTGATGCAGGAGTTGGCGGCCGAGGACCCCGATAATTTCAGAAATTTCCTTCGAATGGATCGCACCAATTTTGAACTTTTGTTGGAGCGAGCGAGGCCGCAGCTATCAAAATGTGACACCTCCGATTTTTTGGATTTCTGTGTCGACGCCATTATATTTCCGCGTTCCGTGTTTACATAACGACGCAATGTTTTTGTCACGTGATAGCGCAACGCGTTCTGATTGGTCGGGTTCATGCAACACGTTGCAAGAAAATAGAGCAAGTCCTATTTCATGCAACACGCATGCAACACGTTGCATGCCACAAAAGTCTGTCCAACTTCGGGGTTCACACGTTGCAATGTGTTGCATGCCACAAATTGCAACGTGGGAACGCGCCTTAAGCAATATAATTCTGGGTGCGAGCATTAAATGTCTGTATTAAAAGGTATTGATTTTTCTTCTAAGTGCAGCGTGGAGATCAATCAATGAAAACATAACAGTCTGAGCCCGGAAGATGAACTAACCTGGGGTCATGGGAGGGTCCCGACTGGTCAAGGAGTATGAACTCACAGCTCTGGCCCAGATATTGGGCGTATTCCATGAGACCACTCACGGGGTTCTTCAGACGAACCTCCTGCAACTTTGCCCAAAGGTTCTGCGCCGGCGGGGCGGCCAGAGACACGGCGACAGTACCAATCGGGTTGCCGTAATCGGCGGACGCTCTCTCCGAGTCCGTCTGTTTGCGAATGGCGTTCAGGTATTCCGGGATCTCGTCAGAGGCCCACTGTCCTTCGACAGTCATTTCCTCCTGACTTGTGTTTAAGAGCGGAGGTTGATCCGTGGTAGGGGACAGCTAACGGGAAAATAAAATGTGTTATTCAAATTAGGGAGCGCTGTGCTTCATTGTTTTGTCTCATATTTTACTTCAAAGAAAAGTCAGGCATTTTGGGAAACATATATTTCAACAGCATTTCGGTGCAACTATCAAACATTCTACAGTGGACCAAAGGAACAGGAAAAAAAAATATGTATTCAAAAAGTCAAAGAAGTGGGCTTGATTTAAATGATGCCCTATGCAGAAAGTGACTCTTCTTTTTCATCCAAACAAATCAAAGGTAAACATATGAACCAGAACCTACCACTTCAGTCTTTGGTATCCAACTTTCGTCAAATGGCAGCGGCTCGAGTTCTGACTTTGGCTCAGGCGCTAAGAGAGGCATCTCCTCATTTTCATCTCGCACCATCTGCTCACTCTGTGTGGCTTTGAGGGTCCTCATCATCCTCTCTTTGCGATGGGCTGAGAGCTCCCACGTGGGCGGCTTGACGTCGCCGTTCTTCACGACGTCGCCGCGCTTCTCGAGGGCGTACAGGGTGGAATTGACCTGCTTGGAGGTCTTCAAGCCCATGTTCTTGGCTAGCATCAGAGCAGTCACTGGCGCCAAGTCCAGGAGGTGCTGCAAGACGCGCTCCTTTTGATCTGACATTGTGAACATTTTTTGTGGCTGACTAGGACTAGATGAGTGAGATACTTCTGAAAGCAAAGATGCTAAAGAGGAACAGGAAGACTGTGTTTCTATGTCGGAGTCTTCTTCTATTTTTGTTTTGATCTCTAGCTTCACTTCAGTTTGTTGGGGGCTCCCAAAAAGAGACTTTTGAGGTTCTTCAACCTTTACAGGTTTAATATATACCGCCCACTTTGGGGGCGAAGTTCCTTGCTTGGAGACTTTCTGCAAACGCTCCAACGAGTAAAGGGCCTGGTTGACTATCTTTTTGGGAAGATGTAGTTTTTTGCCCAAGGATTTTGCCGAGACTCTTTTGCTTGGTTTTAAAGCCCTGTGCACCTGGTCCTGGATTTGTGGAGTGAGAGTGATGATGCTCGGTCTCTTTTGGTCGACGGACAAGCCCTGGAAACTGTCGCAGAGAGCGTTAGCACGTGCGCTCCATTCACCGCTGGAGCCGTAGGATTTACTTTGCACCTGGTTTTGATTCGGGTGTCCAGCAAAACTGGGGGGCTGGCTGTAATAACCTCGACCCCAGGGGGGCTTTGGATATCGAGCGTAGCCTGACTGCTGCTGGTATGGGGAATTATTTAACCTGACGGGTTTTTGAGGAGTGACTTTGAACTGCGGCGCCTCAGTGCACTGTCCTTTCAGAAACTGGACCTGCAGGTACTGAAAGGAATTGAGGAAAGGGTGGGGATTATAACTCCGACTATGTGGGGGTGCGTTCGGGACAGGAGGTTTCTTAGTAGCGCTTGGTATGGGTGGGGCAGAGGGGGTAAGGGGAGACGGAGGCCGCGGGGATGCTACAGGACAGACAGGTATGTCGTAGTGATTTGGAAATGGCTGCTGAAGCTGCGGGCCGCTTCTTCTGAAGGAAGCGGACGGGCCGGATCTTTCAGGATGCTCCCTTGCTTGGTAATATGGTGGCGGGTGCCGGTAATACTGTTCGTTGTAAGGCCCTCCTCTACCTCTGCTCATAGCGCAGGGGTCGAGAAAGAAAAGGGGCCGACCTGGCTGGATGTGCAGTCTATATACAAATGTACACCATCCAAAAGCAAACCCCGAACGTCAGAGGAGGATAGCGTCAGTACACCTAGAAGACAAACAAAGACAACCACAGGACAACATTAGATATAGACGGAAGCAGGAAAGGGATAGAAATACAAGAAGAAGCTATTTCACGTTAAAACCCCGCTGGTGACCCTTCAACCTGACATGATCAAATCGCATCGAATATACAATATCAAGACCACATCAGGAGGCATTCTTTTACGAAGAGAAATTCCTATGCTGTGACATTAAAAAAAACCTATATCAGTATCATGGGGAAAAGGACGATGGAAATAAACACCATGGCTGCCAGCCCGCCGTTGTACGCATATATAGAATTATAACCTTGTCAGTCAACAAAGACATTGCAAGGTGACACACCGTCTCTGTACCAGTCACGCAGAAACTTAATCCCTGGGTAAAAGGACGCAGATGAATAATTTAGATCTCCTTGTGACTATTCCGTTTGATTTCGAGCCTTACAATGTTTTTGATAGATGTAAATTTAACATGGACCGTTGCAGACAAACATCACCCGACAATGAAAAAGGCACAGAAATTAAATTGCACACCTACATGCACATATACTGAAATTGACCACAGTAACTTGATAAGTTACCAAAAATATATTATCAATTAGCAAGAGCTTCTTCATCATCTCCTGGTCTCTCTTGCATGCTTAGCGACTCCTTTTTCGTCTTTGGCGAAAGCTACTTGTGAGTAGCGAAAGCTACTTGCTAGTAGGGTGGTGAGGATCTTGACCTCACCACCGAGGTCAAGATCCACACCGCACAGCTTGCTGCTGCTGCTCAACCCATAACCTCTGCGCTGGGGACACAACCATTCTACCACTGATCCATGCCGAAATAAAAGTTTTAAAAAAAATCTAATGCTAAATGCTTTTTTTCCAAGTGGTTTACAGTAATATCGGGAATTACGTTTGCAATACACGTGATCCTCACCTTGTTGTTAGAAGTGGCTGCGATTAAGACTTTATGAAGAAAGTGCCTTAAAATGGGTGGCGGTGAAAGTGGAAAATAAAACGAAAATCCCCAATTGTGTGCTTCAGGTTAAAAAATATTTATCTGCTTCTTCCACGTGAGGACTGATTCTCGGATTTGTCCACGAAACAAAAACAACACGAGTGATGATATAAGTACTGTACGTTATGTTGATAATCTATTTTAAATATACAACTGATTTCACGAGCAACCCCCCAAAAATGATGCAAAAGGACGGGGTATAATAACGGACACCAGCCATTCGGTTTCGATTTCACTTCTTGAGAAGGTTAGCTTTTGTTTGAGTCATGTGACCGGAAGTCAGACTTATGCGGTGTGAATGTTGTATTGACAAAAACCTCTAACTGACTCCTGTGCAGGGAGAAATTATGATGCATTGTTGTGGCATTTGGGCAGAAAGTGGTCACCACAGAAAAAAAACCACGGCAAAAACAATATGTAAATCAAGAAACAGTCAGTGCACGACAGCACTTTAAAGCCAAGGAATCAAAACGCATTAAATAAAAAACGTATTCTATTTTAAGCCTAATTTTACGTACAGCCCATAACAAACAAATACGCATCACTCTTCTTCAGCCTCAGGTGTGCTATTATAGCACGTTTTGTAGAGAGGACAGCATTGCGTGAATAAACTACGTGCACGTGAATTCGGTGAAATTTTGAGACAAATAAAGAAACCGTGACAGACAGGTGCGCCCCCAAAAGTCATCGAGAAGTGCTACATTTTAAAAGTTTTGTTTTTGTTGTTGTTCGTGGCGATTTTGAGGTAGCGAGACAAAGCGTCAACAACCTCCACGATCTAACCAAAGAACACATGGCTATACATTTGATTAGACGTTACAGGGCATTTTGTTCCAAGTGTCACGGTAAAACGAATTAAAAGTGCGAAGCGGTGATAGCACCTCTTCAAGCTAACGGAGGCTAGTCCGTTTAGTAGCCTAGCTCCATTCTGGTGGCGGTCATATATACTGCACCGCCACTGCACCATTTCTAACCCACTAGCCTGGCGCACACACCACTCATTGGCTATATATCACACCGTTTCATCAACAAACTGTCAAAATATTTGACTAAAAAACAAGGAATTCCATCTCTTACCTCTATCCACTATTTTGTCCCCGATGGCTCAGGGAAAAGCGTCACGGAGATGGGGAAACAAGCTCTGGCACGATTCAGAGATTTGTGACGATTATGCCTTGCGACAAGAATGTACGACGACCTGTCGCGGAATTATGACGTCTATATCCGACGTTATCTTATTTTGGCTGGAAAAAGGAGGACATTACAATACACAAATAACGAAATCCATGAATAAATATGTAGTTGTAACAAACAAATACAATGATTAAATTACACATACTGCACACAAACAAGCAAAGCATTTTTTGGAATTAGAGTAATGAATTAAAGGGAATAACCTATTGCGTCTCAATTTACCTAACTGTATCACTCATATGATAAAATGTTGAAAATACATCTGCAATGAAATGTATTTTTGCACTTGATCAAAAGTTAAGCGGGTTAAACGTAACTACGTAATTACATTATCAGTTTATAGAAATTTGAGTATCACGGTTTATACAAAACTTTTTTTTGTTAAACAGATAACACAAATGGGGACGTCTTACTGTCCTTAAAATATATAGTGCAGCATACTATTGATATCTATTGTGAATATTACTATGAACATTCTAAAAAAGAGCGGGATCCCTTCTTAGCATTCCCAATCTATGTGCCGTGGCACAAAAGTGTACTGTGCTGAGATTCAGGAAATTATTTAATGTCACTTATTTTAGAGGAAAAAGATGTCCATTTATGGAAAAAAAAATATTTTTGCTTATCTACGTCAGTGAGGAGTAACAGGAAGAGCGATTAAAATGCTCTTCCACTAGATGGCAGAAGGTACATAATTAACGAGTTTATCCACTTTTTGCGATTTAACACACACACACACACACACACACTGGAGGAGCCTCCACTTACACTTGATCATTCCATAGGATTTATCTATGACCAGTCTCCTACATCTATTACCGGGGTTGTGCAGCTCGTCAGCCTCAGACCCGGATTGGGTAATTTAAATGTTCTGGCAAATTTGCACTGGGGGCACTGCAATGCATTGCTCAAGTGCTACTCCAATCCCTAAACATAGTGGATTCATAACACTGGCTATGAATGGTTACGGCAAAAGATAAACTTCTATACCTAGAGTGCAGACTCTCTTAAAATAAAGTGCCACAATAACGAAATGTTGCGTGTGTGTACGTCAATGTAAGGCACACTAATAGTAAAACAGCATCTTCCTTTATCCCACTAGTGTTTGTCTCACTCCATCTCTCTCCCACCTGCTCTCTCCCCTCCTCCTCCTCATCCCACCTCCTGTTTCTTCCCTCGCTCCGATGCTGTTCATTTCACATTCAACCTCTTCTCACATCTGGATCTATCCATCATCTTCCACCAGTCCTTCTCTGTGCACAAACGAGGGGAATGCACGCAGCATGTTGCAGGCTGTAGCTCTTTGGCTTCTGACACTTGTCACCCAGCTGCCCGGTAAGTAACTTTGACAGGGCTGGCCTCAAACAAGTGTGGTTTTGTTTGTGTTTGCATGTCTACGTGTGTGTGTGTGTGTGTGTGTGTGTGTGTGTGTGTGTGTGTGTGTGTGTGTGTGTGTGTGTGTGCTTGAAGCCTGTCATTATTGCTAAGCAGTGTATGAGTGTTGATGAGGCATCATGCTGAAATAAAGAGACAGCAAATAGGGATCATTAAGTGGTTACTTACAACGACTTGACCCTTTAGACGTTATCGATATGATCTGTGCACACACACACACACACACATGCATGTACTGTACATATATACCATATATATCAATTGTACCTAATCTACAAATGACCTGGCCTATGTGTTTGCCTCAAAAATCAAATGTGGCTCTTAAGCAGAGAATCTTGCCCACCCTCAAATATGGACAAAATTATCCAGACACACTTCATAAATCAATATATTAATTAGTTAGACATTGAGTGTTACTCCTTGCAGCTTAATATTTCAATTTCGAAAGACACTCTATACCGCTTCTGACTGTGGGAACAATGTGAGGAAGGTCCTTTGGTTCCAAGAGCTCTTTGAAGAAGAACTGGCCAATGCTTTTGTCCATATGCAAAGTGTGCTTTGGCTCTTAAATGATCGTTGTGTCCACATGAGTGTAATTGCCCTCACGAGAAATCACTGAATCAAAGCCCCCTCGTCTGGAGTTATGGTCTGCGGAGTGAAAGCTCATTTTCCAGTCAATGCTGTGTGTCCCGGTTATCTCCACGTTTAACAACCACACTTTCTGCGCCTGAAATGAAGCGGACATCTTTACAACGGCAGGAAGAGATTGTGTGTCCGCCAGTGATCCATCAGGGGTTGTAATTGATTAAAAGTACTGAGGTTCTATTACTCTTTTGCTTTCTTCTGACTCAGCATTCTCTTCTTTATGGTTCTCCTCTCCTCTTTTGTCCCCCCACATAATCAATACTTTCCAAATTCTCCATCTCCGCATTGTCGATCCACGAAGAGACCACACAGGGTCCCCATCAACGCTTTTTGCTCAGGGAGCTGCTGAGAGATTATAACCCCATGGAGAGGCCCGTGGCCAATGACTCCCACAGCCTCATCGTCCACTTCTCCATCACGCTAATGCAAGTCATGGATGTGGTAGGCAAATAGACGCAACAAGCACAACACAAATGATCCCAAAAGCCCATAGTCCCCCCCCCCCCAAAAAGAGTTCATGACATAAAAACGTTAACTTTTTTATGTCATTAGGATCAAATACCTTTTCTGAGTGGCTGACTGTTGACAACTAGTTTTGCTGCAATTTATTTCTTCATAAATAAAGAAACAACAATCATGGAATTGTAGTACTGATCAAGTCTTCATAATAATACTGAAAATGACTTTATTTTTGTGGTCTAATATTAATATTACTTTTGTAAAATTAACATTTTACAAAGTAATTAAATAAAATGTTAAAAATTAAATGGTAATGTAATCACACACAAACATTTAAACAAAATGAATTATTAAAATTGTAATTATTAAAACAAAACACTAACAATGAAGTCTGCCTTTTGCCCGATGTCAAGAACTAAATGTAGTATTTTAATCTTTATACTGGTAATCTGAGGTGATTTAGATTACTTTTTTTTTGGTCACTTTGCAACTCGCTATGGGACTTCTCTCGCAAGGACACTCCTGTCCTTCCACTTCAGATGTTTGCTTTGATGGCATTTTCTTGCCTGACGGCAACAAAATCTCGAATTAGAACTTAACGGGATATTCTCTAACTTTGGGTTGGACGCCTAATAGCTTTGTTTACACTCGCTACTCTAATTAAAGTCAATCAAAGTAAATCAATACCCGACAACTGTTCAACGGCATCCAGTAGGCTTGGGCTTGCCAAGGTTGAACAATTCTTTAATTGCTAAAAAGTTTTATTTTATTTCTTTTTTTAACCTTTGATTTTTTTTCCAGGATGAAAAGAACCAGATTCTCACCTCAAATATCTGGCTGCAGATGGTGAGTTTTTAATTCCCCATCTGTTATTATAGCTGTGTAGAAATAGACAAGCCCACATAGCAACGCAGATGGCAAGAATAGGTGGAACACAAACACAGAATTGAATAATTGAATTCAGATACCCGCACAGGACTGTTGTATAATTTATGCATGTTATGGTGAGCTGACTACGAGATTAATAATCAATAACATGTATCTTTGTGTCCTCCAGCAGTGGTATGATCACTACTTGCAGTGGAATCAGTCAGAGTACCCTGGAGTTAAAAACCTTCGCTTCACCGCAGATCAAGTATGGACGCCTGACATATTCCTATATAATAGGTGGGTCTTTCACACACACTCACACACATACTGCTTTTCATGCAGGATGATTCTCGATCATGATATTTAATATAAGGTCATGATTACATAATGTCTTTTTTTTTTTTTTTTTTACAACATCCGTGACTGGCACTGATGACACCTCAAAGTTGCCTACTCATGGAGGAAAGCATCTTCACTGTGCATATTCAATGATTGAACCTGGTTCTTTCCTGGCATGGGGAGGGGAGATGGGAGGGGGGGGGGGTGAACCTGGTGTGCATGTCCCCGCAAGACCTTGTTTAAAAAAAAGCCATAACAGTAGGAACAGTGCAGAAAGGGCTTTGGTTGGCAACGTCACATTTGTCTCGATGTGCACATTCTAGTTGTTGAGCTATATTACTGAAATTACTGACTCACTTAGAATAGTTATGAAACTCTTTCTGTCTACACTGCTACCCAGTGGCCAAGTCACACACACCAGAAGGAGACAAAATGAATTCATCACGATGCACAAATGGATTTTTTTATATTCTATCATGTGTAATCATTACAAACACACACTCATCACTGTCATTCTACTGCAGTGCTCACGGCAAATTTGACGGCACCTTTAAGACCAACGTGCTGGTAAACTCCAGTGGCTTCTGTGAGTATCTGCCTCCAGGTAAATTACTATTTTAATTTATATATCCTTTTTTAATTTTTAGTAATATATTCATACACAATTAAAACTCTTTTTGTTGCTATTTTCTCCCTATATGAAAAATATTCTCTTGTTGGCATGCCTCTGGAACACTAACACTCCCTCTTTTTTTATAAGGAATTTTTATCAGTACCTGTAACGTGGACGTGCGCTGGTTTCCCTTTGATATTCAGCGATGTGAATTGAAGTTTGGCTCTTGGACGTTTGACGGCTGGCTGCTGGACATCCAGATGAAGGAGGCAGATGTGTCAGGATACATGCCCAGTGGAGAGTGGGACCTATTGGGTGAGGCTGACTGTTAACACCCTGGAAGGGTTGCCTACAGTGGGGATGGAAGATGACAAAAGTGGGTGTTCAATAGGAACCTTTCATGCCTCATTACGGGTTGATGTTGTAATGATATACTGTACCATACTGTGCAAACGTCATTGTTGTTTTGTATAATAAAACAACAACAAAAACATTTTGCATCAGTTATATTTATGTTGAAAACAAAAATTGTTAGATGGTATGATGATCATAGCATTGCCATAAAACACATCCCTTGGTTTGGTTTGCACAGTACTACATTATTACCGGGAAATACAATATATATATATATATATATATATATATATATATATATATATATATATGTTATGACCAATTATTTTGGCAAAAGATGAGATATTGTCATTTCAGTTTGGAATCGGCGTTCATGAACAGCAAAAACCTACATGCATTGACCACATCTTTAAATATTATGAGAATATGCTCCAGAACGAATACTGTAACTAGAAGTGCAAGCAGGTATCCCACTGGGCGTCCTTTTCAGCATTCTATATTTAGCATGTATTTCTACCGAGAAAGTTACTCCCCTGATGGGATTTTTTTTTCCCCGATAGAAAAGTCCCCACTTATTTTCTGTCTAATTTATAGTCTAAAATGCGTTATTAGCTCTGCTGCAGCTCCTAATTTAACAACCTACACAGGAGGTGCTTCGTTTTGCTTCGCTTCCTATGGTGGCGACGTAACCTGAATTTCAACATTAATCACAACACTAACTTACAGTCTCAAGAGAGGAAAGCGAGGGATCCAAACTTGCATGCAAGAAAACAGTTCAAATGCACTTGATGTTTCTAAGAAGTTTCTGCCTATTCTTCCATTGGTGTTGTTATTTACAATTTGCACACATGAACGGGCAGTTATCGACCTCACACAACTGCCGCCCCCCTCCTCTCCAACCACAGATCTTCCTTTGCTTCACAGTAAAATGACAATACAGTATCAGTAGGCAACAGTATTCAAATTATTTAACTGCACGCGGTTCTGATCTGGGAACAGTTCTGGCAAACTCCGAGGATCCTTTTTCTTTAATGCTTGCAAAATTATACTAACAGTAACTACCAGAAGAGAGTATACTCTCAGTTGAACTATTTCTTGGATGCCAGAAAGATTGAGAAATGCCGTGGGGCCATTTTCTGACAGTTGCAGAAGATTTAGTCTGCCTAGCCCAAGTGACAACATGTTACTCGATGGTTTTAACTGTATTCAACTTGATATGTGTGTAATCGATAAGAAAGCCAAGCAAGAGCGAAGTCACAGCGACACAACGGCCTAGTTCAAGTCACAAGCCTCATCTAACAGTCCATAGCCTCAAAACCTCGTATATAAGGACCTACATAATCCGAGGAGCACTTGTACAGTATTTTTTTCCTTGTCCTGACCCACTTGCTGCATCTCTGACCATCCCATGTCTCCCTCAGAGGTACCTGGCGGTCGCCATGAGGTTTTCTATGAGTGTTGCGCAGAGCCTTACCCTGACGTGACCTTCGTGGTCACCCTACGACGGCGGACCCTCTACTACGCTCTCAACCTCCTCATTCCATGTGTGCTTCTCTCATCCATGACACTGCTGGTCTTCCTGCTCCCGGCCAACTCTGGCGAGAAGATCAGCTTGGGTGAGGAGACACGAATATGAAGAAATTGTGCTTGGGTTATAAGTTGAAACACGTGTGCCTGTTTATGGATTAAACCCTCTTGTGGTTTTCCTCGATTCTTGCTCTGTCAACGTGACGAGAAAAATTTCCTGTCACGCTTCGGAGTCGCTGTAGGGAGAATTGTGATGGGACTGAGACTGTGAAAAAGAACAGACAAGAGGGAAGATGAGAGGTAAAAGAGGAAGGAGTGTTGTCAGAAAGTCAGCAGAATTAAAAGTCAAGCACAGAATACCAAGTACAGTAGAGTCGTGTTTACAAGTTCAACCGCAAGAAGTAGAATTTTGTATAAGATAACACGCGCACCAAACAATCAATGTACCTGTTGATGACAAGTGACAAGCATCCGGCAGCTAAGAAGTTACCAGCTAGCATGAGAAGCTAACGTAGCAGTCAACATTTTGATGGACTCAAAAGGCACACAATAAAATATCCAAATCAAAGGTCCTGTATTCATAAAAATTTGCCTTACCAGCTGAGATTCTTATCCCGCGAATTGAACAAAAACAGGAAGTGATAACCAATCAACATTTCATAGTAAGAGTTGAAACGATAATTGGAGTGCAATTAACAGTACAATTCATGCACCAAAGGTCGGCTACTCAATACCTACTGGGAGCAAATAATGTCAGTGTCTTGCCCAAGGACATTTCAACAGCATGCAGTTACAACCCGGATTTGAACTCGTGATCCTTAAGTCGCTGGATGACTTGCTCTTCCAAATGAGCCACAGCTGCCAAAAAAAGGCTAACACAAGTGACATTTCTGCTTTGGCATCCACATTATAACTGGCCAGCTTCAACTATGTTTCAACACTGAAACTGGACTGCCTGAGTCTTTGGCTTTTAAACAGGAATCGTGTTCGGTAAGGCATATAAAAATATGAAAAAAAATGTCACTTGTTGAGGCATCAGTTCACGCGTGTATGTGGCACGTGGACACTTTACTAAACATGAACGGGCATATTCCCATCACACTGACAACTTCACCGGGTAATCAACAAAACTTAATGCAACTTTGCTAACCTTGTTCTAAGGCTTAGGTGTCAAACTCAGGTCCTGGAGGGCCAATGCCCTGCATGTTTTCCAACTCTCCCTGTTGCAACACACCTGGTTCAAATGAACAGGTTCAATGTCAGGCTTCCGCAGAGCTTGCTGATGATCTGATCAGTATCCATTTTCAGAAACAGGCAGACACAAAATGTATTTGATGGTTTCATTTTGCCTTTAATGGTGCAGCTACTGATCCAACTATGGGTATTCAGTATAAGCAACAAAAAGTTTCCATGTCAACATGACCCTTTAAAACAAGGCACGGCTTGGAATTGAAGCGGTGTCAGGTTTATCCAATGTGACACTCAGGAATAAAACACAAAGAGGAGACAGGAGACTCAATTCTGGTATCAGGAGGGAACGAGGAGAAGCGTTAGGTTTCAGTTCTCCGCACGTCACCCCTAACGATCTCCTCCTTCACCCCCTTATTTATTGGGAAATCTACTACATAGGTGTGTCCAACCTAAAGGGTGGGGGCTGTTGGAGACACACTGAACTTGTTTGACTATGTGTGTGTATGTGAGTGTAAATTACGTACATGTGTGCCATTGTTACAAAAACATCACGTTGCAGCTGGTGTTGATGGCTCCATCCACTGTCGAACCTTGCTCCTGTTTAGTCTTAAAACTTATCTCATCCCAACCACATCCTCGAAAAGGTGGTTGCGTCCCTAAACTTCCACACAGTGCACTCAGCATTCTTGAGTATAAAGGTGAGCATATAATGAATAAAAGGATTATAAATGTGAATGATTAAGAAGCATTATATCTTTATTAAAAGCATAAGCATTCTTCATTGCAGGCGTAGTCAATTAATGATTGCAGGCATAAGCTTTCTTCTTTGCAAGCATAATCAATCAATCAATCAATCATAATGTATATGTGTATAATGTATGATAACTGAAAATAATCAATCCATCAAGCGGATTTACATGGGACAGGAGATGAGAGCCAATCTCTTTTTGCTAATGGATGCTACAGCTTCTTGTTGCTTTCAAACATAGCTTGCAGCAGACGCGTGCACATTTCATCATGACGTCTTTGATCCACTTTTGCAAAGGAATATTTGATTCGCTCTTCTATTCTATAACTGCTTCAAACAACAAAGTGTATGCAGGAAAAGTGATTAAGATTGCACGACTGTCTGTGTCTCACGTGTTGTGTTGTATTATTTTGTCATTTTATGTTAACTGTTCTTCTGATGGCGGCGCGGGCACCTGCAGCGGCTCCTCTTGTTATCTTGTCTGTTTGAGAGGGATGCAATTTCATCTGTGCTCTATGTTGCACATACTGCACATTTGACAATAACGCTGTACTTGACTTGACTTGACTATGTCACAGTAACTGTTGCAAATACCCCAGGTAAAATGCTAAACACACGCAGCGTTCATCCTTTTGACACTTGCTGAAATTAGGTCAGGGGAGGTGTGCTGTCACTTCATCCGACATGATAAAGGTTTCAACTCCAACTTGAAGGTACCCCTGTAAACTGACTCTTCTATTAAAGATGATTTTTTTAAATCTCTTTCTTCCAGGCATTACCGTTCTGCTTTCCCTGACAGTCTTCATGTTGATGGTTGCTGAGATCATGCCCGCTACTTCAGATTCCATCCCACTCATAGGCTAGTTTCGTCATTTCTTTGCAGTTTGACACTGGTCTAAATGGATTTTGAGGCAAACTGACCTTGTTGACTGTGTCTATCTCAGGTCAATATTTTGCCAGCACCATGGTGATTGTTGGATTGTCCGTTGTGGCGACAGTCTTTGTCCTTCAATTCCATCACCATAACCCCAAGAATGGGAAAATACCACATTGGGTGAGTTGAATCCTTCATGTTGTTACCTCTACCAAGCAGGAAAGCGCAAAGGTGAGAGCTATTCGTTGTATTCTGTTTTCAAGCTTATACAAAAACCACGTGGGTATGTGACACATCAGGAACCCACTAAATCCTGGTGCTCAACAAAACAAACGTGGATTGGGGAAACTGAGGAGGGCGATTAATGCCAATCTTCGGTGGCATTTTAGGGTGTTTAAGAACCAGCATAAAAACTGTAAATAGGTGAAGTTTTCATCTGATCGCTGAGGATAGGTTCCACAGAAGAAAATAGGAATAGGTAAGTTTGTGATGGCTGGATGGTGCTCTGCAGTGGACTTGTAACCCGGACTCTTGTCCGGTGTCATCAAGGATTGGCTCGATCTCAACTGAGACCCTATTGAGGACAAAAATTGTAAAAAAGGGATGGCTGGTGCATGTATATGACATTTTATAAACATTTGGAGGATGCCTGGTAGGACACATTGTGGTTTAAAAGCTAGTTGTTGTTTCCTCTTATTCTGTTGTCTCACAGGTTAACCTGATTTTGCTGCAGTGGGTTCCTTGGTTTCTCCGGATGAAACGTCCAGGTGATGGAGCCGAACAAGAGCTTCACCACAGCCAGGGAGAAAGTCAGAGCAAAAGCCTGTCTTCACCTGCCACCACCACCCAGCTGACCTCCATCCTCCCCCACAGCCTCGCCTCCCTTAGAGCCAGCCTGGCTCAGCTCCACCACTCAGCACCACACGGGTGCATCATTCTCCCACATGCCATCCACAGAGAACCAAGCCCTAATTTGCATACTCAACCGAATTGTCATCTGCCCTACGTGGGGTTTCAGGCCTTTCCGTCCACAGCAGAACTGGAAACTCAGAGTCACAGTCAAATGAGAGGCTCCTATGCACCAGCAGGCGAAGACAGAGAAGCATTAGAAGGAGGGGGAGATATACTGAGTCATCCACATCTTTCATTTGGCAAATCGCAGGAAACGCCATTGTCGCTAAACCCTGACTCAACAACCACGTCTCCGGGGTCATGTGGAGTAGATGCTGGGACGGGCTTAGGGAGGGCTGACACCTCAAATGCCCAAAGTGGTCTGAATGGATGCAGGGAAGTGGACAACCAGCTCCAGGCTCTTCTCACAGAAGTGCAGTTCTTGGTAGAACGGGTTCGCGAACAGGACCGGCAGCTCAGTCTCGCCGAGCAATGGCAGTTTGCCGCAGCCGTCATCGACCGCCTGTGTCTGGTCGGATTCAGCGTTTTCAACATCATCTGCACCATCGCCATTCTCATGGCCGCACCTAACTTTGGAGAAGCTCTGGCCAAAGACTTTGTCTGAGAGACAACCAGACAGACTGGACAAAGCAAGCACAATTGCTGTCCATGTTTTTTTAAAGACATATTTGCCGTTTGCTGTTTGATCAAGCAACATAAACAAAACCTGGACATGAAAACTGCATGAAAAATACATGTCATGTGACACATGTTGCATACCGCATGCATGAACATGAAGTCCAAACTCTTTGATCTTTTTTTTTTTCCATTGGCAAACTGCTCACATTTTCAGTGGACAGATTGGTGTTTCTTCACAGTTAACATAAAATGACAAAATAATACAACAGAACACGTAAGACACAGTCGTGCAATCTTAACCACCTTTCCGTCATACACTTTGTTGTTTGAAGCAGTTATAGATGAAATCGGCGTGACTTCTACGGAGGTCTATGTATTCTGAACTGTACCTCAATTTATGCTTATTAATATTTGTGCTATTTGCGGAACATCACGTGACCAACCCCTGAAACGCTTCCTGCGCATGCTGCAATAACAAGCAAGACAGCAGGTTGAGACGTTTGAAAGTGGAATAGCAAACAAACCAACAGATTAATAAATGATCTTTATGGTTGGTGCCCTTGGACAAAAGTTACATTGATTATTTAGTTATACAAATCAAATATATGTTAGGATAACTAAGATTCGTTTTTTTATGATTTATTAAATATCAGGTGAAATTGATGTAGAATAACCATTTACTTTTATTTTCTATCTCTACTTGAGAACGCCTCTTGGCGCTTTTCTGAGAGTTTTTATTCTCCCTGGGTGACCTTATATTTGTTCGACAGCCGAGAATTGAATTTGTAACATTTTTTTTAAATCCAAACCATTGACGTGCATGTATTAGTTGGAACGCTTTTATTTTGAAGGTGGCCAACGCCACTCGCTGGCGGCAGATTGCGGAAATGCACAGTACAGTATTGACAATCGCAACGGCAACTCACTTGACTTCAATTTTGCGAGTGGAGGCTGGCGTGACCGCAGTGAAAAGTTGGCGTTTTTTATATTAGGACAACCACTCGTTGAGAAAATACCCGTTGGAACATATTTGAATATCAGACTTCATAAAATAGTTTTCCGAGAAATCTTCAGGTGGAGAGGCGCCTGACGTTTCAAAGGAGAAGCTGTTTCTTTGTGACGTAACAGTGGTGACGATGAAAGGGCGAGTTTTACTTCAAAGTGATGAAAGGGCCTTCGCACGTTTAAGCCCCACAGAGTGTATAAATATAGAACTTCACTCTGCAAACATAATCATCCCAAGACAACCAGAAACGCGCGGAACACTCAGAAGACTTCAACAATGGGGAATCTATCTTCTATCAGGTACTGTATATAAACTTATATGAAAGATTACATTTGTTGAGAAAAAAATTAAGTTCAGAAATGAGTTATTTTAAGTTGCAATTGCCACATTAAGTTTTCTTTACTTACCTGTGCAGAATATGTGGGAAATTATTTCGTGTAAAATATAGACCAGACTGAAATATTGCACCCTTTTTCATATTGCTGATCTGTTTTTATCTCACGGGAGGCTTTTTAATATGTTTGATATTGCATTCCCATGATACTCAATATTTTGTTCTGTTCTACAATCTGATTTCCGAAGACCTTACTTCAACGCTGAGGCCTTTAACCTGCTTGAAGAGCTCACCGAGATGACTTCTTTAACAGAAAATGAGCAACGAATGTGCAATGCTGAGGTAAAGGATTTTGAAATGTGCTACGTATATTCTGTCTTGGTTGAGCATATCAATAGCACGTTTTGTGTTTGTGTTGACAGAAAGCGTTCATGAGACAGTTTGTGCTCTTGGCCAAGGAAAATCGCGTACCACCATGTCTCTCGCCCAAAGATATGAAGGTGTGGTTGCTGAAGAGAAGAAATTTCCAGCAAGAGTGAGTAGAGTGTGTGTCTTGTCTGTGTGTGTGTAAATCCAAAAGGTTGGCTGCATGTGGAAATAACTATTATTTGTGTGAATTTGATAGGTACCAGGAGATGCAAACGAGGATGGATGCCAGGATGTTTTATATGCTTCAAGTGGTAAGTACAGAATAGTTGTGATATTGAATGAGCAATTATACTTCATGTTTACAATTACAACAGCACATTATACTTCCAGTTAATGTTTGCTCTTTCATCTTATTTTGTCTCAAATGTATTCATAAATGCATTTTGAGATAAGTCTTGTGTCTGCTAATCCTTTATTTGGGACAAATTTAAATTGAGAAACATTCTGTCAAGATGCCTCTTTTTAATTTGTGACTGTGTTTGCTGTGTACAGGCCTGGACAATGGAAAGGATCCTGCACTTGAATAGAATACAAAAAGAAGTCTACACTGAACTCAACGAAGAGGAACGCCTTTCGCAATTGCTCGAGATGAAGGTAAAGAAAATATTTCCTACCCTTAATGAAACCACGTGCAACGTTTGGGTCGCTTATCCGTTTGTCTTCCAAAAGGTCACACTCCAAGGCCTCGACACGTACTTGACAGTACTGCAGCCCCACACTGAACAGGACACCGATACCTTCCTCGACCAGCTGTATCATGAGCTGATAGCGTCATTGGAGAAGACCAAGATGACCAGTGTACAAAGACTGTTTTTTTACCCGCTGTTTCATCGTGCTACCGGCACCCTGGCGCAGAAGATCCCAGAATTGGCTCTGGACATCCTTCTGGAGGAGCTGGAGCCACCTGGCAATGAGAAACCCCTCACGGCAACGTTGTCACAAAGAGCTGACGACGCCAGCAAGGAGATAGAAAGTATGCTCGTCGACGCTCTGGCTTCCATCCCCGTCGTACATCAAAACATCGCGCAGGGTGATCTTGTCCGCATGTGCTCGGACTCCGCTTGGAAAATGATCCAAAGCTTTTACAAAAACTTTGTCGATGGCTTGGAAAACTTCCACCCGATGGACTGCGACGATACCTCGGTCACCGCGCGGTGTGGTGTCATGAGTGCCATTGTGCAGATGGTCTACACGTGCTGTCAGTAGAACTCTTTGCTTCGTCACTGCTGTTTCACACAGAAGCAGGAAGTGATGGGTTAGGAATTTCCACATGTATATATTTTTTTGTACATTAAATTACATTAAATATACAGAAAATTACTCATCGTGCGTGTTTTTCCCCCCCATTTGTGTGCAAGTCTCTTTTAACCTCTTATGCACTTTTAAACTACTTGTATTCTCCCACCCAGACATCTGACGCAAAATTGGGGTGAACATTCAAGAAGTGTGATGAATGATAATTGTCATTGAAATGCATGAGAAAAAAAATTACAAGCCTTTAAACACGGTAACACCTTATGTTAGGAGATCTGTCTGTTTCTGTCAGAAATCCGAAAAAAGTAAGTTAATCAGAAGACTATAATTGTGATTGTCTTGTGTCTGCCAGTGGTCGGAGATGCGGCGCATCCTCTGTCTGGTGTTTTCATTTTTAAAGGGGGCCTCAAGGCAAAATATTTTATGTGCCCACAATATTCTGGTGAATGTGTCAGTGGAATACAAATTAAAAAGCAAAACAATCCCATCTATTTTCTGCTATCTCATTGCACTGCCATCACAACACGGGACTTGAGAGCACACTTCAATAATTCGCATGAAATCTTAATCCTTATTCATGAATGCAATATTCATCCGAATATTTCAGGGATATTGTCTGCACAAAGAACATGTTACTGCAAAAACAGTTTCCATAAGTGTGTTATATTTGTCTAATGGAAAACTTTTTGATTGATCATCTCTCTTTCCACGGCATGTTTTCTTAACTCACTTCCTGGGATCATATTGCACGCCAGGAGCAGTTTATAGCTATTCATTATTTTGCGATGGGGAGTTGATGCGGGTCGATAAGGAACGGCCCTTTCTCCGCTTTTGGGTATTTGTCTCCCACATCTCATTAAGGGAAGTTGGAGACGAGTTGTATGAGAAGTGAGCAGGTTGAGAGAAGCAAGTGGGTGGACTGGCGGAAAATCCCCCGAACAGGATGACTCCCATTCCATCCAAAAGAGAAATAGGGTAACCAGTGCTTCAATAAAACGGTTTTATTTAAAAGAATACTTTACAATTTCTTACAATATGCCAACAATCTGCAGGTTGCCAGTCATTTTTTTTTCCGAGGGAAGAGGGGATATAATGATCAGCGATGCAGAAATTGATATCATTAGTCAATAAATAATCAAGGCGACAAAATAGTCTCAAGCGGGACTGAGCGAGTGAAAAAGAGACGTGCACGCATAATCGAGAACATCAGACACGGCCCATTAAACAAAGAGAATCCTGCAAAAATGGTTCCAGCAAAGTCAAAGCGATCATTTTGAAGCTCATCACATTCAATTACCTTCACACAACTCTGTTGATGTCCATTAATCACTTTTAAAGGAAAGTAACATCTTGCAAGATGCATTAACCTTGCTATCACCAAGCGCTTGAGAGTAGTGTTTTTTTGTGTTTCTTTTTAAAGTGTGTGAGGCGCAGCAGTTTAAAAAAACCGCGCTAATAAACTAATTCAGCAAAAATGATAGTGGTGGGAAACACTTTGAAAGAGAGAGAGAGAGAGTATAACACTTTCAAAAAAAGACTATCGCAATTTCATTTGTTAATGAGGGCAGCTATTTAAGACCCTGTGGTGTGAATTCAGAGGTTGGTTTAGAAATACATCACCAAAGATGATTGCTGAAAATGTGCAGACTGAGAACTATGCAGTATTCAATTGAGCAATAGCATGAAACTGATTTTCACAATTTCAGTGTTCCTGTTTTTTAGCAGTCGCTAAAATAACGTCGCAAATCTTCGTTGACAGAAATGTTGGAATTTAATATTTATTCTACACATTTTTACAGCATTGGAAAATGTTAAGAATGTTTGTGTCATGTTTGGTCTCCTACAGAAGCCATGTTAAAACAAAAAATATATTCCCTCCCCCATTTTTTTCCATTTTCAAACATTTTGGAAAAAGCTCCAGGGAGCCACTAGGGCGGTGCTAAAGAGCCGCGGGTTGTCGACCCCCGGCTTAAGCAGTTAATTGCAGGTGTGACCTGCAGTTTGTTAGCGAGTTATGCCAGCACTCAAATAGCGCACCTTCCCTTTGGATAGTCCTATGGCGTAGCCACTTTAGAACGCCTCGTTGTCAGCTGTGAGTGCAAGCGCACTACCCAGAGATCGGCGGAAGGGCGAAAAATAATGTTTTAACAAATCCGACTTGACAGGCAGTCTGTAGACTGGGGCTCCGGGCTGGCATAACCGCTTTAGAGCGCCACATTGCCTGCTGTGAGTGCGCTCATGTCACGGAGAGAAGGCATGATGAACTATGTGTACCTGGCAATTTTATTTTTAATCCTTCAAATGTGGCAGGGTTGTTCAAATTTGCAAAACTTATTTCCACTTTACAGGAACTTTAAAAAGATTGACTTACAGTCAGTGAAAACTAAAAGGTTCAGTACATTCACTTCTTTGACAATGGCAGAATTCTGAGGTACCCTCATTTTTAAAGCAATCCCCCCGCCCCCCCTGGCGAATAATGCATAGTGAATTAATTTGTTGCAGGCTTAAACAGGTGGCATTATAAAATGTTAATTAAGTCTCCAGGCTATGTTTTAATGAACATTTTTGCACTCTTAAAGTAAGAAGCAATTTAAGTGCGGATGTGAAGAAACGCTGGTCCACAACGCCATCAAAGTACAAGCTAACATATTGGTACGTACATCAAAACTTCAAATAATTAACCCTATGATCAGGCGAAGCATGACTATAATGATAAGGCAGAATGTTGAAAGAACTTTCCGTTGGAGCTCCTGAGCTCTCTGTAAGTGCATGACTTCGTTTTGATGACATCATCATTCACGACACTGATTAAAGAAAACATGAGGGATCGGTTTTGATTACAACAATAACTACTTTTCCCTCGTAAATGACTCGAGATACAAATAATAACAAATATCTCTATGTATTCATGTTTCATGGATGTTAATATTGCATATTTTGTTTGAATAATGTGCTAAACTGTAATTACAATCTCGTATTACATTCCTCATTTGCCATACGTCATTTCGGTGCCGTTTGAATTAGATTACTCCGGGAAACAATAACAGGATATTAAATTCGACAGTTCATCACATTAGACTGTAACTACAGCGTGTTCAGCCTTCTCGAAAGTGCGTGTGTCTTTACATTTAATTGGCATGATTTCTTTCGTGCTGTTGTAAATATTTGTCAAACGCTGTCTGAATCGAGGGAGTATGAGACATTTCCCCACGAAGCGAGGACGCATCTGCAGTGATAAATTGTTTGAATTAAGACCGATTATCAATCGTGTGGACAAGGTAATCACTGCCGGTGGGGGAGCCAGCAGATGGAGAAGGGCCCCTGCTCTTCTGTCTGGGTCATGCACACAGCTCACAGGAAACAACTGTCACTTTTTCTCAGGCGAATGCCCCACAAAGAAATAAGCCCTTAGGCTTGTTTATACAATACTATAAACATATGAGGGTCAATGGTGGGTCAACGTGGAACATGCAGAGGCTTATTAACCAGTCAGTCACAATTTTAAGTAAACGACAGGGCAAACTGCATTCTGTCGAGGGAGAAAGTGATCGAGAAAATTCTGACCTAAATCCAATTGAAAAGCTGGAAATGGGCCGCGCCCTCGCAATCTGACACATTTGGAGCACTTGCTGAGAGACTACGACTGAAATACGACTGAATACTCTCATGAAATCAAACGGTGCTTCAACAATTGTTTAGGTCTCACAGATTTCAGATCAGTTCAAATTTGTCATAAAAGATGTTTCGAGGAAGTTTATCATGGTGGCAAATTCAACTCAACTCGCTTCAAAAGAAGTGAACAAGTCTTCAAAAAAAGACGTTGAGCTGCTTAATGGCAATAATGTCAACCAAAAAAAAAAATCTGGATCGTTGATTTAAAAGAACCTCAAAACTTTGCCTTATGAATCTCCGCTAGCTTAATGGTAACACACAATGCAAAACTCCATAAACTGGTTTAAGAATAGCACTGGTGTCATGATGTGGTAAAACCGTTGAGCAACGGACATCGAAGACAAACGGAGAACGAACAAATGAAGGGAGTCAAATTATGTTGTTCTTAATCTTGCCTCCCCCCCAAAAAAACAACAACTAAGACTACTATGATTGCCGCTTACTGAGTCAGTTGCGAAACTCTTCATGTGTGTCTCTGTCTGATTTCGCAGCACAATGTGATGCTGCAACGTTGTTAAGGGAATTTCCAAAGTTTACTTGAGTTCAAAGTGTTCTGACATGTGAGCACGGTCACGGATCGAATTAGACTAGTTAGACTGTATACCTCAGTTTAGAACAACCTTTCCAAAACCGGAGTATTTTCTCCTCTTCGTACATTTGCCACATTACAAAATGATTAATTAAAAACACAAAAACACAGATTCCGCTGAGCTTGACTAATGAATGACACTGACACGTAATATCCGCACCATTGCCGCCATACTTTAGACGTCGTCACGCGTTTATGTAAATGCGTGTTGCCGCGTCACCGTGTGAAAGCACACAGTTTTATCAATATCTTGCTTTGCTTGTGGCTCTATGTAAAAGGCTCTCGTATCTTGTTGGGGGGGGTCTGACGAGCCTATTTTGCATCCATTTGACCCTTTCTTGCATGATCAGTTCCCGTGAGCGTTTACAACCCATTACAACATGCCAAGCCTGCCTGAGGATCATGGTTCCATGCTCCAGATTTTCCAGTTTCCCTTTTCAAAAGTTTCAAAAGAGTTGTCTGTTCAGCTTAGTCTATTGAGGCGAACTTACCTGCCTTAAGTTGTCCGCACTTTAGTGAAGCCGTTCTTGAGGCACCCAATGCCTGATTAATGTGCTGGATTTCAAAAGTTATCGACATGTTTTGTTGTTTTGCAGATGTTTTGCTGGGTCTTATGAATGGGAATTGGGGATCTGCTGGATGGAAGTGTAAATGCTGACTATGTCCTCATGTCTCTGCATTCAGAAGAGGGCCGGGCTGGGCAGAGCGGAGGATTCTGTCGCGTAGTCAAGCGATAGCGATCTCTCTTGCTGGGTGCCTCCATCCTTTCGATGCCTCAGCAGCTGGAAAATATTCTGCAACATCAAACAGGACGGGGTCAGAAATAGACCCGAGGAAAAAAAAAGAGGAAGGATCATGTCAGGCTTTTGGTTATTGGGACAGAGGCAGGCATACTGTAGCCTTACCTTGCCACACATACCGTCGTGGGAGACGTTCTTGTTGTCTTTGTCCGTGGCCTCCTCCTCCACCTGTGGAGATTGAAAAAGGAGCGGATTGGTTTTTTTTTTCATCCACTGCTTGGTTCTACTCATTAACTTTTTCATTGGCAAAAGCATGTACAGAACATTGCTGTCTGGTGGAATCGTCACCTCTGCAATATCACTACTTTTCAGGATATCAAAAGATGCCACGGCATTGTTCAAACGCGCAAATGCAAAATTAGAACATTCTAAAAGAGCTGCTGAAGGCCACAACTCATGCCCAGATGCTAACATTGAACTAACCGGGCAACTTTACTCCAGTTCCCAATGTCACTCACTAAGCCACGCCCCCCTTGTAGGCACATTTCCAAAACACCAATACTACAGAACGCTCAGTTAACTACTCAATAAAAGCAGTGAATTTCTTTCCATTATCATTTGTTATGCTTTCATACATAATTGAAAAAAATGGTGGCTGGAATTGATTGCAATTCATTTCAATGGAGAAAATCGATTTGTTATATGAATAATTGAGCAAGGAGCTTGACCACAGACCAATTTCAACCTCTATGTCACGGTACCACTCTACATTTTGTGATGTAAATTTCTATCATTACCGCATCCTTATCATTTGAGGGTATAAGGCTTGAAATACAAACACACACAAAAAAAAACAACAACAAAAAAACACAAACATGCTAACCCTAGCTGACCCGCGCCACCATTAACCTGCTGTACTCTTGAAGAAAACACACAGTGCTTGGCAAACTCTCATTGCCCTCCCTTGTTGTTTTTTCTTAGAAAGGGAAATCCAGCGCTCTGTTGTGGGAAGCAGCCAAAACTGGATGGTCCTTACCTCTTTTCTCCACTTGAGCTCGCAGAAAACTCTCTCAAAGCATTCATGCATGTAGTTAAACTGGAATGACAAATAAGAAGTCAGTTGTGGTCGAGTGCAAAATAATTCCACTTCTTTCCTGTGATTAAATGACCAAAACAAAGCGATGTCTTCTCACATAAGGTGTGAATATCTTCACCCAACGTGGCTTCTTCTCCCCCCGCGCATACTCGAAGCAAAAGGCCATGCCCTCTTCGTCTGTGTCCCACCTCTGCATTTCCCCCCACTCAAAGGCAATCACCTGGTTCTGAAAGCACATTGGAGTCCATTCGGACAGAGTGTTTGTTAGCAGACACAATGGAAAGAAAGAACGACAGATCAAACAATGGCCGAAGAGCTGAACATGAACATTCACTGGCCACTTCATTATGTCCACCTGCATTTGATCCAAATCAAGATCTGCATCAAAAAGTCTGATTAGATTATAATACAGATCTGATGGAAGGAATCTCTTGTAGGTAATATATATTTAAAATAGACTATGCCGGCCAGGTTACCAATTGAAATGGTGAAGAATATGCAAACTCCACACAGGAAGGCCAGAGCTGGAATCGAACCCAGTACCTCTGCACTGTGAGGTCGACGCGCTAACCACTGGACCACCGGGCCGCCCTTATGTAAATCCAATTCAATTAAAAAAAATAAATCAATTTGTATAATAATATTTTAGCTGTACAATTTAAGAACGGGGACAAAATATGAGCTGCACCTTTAGTATGATGCAAAGCAGTACTTCACTGAAAGCATTAACCACAATAATTATCTCTCCAACTAGGACACTGAATGTATATATATTTTTTACTCATTGAGTGGAACAGCTTTTTGCAGTTGGCATCTGCTTAGCTCAAGGTCAGCATCAGGTATCAAAGTAAAGGAATTTACTGCCCCCTGATAGTACCACCTGGATTTTATTTTTTGCTGAGGCATACAGTGTTTATTCTTCAAGGAAATGACACATCCAGTAACCAGGAGCGGCAAGGGCATCTATTAGAGCAGAGGCCAGTATTGTTTCATAAATGGCTTCTGGATTGGATCTCATTAGATTGTGCAGGTGTACCTTGTGACGTGCCTGGAGAGTGTATGTCTAAAGTTAAGTGGCGCACGCTAAGAAGAAACAGTTGCCCTTGCCTCGATTGTCCCCTCCTCTGTGCAGGCGTGCAGCTTGAAGTGCTGAATGCTGATGGCTGCGATGACGTGGCCTTTACGTCTGGAGTCGCACGAACAGTGAGGGAACAAGATTTCATTGTAGCCATCACAGCCTCTCAGCAAGCTCAGATACTGCAAAAGCAAAAGGGAAAGGACATCGCAGGTTTAAACATGACTTGAAACATGATGAAACTTCTGATTTTTTTGACAGATTGTTTTCAGTTTTACACACTGCCACAATGGATTTTAAATCGAGTCCACTATGTGAACACATTTGTCCTTGGGCTTGGTAAAGCAGCATCTGGCTTACTACCCAGTTATATACAGTCCCCTCCAAAAGGCCAATAAAAACGCATTAATAACATTTTCTTCATTTTAAAGGAATTACTATTGCTCTGGGCTCAATTCACACACTCAAAAACACATCGAAATATTTCATGTACCACGAACCTCGGGAGAGCTCCCATTTCCCCTCTCTTGCAACGGACTATTCCATCTTCTTAGAATGTACAGAATATGTTGATTAGTGTTATCAATTACAGGAAAAGTGTTGAGATGAGTCACTCATTTCCTAGCTCAGGAGAATTTCCGTAAATTCACACTTTAAAGGGATGCGGAGGGTCTTATGACTGGGTTTGCCTTGGGCGCACAAATAAAATGAAATAAATGTGCCTCTAGTAGCTGTAAACAACTGCACAGTATGTCTGTGGTCATAAGGCAGCTCATGTTTATAAAACGTATGAAAGCAGCTGTTGTATTTTAAAAGTGAGGTTCACTACTATTTAAAATGGATGCAATTGTAATGTTGTGAAACATCTTGAACTGAAGCTGAATATCTATACTTCAATGACATGTACATTGTTTTATTTCAAATTCACTGCGGCTTTCAATAGGCTAAATTTTAAGAACTACATCATTGTCCAAATATTTCTGCACTCTTTGAACCCCGATGCTGTTGTGAAGAATGTTACAGGAAATTAAATGATCTCTTTGGCAAAATTGAACTTACCATTGTTTGAATGTGAAAGCTGTGTACAGAATATAAGTAATTAAAGTAATAAAATGTCATGGTTTTATAATCCAATGGTCACTTCAGGAGTAGAGATTTCCGAGAAAACATTGACCTACTTTTACGAGTTCTGACAAACGTGATTTGGAAAGCTACTGTGAAACTGTTACTGTGGTGTCTCTGTAGATGCGAGACTGACCATGGACATATTTTTCTGCTCTGCAACCATCTGCAGCTGGTTGGACTTCTGCTCTACTTTGATAAAACCTTTCTTGACATCCTCCAAGGCCTGTAAAAAGAGAAATCACTTTAGTAGGGAGAAATATATGTCCCACCATGACAGCACGCACACACAAATCCAACATAACTCACCTGGTGGAAGAAGTAGGAGACAGCAAGTTGGTTGTCATTGAGTAACGTCTCCTCTTCGGTAGTGAAGAGCCACTTGCGCATTGTGAGGCAGGTTCTCGGGATGGCTGAAGTGTAGTTCTGCACGTACAACTTGTGGGGGAACTCGTTGGGGGCAAGCTTTCGTACTGAACAAAAGAAAAGAGAGCGGTTGGAGAAAGCCAACAAATTCAAAACATAGCGGACAAATATGCCTCAAAAGATGAAGAAAACATGGAGTTCGAATTATCATCATGCATAAGGGCCACAATTCATTATGATTTTGAAAATCTCTTTCTCTCTCTATATGTATATGTATAGATAGATAGATAGATAGATAGATAGATAGATAGATAGATAGATAGATAGATAGATAGATAGATAGATAGATAGATAGATAGATAGATAGATAGATAGATAGATAGATAGATAGATAGATAGATAGATAGATAGATAGATAGATAGATAGATAGATAGATAGATAGATAGATAGATAGATAGATAGATAGATAGATAGATAGATAGATAGATAGATAGATAGATAGATAGATAGATAGATAGATAGATAGATAGATAGATAGATAGATAGATAAAGTGCAACTTTGTGTTCAATTCCAACATTTACTCACAGAAGGTGTGGTTGATGACCTCAAAGAGTGCAAAGTAGCTGGCCGTTACGCTATCAATCCCTAGCTTCATGACCAAAGCCTGAAAGACAAAGAAAAGGGTCAAAGATGTAGGCCATGAAATGGAATATGACGGTGATGATTATGATGTGATGAAGGATTCTTTTTTGGGGGATACCTGGTACACTTGGTCAGTGGTGGAATTTTTGCGAACCCGCACAGTAAGTGAGGTCTTATCGGGAACGGCTATTCTCAAGTCCACATCCCACAGGCCGTTGTAGTTCTAAATCATGAGAAGGAAAGATGTGGTGAGGTAACAGTGCAGTGCAACAAAACGCATGCGCAGGTTTAGGGGACACCAGTCATTTCTTACTTCATCTGATTCTGACAGGAACTCTTGCATGACGTCACTTTCACCAATGACCCTCACAGAGCACACTGCAGATAAACGGTATAAAAAAAAAGTAAAAGTGGAAGGAACGGATGTTTTACAAGTCCTTCCAGTTCAGTGTGAAAACAGTAAATACTATTGGAAGTTGATAAATATGAATAAATACTTATTTAGGATGCATGCTGCAAGGTGCACTCAAAGATATTGCAAAGATACTTTCTCACTCCACACCTCTCTCCAGATATTCTTCCAGGCCTCTACGTCGCGCATCCAGCTGCTGCTCCGACAGAGAAAAAGGCCATTTCCCGGGCAGCTTGGGGAATGTGAAGTTGGCAAACTCTCTCTTCAGGTTTTGGTGCAGAATCACAAACTCTCTGTAGCGTTTAGAGCAGAGCTGCCTTCCCGCCATGAAGACATTATATACCTGGAGGGAGAGAACAGATTGGGGTTGAACCTGGGAAGCATTTAATAAAGATAACTGCAGTGTATCACACATTTCCTGAAATAACAGCTACCTGTTTGATTAGCAATGGACTTTAGCGGTTCCACTGTATCGACTCATTGACCCAAAACCTTCCAATACATCCCATCTTCCTCTCATGTACTCACCACAAACTTTTCCTGATGGAGCTCAGTGTGTTTGTAGCTGGGCACAGAGATGGGGACAGCCTGCTTGTCGGAATAGTCGTAACAGTACTGGGCCGAGCCATCGTCTCCGACATCCAGACAATCGGCTTCCTGAGGCGGGACTGAGAGCACGGTCAAAACCAGTTCCCGCTCTCCGGCCCGGATCAGGTCCACCACCTGCTTGTGTGTCGCACCTTCAACGTTCACTCTGTTTCTATTCAAAGGAAGAAAAGACAAGCACACATGTCATGGAGGGCAAAATGAGTACCTGTAGTTATTCATTGACAGGGTCACAACATTCACAATTTTATACCATCAAACATGGAAAAAATACAATTGCTTGTAGCTGCAGATTTTTTTTAGCACAAGTTAAGATCAATTATGAACATTTCCAAGAGTCTGACACTGATCATTGACCTGAAATCTTTGTGTGACAAAGTGAACGAATAATCTGAAAGGATGTCAGCTAAAGTAGCATTCTCGGTTCATACGGTATGCTGTCATTCAGGAGGTCCCTTGTACTTGAAGAGGGTAAATAGAAACTAGGAACACATTTGTGTTTGCGAGTCACTATTCGCCCATTCACATTATGTACATTACTTTTAGTGCCCAAGCCAAAGCCCTGTTTCGATGTTAGCTCATTTAATAGAGCCTGCCACCGCTAGTTACAACGTATTGTAAGTATCAAAAAATATATAATAATAAAATAATTGATATATGATCTGATATTGCCACAAGTGAGTGCCAGGCACTCAACAGTCAACACATAGACTGGCTAACGGTCAGCCAGCTGCTAACCTGAACCACCTCAACATCCTTATTCACTGATTCCCACATCATTCACCAGGCCAGCCCCCCACCTTTTAAAGCCACACACACTGAAAGCCAAAAGATATAACGTGGAACGTGACGATGCTGATCTCAAGTTGACAACAACAATTAATCCTACAACGACGGGATAATGTGGCATTTTTGTGCCAGCCAAAACCCAATGTTGAAGTGAGGAAAAGAGCTTCATTTAGACACGCCATCACCCCATCTACGCAACTCACATTCACATCTAGAGCCCTTTAAAAATGGACAATGGCAGCTGTAATACGAAAATTGGAAGTTGGGTTTTTGTGAATTTTTTCTAAGATGTATTATTTTAAGGACGGCATAGTGTTAAGTCTGTGGAGCAGATGTTTATAGTAAAGCAGCAGCCAAAAATGTGCATTAAGCTAATTAAAACCATTCCCAGAGAGACCTGATTTGTAGATGGTAGTACTGCCGAAGCCAAGTATAACAGCAGTGAAGCAATATGCACATCCCTTTACAATAGTCAGCTGGAACTCAGACTAAAAGGAAATGTTTCAGTGGAACTTGTGACTGACAGCTGATCTGGTGTCAGCTGTAATTATGTCACACGGCACATTGTTATGCAATGTAGATACAACAAATGAAGCCAGGGGGTAAGAGGCAGTAACCAGGTATCATGACAAAAAAGTGGTGACCACTGTAAAGCACTGAGTTAGCACTTTGGCAGCACTTCAATCCTGCGGTTTTATGACTCCATAAGCACCTCATGCAGTGATTTTTGGTCTTGCAGCTTCAGCACTTTCCACTGTGCCATCAAGGCAGTTGTTTTCCAGTGATTCCAGGGAATGATTTATTGCCTTGGATCAGTTGCTTTGAGATTTGTTGTTAGTTATTTATGATTTCACCCTCTTGGCAAAACTGGAGGTGCAAAAAGGCACATTGTAGTCTATTTAATGTACTCTGGACATTTAACTAATTTATAATAACTTTTGTCTTCACATGCCACCAGTTTTTGCATAAAAATATGTTGATAAAAAAGAAAAACAATTGTCCATTTGTCATATTATCATATTTCTATGTGTAATAAAACCTTTTCATCGGGTCCATCGGAATAACCTGCAAAAAAAATGCTCCTCAGAATTAGAAAGTCGATCCTCAAATGAAGTATTTGATTCGCAATTGCGCCTAAAAGAAAAAAAAAATATTTAGAGCACCATAAACCAGATGTCTCATAACAAAATCAACTTTGTGGCAGCACAGTGCCACGGGGCATACAAATGACTGGAAAAATCTAATAACAAAGAGCAATAGTAGTCGAAGAATAAACAATGAAGCTAGGCAAACTGATGGGCCAGACTGTTCTGAGCAGACCGATCTTTTGCTGGGATATGTTCTCGGCATCATAGGCATGTTTTAATAGCATAAGAGCATTTGACTTTCAAGTTCTTTCGGTGCAGTGACAAAACCTGGACAACAAGCGCCCAGAAATAACGGGGTCAATCAAACTGCCAGGTTACTGCAGGCCATCCATCGACAAAGCGGGCATGCAGCTGCCAGCCAATAAGATGGCAACTTTGCCAGAGCAAAGCCAATCAGGGATGACCGTTCTTGTCTTTCTGCATACCTTGCACGCACACACGGAGATGATGCTGAAACGGTTGCTGCACGCCCCTCTCCACAGCAACAGAGCCCAACATCAGCCACCAATCCCCCCACAGCACGGCGTAATGCGGTGAAATATTAGAGCGCTAGCCAGTCACAACTTAGTGATGCTGATGAGAGTTGACTAGCTTGGCTGCGATGGTACAATAAAAAGGATGCATAAATGGGAAAAAGGGGGTGGGGGTGTACACACGTATTTGGGGCTGAGATGGAAAGAGTGTGACAGGAATGTATAATGAATGACCCTTACACAAACAATCCATTCACCATCTCAGGGTAGCTTTAACAGTGGCACTTACTGTTTTTCCCGTTCATTTTGTACACAGACAATTAACAGCATGGGTGACCCTTTAAGCACAGCGTCCATACGAGAGCAATTCCACTTACACCTCAAGAATCCTGTCCCCTTTCGAAATACCGGCTACGTCGGCGGCACCTCCGGGCAGGACGGCGCTGACGTGCTGCAGCGGGGCGTACAGTTCCCCGTTAATGCTCCGGAGCTGCCCTCCTTCACTAACTTGGCCCCGGACGTTGAAACCGTAGCCCGAGTCTGACTTGACTATTCGGATGAGCCGTGGGCCCGACGTCACGGTGGTGCTCGGGGTCTGGAAGCCGCCGCCGGCGTCGGGCGTGATATCGCCGCTCCGGGTGCCGTTATAAGTCGAATGCTGAGGCAGCGGTGTACAAAATGCGTGCCCCTCGACATCCGCCATTTGTTACAGCACTTGTGCCATCCGCCCTAGTTGGGAAAACGGTGTATAAGTGACGGATATTAGCTGGGTAGCAGCAAGCTAATCAGCTGTGCTAACTAAACCATTAAACTGCCCGGGAAGGCGAAAAATGCCGAAAGAAGCCGATGATTAACGAGACCGCGCCTTAGCGCGTTCACGTGAGCTGAATCTGTGGTCACTGTTGTTTCAGCCGAGTGTTGCCTTCCATAAGCTCTTTGAGCAAAGACGCGCATTTACATTCGGGAAAAAAATGTCTTTGAAACAAATCTCACGGCAAACCACCATACAAAAACGTCACAAAACGTATTAATACCGAAATAGAGATAACGTAGTCTCAATTTACTGCAATTGACTTACTCAGTGTGTAAAATGGGTTTTAATTTAATACAAAACTGACTTTCTCGTAGGAAGCCACGATATTAGAGTTGCCAAAAATTCAAGAGTAATGTGAGTTTAGAATAATATTACTCAAGTAAAAGTAAAAAGCACACCTCCAAATAATTACTTGAGTAAGAGTAATTGAAAAAAAACAACGTAAGTACAGAGTAACTAGTAAGTTCCTGATTTATTTTTTAAACCGTACTTGAACGTCTGAAAAAATATAAGATCAGAATAGGCAAATCCAAATATTACCCAACAACCTAACGTTCTTCTAACTTTCTTTAACTCGTGTGACTTTTTTTTTACTCGTGTGAAACTGCACAAGAGGTTCGCCACATAAAAATGATTAATTGTACAATTAATACGTCATTTGATTAAATTGGACTTCGACAGGTGGACTCACACTTATCCGACTGACACGTTTGATTATTCAAAAACTCAACATGAGGTGGCAGCAGTGATGTAAACACAGTCCATTGGCTATCCAAGCAGTAACATTTAAAGTGGAACAACGTGTTTCATTGTTTCACACAAGACAGTCAACCAAATAAGATATGTTTCAAATTGAGAAAAGAAGTCATTTAGCTTTCATGATATTTTATGGATGATACTGTAATACATTGAAAAAAATATATAACGATACTTTGGATGTACTTAATTCGGACATGTCCATCGTTTGTACACGATTAAAATGTGTTCAAGTTACATATTTGATCTGAATATTTTCAAGGAAGAGACTACACAATGATGTCAGTTTAGCACATTTTAATCATGTGTAATCAAAAAAGACATACTTTTTAAACAGTGTATATGTTCTCGAGGACTTAGAATCATGTTGTCCTTGTAAAAGCAAGCATAAACAAGTACATTTTTTTCAAGGTTCCAACAATTTCAAGAATGTTGCCATAAGAACGCAAAACTCATTGAAGTCGATAACACCGTCACCATTGGAATCCAGCTTGTCGAAGAACTCCTTCATTGACTGGTTGCTGTCGAGCTAAACAAAAGCAGTAATATAGTCAAATCGCATTGGAATGTGAAGGAATTTAACCCCTCTCTCTCTCTCACCTGTAAGCAGCACTCTTTACGGAGCATCAAAACAAAATCTGCTTGAGTCATACTGGTTTTGTCTCCAGATTTCCCTGCATACTCCACAAATGTTTCCTGGAGAATGCACATCGCTTCGATCAACCTTGCCTTAGTGCTCATGTTGGCTATGGATGGAGAGAACATCATATGTATACATTTGATGCTTAAAATTCATTATTTTGGAAAGAAACAACCACTTACCAAACTTGTGTGATCAGTTGATGAGCTCAAGTGGCGCCGGCGAGGGAAAATGTCAAAGGAAGACGGCTCGCCTGTTATACAACACTCGGTACAACGCCCTTTTACTCCCACCTTTTTGATTGAGGTGAGATGTTTTGTCTGAATCACTGCTGCTTGTTTTGTCATGTTTTGGTATTTTTAAGTGTGACAAGAATTTAAAAGCATATACAGAACAGTGGTGCCTGGAATGCAAATTTAAAGTTGAGCTCAAGTCTTTTACTGTTGTCTAAAAGTGGCATTTTGATTAATATTGCATTTTTCATCTATCTCAGGGGACAGCCATTTTGTCACTCTACCACCCACTGCCATTGGCTGAAATTGACATGAAAGTACCCTATTACGAATGTCATGTGACCAAACCCAGAAAACTGGTTATCCGTGACATGAACAAGTCGGCTTACTCATATTTCCATGCACCACTGTACTAGTCGAGCTTCCACCACGATTCCCAAAACATGCGTGATCGGTTCATTGAAGGCTCTGATTTGCGCCTGTGTATATTCTCATTCATTCAGGTTGTAGTATTCTCAAGACATCGAATCTATCACAAGTGGACTATTTTGTTTGCCTTACTAGACATTTTTGCCTATCATCCAAGCAAGGTTTCATTACTTCATGCACATGGGCTAGCTAGTTCAGTTCTATCCTGAGTGTTGGCATGGAAACCCAATTACAGTGGAACCTCTATTTAGTTATCAAATAGGGGTGGAGGGGTCAAGCGGTCCATCAGTTTGCTCAGAGTCAGACAGAAGAGTCTCCAGATCACCAGTGACCCTGATGAGGACAAGCGCTCCAAAGCATGGATGGATGGCTCTCCAATAAGAATTTAGCACTTAAGCCAAAACACAAAAATACATTTGCAAAGTTGTGAACTTTCCATCATGAAGGGGAATTGATGGAAATTATTTAGCGTAGCACCATTGTGGACTCAAGATCACATGATAGGGCAGGGGTCACCAGCTTTGGTCTTCGATGGCCCCTATACTGCATGTTTTACAGACGTTTTCTTCCTCCAACGCACCCGATTCAAATGATCAGCTCATCGGCAAGCTCTGCAGAAGCCTGATAACAATCCTGACCAGAGTTGCGGCCCCTGTGATAGAGTTAACCAGGGAGCATTGGTTAAACTGAGTCATTAACATAAGCTACTGTCTCGGCATTTGCTTTAAATCACATTCAAAGCAACACATTGAATGAAGATGTTTTGGCATGCAACCTGAAATGACTTTTTTATTTATTGGGTTGTTACTGAGAAATGTGCTTCTATTTTTGGCCTCGTTTTGCCACCGACACACCTTGTTTGTTCCAGAATGCAACAGGTTCACACATCCAATTTGATGTTGGCAGTGTAATTATGAAAATGAGCATTTGTAGACGCACGCAACAACTCACCATGGATAGTAAACGGTACGTTATTATTTCATTTGATGGTTTGGAGTTACACAGCAAAATTACATTCTTTTGATAGAGGCTACTGTAACGTGTTCAATTCAGCTGGAGCCGATCCCAGCTGACTTCAGGGGAAAGGCAGACTACACTCTGAATTGTTCGCCAGTCAGTCGCAGAACACGTATCGAGAAAGAACAACCATTCACACCCACATCCACACCCTCAATGAGTCATCTCTTTTTTCAGTGATGAAGTAATCCTAAAATAAATAGACAGGTTTACCTCTATTGTTTCCGGGCAATTCTTTTAACCGCTTTCTTGAATGCCTTCTTGCTGTCATGGCAACTGCCACAACAGAACATGACATGACCTGATCCGACAAGAAATGACATGACAATCACCTGACTTGGCATGGCATGATGTGACGTGTTGTGACATGATATGACATGACATGACCTATAGAAAACACGCAAGCACAGGGAGAGCATGTAGACTCCAAACAGGAGACTCAGAGCCAAGATTCAAACCCCAAACCTCAAATGATGTACTTTTAATTAAAGTATGTGAAGCATATTGATTTACGCTGTGTATGGAATGCACTATAAATCAGTCTTTTTTTTGGTAAACATTAAACAATGTGAAATATTTTTTTCTTATCAAGCCCCCTCTATAATACCCCCCATCCCCATTTAATTATTTTCTTTTCTTAAAAATAAATAAATATTTTATATATAAATTTTGATGGGATTTTACAAAAAATATTCAGTATGTATACTATAACATAATAATAATGAATGTACAGGATCACCAATAGGAATATATAGTGTTTTAATTTACTTTGAAACACGCAAACACAGAAACAGCACTAATAAATGACAGACCATTATGAGCTTTTCATTCATCACCACTGTCTTTGCCGCCCCTGCCACCTTTGCCGCCTCTGCCACCCTTGCCACCCTTGCCACCCTTGCCACCGTCTTCATCATCATCGTCACTGCCCCTTCCTTTACCACCTTTGCCCCTGCAACCCTTTCCACCCTTGCCACCGTCTTCATCATCATCGTCACTGCCCCTTCCTTTACCACCCTTGCCCCTGCAACCCTTACCACCGCCCCATTTTCCGCCACCGCCTCTACGGCGACCCCTCCCTCCAGCCTTTTTGCGTTGACATTTCGTCATTTTGACCATGCACATGATGTACTCCTGGAAGCTGAGCTGGTCGTCATCGTTCTTATCCAGCTCGTCAAAGACCTCGTCTATATCGCATTTCTCTAGTTTTCCCTGTGAAAACACAAAAAGGGACACTTAACAAAAAAACAAACAAAAAAAAAACGACACATAACCGCGTTCTCTGGTGAGATTAATTTTGCTGATTTGTCACTTACTTTATAGTCAGAGGAACTGATTTCATCGATTACCAGCGCTTTAAACTCATCCCTGCTCAAACAATCGTTATCCTCACTGGCGTACTCTTCAAATAGATCCACAAATTTTTGAATGCACTCTTCCAGTTTGAACATGGTTGCTTTGGGAGGGAAAAAAATCTGTTGTGGTAAGGTTCTGGAGAATCAGGAGAAAAAGGCCTTGATTTAGGATGGTCGAGAGTTAGGCTCACGGGGTCAGGGATATTCACCATGTTTGCAAAATAGACTAAAAACCAAACCAGAAGTTGTTACTCATGCACATAGTGTTGCAAGATAGATAAAATAATGTGGATAATGTTGATAGTCTCAAAGATAGACTCATAGACAAGTCATACAGTTCATATCAGAAGTTCCATCAGTACTTACGGTATGTGCGATCTTGTCTGCTTCTCCAACAAGGCTCGTGTGCGAATGAGGTGGAATCCTCTTATACAGTCAACACAATAGCCTGATGACTAATCTCACTGATGATTAGGTGTGCAGTGCATTTGGAGCAGACGTCAACATTTTTGAAAGACTGTCAAAGCATTCCAGTACAGGTTGTACACATGTTTTTGTTTTGTAGATAAGAGTTTTTTATATTCAAGGGATTTAAACAATTTTTTTCCAAGAATACCTGGGATGTTTCAGATCAAATCAAAACTCAGCTCAACTCAACTCATCTTTTTAATAAACGTGGTTTGTTAAAAGTGGATCATGTAGAACTGCATCTGTGTCAAGCTGTCACTATCAAAGATACTAAAAGTGTTCAGATTCGCTTTCGTGGTGATTCTGATGGCAACAGTACTGTATATTTTGGCAATATAACCTGGGTTAAGGACAACCTCGAATCAAAACTGACAAGTCAAGCCCATGCTTGACGCGCTGTATGGGCCAACTTCAAAAGAAAAGCCTTAACAAGGTGATGGCGTTTTACATTCATGTATAGTGCCACTGTTTTGACTTGTTTTGTCAACTGGAGGCTGAACTGACCACAGTCAATAGAAGCTACTCAACTAGTTCAACTTGAATGATAAAAGAACAAGCTCTTGCGAGTCAGCCAAGTCGAAGCTGGCTCTGCCGGATGTACAGCCTGTTGCTGAATGGCGAGCATTTTTGTCTTGTGTTGTTCGTACTGCAAATAACCTGAGCAGGAGGGGCTGATATATGTCTCATTCTCATGACTTGGCACTATCAATTGACTGAAAAGACTGAAAAATGGCTGCCCATATAAATGAGGCGATGCCATGTTAAAAAAGAATTATGTATAGAATTATTTTTTTGTAGACTTAATTAAAAAGCACTACATAACGAAGATATTAACATCTAAAACATAACAGAAAGTTTTGACATCTTGCGTTTAGTTCTTCTGAGCCTTTTTGGTCCTTCAGAAGTACAATGCTGAATGTGCGTCACAGGCGAGATTATGTTTTTTTCTCACGTACGCAACTGTTTTTCCATTGGATTAAACTGTCAATGAGAAGTATGCGTGACTCACCACTCATATTTGTAACAGTAAAAATATGTGGGTTGGAATTGTTTTTATGTTTCACTGGCTCCCCATATATCTTAGAGTTATTTTCAAGATCCTCTTATTTGTTTTCAAATCTCTAAATGACCTCGCGCCACCTTACCCCTCTGAACTCATCCGCCCCTACACACCTGCCCGGCGCCTCAGGTCTGCGGACCAGACAATATTAGAAGTACCAAGAACTAAACTGAGGCTCAGAGGGGATCGAGCCTTTTCTGTTGCTGGTCCCTCTCTGGAATGACCTCCCACTGAACATTCGGCAAGCCTCCTCGCTGCCCATCTTCAAAACCTGCCTCAAAACTCACTTGTATTCTTTGGCATTTGACTCGGTATGACTTAAATTTGTTCTTGGCTTTGCTGTTCGGTGCTTTCTACCGTCTTTATTACCGATTTGCTTTACTATTTGTTGTATATGTTAAATTGCTCCATGTACAGCACTTTGTATGCAGCGATGGCTGTTCGAAAGTGCTCTATAAACACAGTTGAGTTGAGTTGAGTTGAGTTATGTGAGTCTGAATCTAATTACTTTCCATCAGAATTGTTTTAATGTGATTATGAATGAAAATTATTTGGGTTAGAATTGTTTTCATGTGAGGATGAATGTAAAACCTATCAGTGCCCAGTCTTGTGAATAAAACGCTAACTTCTACGCCTACGAAAACACACAGTAATGTGTCTTTACCTTGCAAGCAGATGGCATGCCTCAGTGCAGTGGTGCTTAACCTGGGTTCGATTGAACCCCAGGGGTTCGGTAAGTCGGTCACAGTGGTTCGACGCAGCCTCTGCCATGCAGTCTCAACAAGTTAATTAGTTATGACACGCCCACTTGGCAATCACTGGCTGCAGATGATCACATGACATTGCTTGTCCAATCAGTGCTCTGGGAAATTTACTTCGCTTCGTAGTCAACGCGTGACTGTCGTGATAGTACGTCGTACATTAAAAAAAAGTATACTTATCTCTTTAAATTTAATTTACCGTGTTTCGCAAATGCGTTTTTTAATATATTGAATTTGAAAAAATACTATGTAATCTATTCTTAAATTGTGTGATTCGGCTCTTAAATAGGACCACTGGTAATTCTGGTCTCTTTATTTTTGCTAATCCTCCACCGGCTTTTTGTTGTAAACATATACGGTACATAGCATGTACCACATTTGGTATTGAGGGATTATAAATAGTTTTCGTCTTCTAAAAGGGGCACATTTCAGGAAAAAAAACGCTTGAGAACCACTTCAATAAAGAGACAGGACCCTGAAACTGTGATTTTTTTTATTTACTTCCTGTCTTGAAAAGAAGAATGCAGAAAAATACACCAGCAACTTTGTAATGGGCCCAAATTAAAGTATGTCTTTGTCGTTAATCTACCACTATAATACCATATTTTATATGATTATAAGTGTTTGTTTTTTTAAACGTCTCCCCCTGGCTTATTCCTGCGATGGTACACAATTGCCAGCTGAGTCACAGCGCTCCCGAATTCTTTGAGTTTGAGCTCCTCATCTTTGTTCTTGTCCATCTGCTTCAACATCTTTGTGATAATCTCCATCGTGAGTTTCCCCTGTCAAACACAAAATCAAAACGTTAAGGCACAGGAAATACTGCACACGCTCTGAACTTTGTCCTATGCTGTGAATGTGTTCACTGTGTTGCCTAAAGTCCCTCACTTGAAAGTTGGCGATGTTGACTTCATTCTCAAGCAAGGCTCCAATCTCGTCCTTGTCCAAACGCTTTTTCTTTTCGTCGTCGTTGTTGTATTCATCAAAGAGGTCTGACAACGTTATAACGATCTCATCCAGGCGGCCCATGACTACTGAGGTTTGCGAAAAGTCTTCTTCCTATAATTGTATTGAAAGAACAGGAGACAGTATCTTCAAAACAAAACAAAAACCAAAGGCAACAGAATTTGAGCGTCACGCACGATTACAATTTAGCCTAACACGCATCCAGCATACTCAAACATTATCACGCAACTTTCTTGAGCACTTACAGTATGTTCAGCAGACAAGATGCGATCTTGTGTGACTCCCCAGAGGTGTGTGACAGACTCAAGCAAGATGCATCATCTTATTTTGGACTTCTTATAATGACACACACATTCACAATAACACACACACACACACACACACACACACACACACACATACGCACATGATATAATGTAATTCAATTAAAATGTTTTCTACGCCACCTAGACCGGTTTCACCTTTTCGACTAAGCTCATGTAATTTGACAGTGAAACCACTTTCATTCATTCATTCTCTATTCGGTCACGTGTCTGCTGGCGCCTATATCCACCTGTCTTTGGGTAAGAGGAACTTCCTGAACTGGTTGCCAGGGCTCAAATACACAAACAACAATTAACACTCACATTCACACCTAGGAACTGTTTAGTTCCCAATTAACCTTTCACGCATGTTTTTGGAACGTAGGAGGGAAACGGAGTATCCGGAGGAAACCCATTGGAACAACCTGCACATGTCAAAACTATTTAACGCAAAGGGAGTTTTACCAGCTCATTGTTTGAGGTGTAATGTACTTACAGTCAAGTAAATTAAAAAATTAAATAAAAGACAGATGCCTCTGTATTTGCCTCATTTATGTTAAAAGATGCTTAGTGAATTCCATGCATTATTTAACTTTCCCAATCAATGGTTGTGGGCTGAAAGCCTCATAAGATGATTATTTCTGAGCGTAGAAATAAATGAATTAAATGCATGTGGTATAAGAAATAATCGGTTGTTTTCCCGAAGCCTTGGCTCTTCAGCTGTGAGGTATAAGTACCATATGTATGACAAACAGCTTGGAATCCCCCACTAAAATACTGTAATTTTGCCATTTTATTATTACAGTAATCCCTCGTTTCTCGCGGTTAATGGGGACTAAAACCACCCGCGATAAACGAAAATCCGCGAAGTAGTGACCAATTAACATAGAAAGGTAAAACCTTTTTTTTAAGTCTACAAAAAGTCCGCAAACGGTCCGCAAGAAGCTGCAAAACAACAGAGAGTCACATAGAGCAACATATACAGTACTGTACTCCATGTATATTAAAAAATAAGATAAAAAAATAAATAAAATACAATTTATGTTTGAAAAAATCCGCGATGCACTGAAGTCACGATAAACGAACCAGGAAATAGCGAGGAATCACCGTATTTAACTCCCTCTCAGGTCTGACCTTGTCATGTTAATGGAGGTGGCGTGTTCCAATTATCTGGAGAGCGTGACTGTCTGGAGTTCGCTCCAGGTAGAGTCACACTTGGCAGGCCGGTTTTCAGGGAACGTCAGTCGAAACGTGTATTTTTCCATTTCGGACCACTACACGTTTCGCTTTTTAGCATTTAGTAGAGGAACAGAAGGAAGGAGGAATCACGACCAAGTTGACATGGCCTCGAGCGACAGCGCAATTATAAAATGCATACTCATTGAGAGAAATGACGCGCTCAACCCGATGCAGAGGTGACATGAAAGTTTATTTTTCGTTATTTGCACACAAAAAATGACTCTAGTGGAAAAGATGATTGGCTGCTACTCCTAATAATGTTGTTGCAGTTCTTTTCATTGGGCGTGTCAGAAAAAGATAGAGATCCATTGCAATAAAGAGACAGGACCCTCAAAGGCGGCGGCATGGTGGTCGACTGGTCACGTCGGCCTCACAGTGTAGTGCATGGTTCGATTCCGGCTCTGACCTTCCTGCATGGAGTTGGCATGTTCTCCAGGAGCCCACCTGAGTTTTCTCCAGGTACTTTCCTCCCATATTGCAAAAACGTGCAGAGCAGGTGAATGGAACACTCTAAATTGTCTCTAGGTGTGATTGTGAGTGTGAATAGTTGTTTATTGACGTGTGCCCTGCGGTTGGCTGGCCATCAGTTTAGGGCGTACCCCGCCTACTGCCCAATGACAGCTGGGATAGGCTCCAGCACGCTCCGCGACCCTCGTGAGGATAAGCGGATTGGAAAATGGATGGATGGAAGGAAGGATGGATGGATGGACCCTCAATGGCTTGTTAAATATGTGTATTGAGAACAATCATACAGAAAAAAAAAGACCAGCAGCTTTGTAACGGACCTGCATATTTTAATGGACACAAATGAAACAATTCCTTTGTAGTCAATTATAATAACACGTTGCCATTTTTCATTTAATCATCATTTGACTTTATTATGATTTTTTTTTTTAACTTATTGCCCCCTCTTTTTGTTGCGGTGGTACACAATCGCCAGTTGAGTCAAAGCTCTGCCAAAGTCAAGGAGTCGGAGCTCGGCCTCTTGTTTACTGTTCAACTGTTTCAAGCTCTCCTTGACGTTGTCAATCGTGAGGTTCCCCTGTCAAAACAGAAATCAAGAGAACATTAAGTTACAGGCGATATTGCACGCATACGTCATCTAGTCCCCTGCTGCGAATGCGTTCACTGTGTTGGCTCACTTGAAAGTTGTTGATGTTGACTTCCTTCTCAAGCAAGGCTTTCGTCTCCTCGGAGTTCAAATACTTGTCGCCGTCAGTGTTGTATTCCTCAAAGAGGCTCGTCATCTTTATAATTACTTCATCCAGGCGACCCATGGCGACTCAGCTTGGGGAAAAATAGGTTCCTTTAATTTTTTTTCTCTTTAAAAAAAAATATATAATTGATTCGAATATCACCCACGATTACAGATACATGCACCCAGCATACTCCAAGTGTCATTGCACAAATTCGTTTAGCACTTACAATTTGTTCAGCGGGCAAGAAGTGATCTTGTGTGATTTTCCAGAGATGTTCAATGGGCTCATGTGAGATGCATCGTCTTATATAGTTCGGCTAATTCATTTAATGACACACACACACACACACAAACTCAAATGTGATCTAAATAAAATGTTGCAGACTCCACCTAGACTGGTTTTATTGTTCTGGTGTTGCCTCAAGTACATGTGCTATATCCAGTTTGACATACACGTGAAAACAAGAAACCACTTGCACGTGTGAGCACGGTTAAACACAAAGGGAGTTTCTCAGGTGATTATGTTGAAGGTGTAGACTCACCAAAGAAAGGATCGTTGTTTACTTGCCACGCCCATGTTAAAAGATGCTTGGTGAATCCCAAGTATTATGTAACAACACTTTTTCTAAATAGAACTTTCAAAAGTCCAATCACCTGATTTTCAGTGAATTGTGAAAAATGTTGTGATTTCATTAGTCCTCCATGAAAGCAAACAAAATATCTGTGTGTGCTTACCGTCCTGTAACACTGTCATGTGACACAATATGACAAACCATTGATAAAACTACTGTACTGTCAAGTGCTGTGGCACAATAGTGTGTCATGAGGTGATCCAATATCACTGAATTGATCTGAAAATGTGTATTTTATTGACTTCAAATCATGTTTCTATTATGATGTTTAGTGATTGGTAGAACTAAATTCCACCAAATGGCAGATGGTAGCGAATTAATCAATGTATTCACCTGCAGTTTCCAGTAAGATTTGGTCACACTTTTTGTCTGGTGATGTACCATGATATTTCTCGAATGGAAGCTATTGATCCGTGTCTCAATAAAGGTCAGGAAACACTGCCGTCGGTCAATAATATGAATTGACACGGCATGGTTAGGTGGTATAACATACTGGGACTGTAATATTTATCTGCGATGGCAAAAGATGCCATGGCATGAGATAACATGATATTGTATGAGAAAATAAGAGCATTTGACGTGTGTTTCTGGAACCAAAATTGAAAGGAAGTGGTCAGGTGTTAATTTATACAGCATCGATAATAATAAACTGAAAGACAGAATTACATGATCGATCTTCATGGTTTTTTATTGCCTGGCCAAGACCAAGAGAAACAAAACAAACGATGGGACAGATTTCTCTTGCTTATCTGAGAATGATGCCAGTCAAATTTGGCAGGCAAAAGAAAAGCGTTGATCGTGAGCCTTTACTTGCAAGAGCCCTTGCCAGCGCAACCCCCTCCACCGATGCCACCATGTATTTTTCTTAAATAGGAAGCTCTGATCAAGAGACTTATGGCGCCGATGTACTCTTCCATGTTGAGCTTGTCGTCTTTATTCTGGTCCAACTTGTCAAAGAGCTTCTCCAGAACGCTTTCATCAATGTTCCCCTGTGGAGCACAAATTGGCCTTTTAAGAAAAAAAACAGTGACAAAAAATGGGAATGTACTTGCTGCGTTGTCGCTAATGTACCTTGCACTCTTTTTCGATGATTGCTCTAAATTCCTTCTTGTCCAAAACGCCATCCTCACCCTTATACTTATCAAAGAAGTCCAACACTCCTTGGATGCTCTGGTGGATCTTGGCCATGGCTACTTGTATGCTCCTGGTAATTTTGTTGTATAAAAACAGGACATACTTTTATTTAACAAAATAAAATAAATAATAAAAATACAAGTTTAGATTAATTTGTTGAAATGGGGATTGTTTGAAAATGTCCGGGTGATTAGTGTTAAGGGGTTAGGATTAAGTTGTGAGGGCTACGGTAGGTTTAGATCTAGGATTTGGGTTGGAGTTAAGATAATGGTTAAGTGTTGTTAGGGGTTAGGGTTAGATTGAGTTGGTAAAAAAAAAGGGTCTAATCGGTTATTGGAAAGGGAATGGGAACAGGAGGTTGTGAATAATTGCAGGAAGGGGCTGTTAAAAACGGTGCACAGACTATTTTCTCGAAAGTAAACCAAATGCTTATTCTGATTCATAGATTGTGGGCTTCCTTCTAACAGGAACACACGCTAATGCCTGTAAAATGATTTTTGTGTCGTAATGAACTTTTTGGGTGGTGCAGGGGCAGATGTTTTTTTTTTTAACATATCGCCAAGGCAAATTTCCAGTTTCAAAGAGTAATGTTTTCAACTTAAAAGTAAATCAATAGAAATGCACTTTAATTATTGGTTTGGATTAACTAAACAAATTGTAAAGGGTTTGGGTTAGGTTGAGGGATACAATACAATACAATACATATTGTGGAAGATGCTAATTGAAGTAGCATATGCATGTCGTAGTCGTGACATGTGATTGACAGGTGACAGTTGGGTGGTTTCAGCGCATTCAGCCGACACACCTATGGCATTTGAGAGTGGAAACGGGAGCAGGATTTTTCTTTTCTTTCTCATTTTAAAGCCACTTTTAGATATGTGGCAACTGTTTTAATCATTCCAATTTGTCACGGTTGTTAACTGCACTCTTCTCTGCAGTGTTTAGGACTTCTGCCTTTACAGGGACTTTAAAGTGTCGCCAAAGATATATATTTATTGATGGAAACTGGGCTTTTCATTTATCTTTAAAATAATTATTGTGAGATGGCACGTAATCGACTCGTTCGCACATCCGCCCCGCAGTACGGCTGGCAACCACTTCAGGGTGTCGCCCGCCAACTGCCCGAAGGCAGCTGGGATAGGATGCAGCGTGCCGGGGACCCTCATGAGGATAAATGGATTGGAAAATAGATGCCTGGATAATTTATGTGTCCCCAACATTGTATTCCACCATGTTAGTTTTATCCTCTTAAGAAAAAAAAACATATATAGGCAGAGCCCTTGAATACACAGAGCAATGTGTGATGACTGGTTTTGCCAGTTTGTTCATGGGATGTTTGAAACCACAATTAAAAAAACATCTTGAAAATCAAGTTTGTGTAGAGGCGAAAGCAGCAGAATATAAAGCCGCGATGTAAAATGGAAAACACTTTGCAAAAGGTTCTATTCAAAACAGCTCATGAATAAAAACAATACAGTTGCAAATGGAAATTGTTTCAATTTGTTCCATGTCAAGGTCTGATTTATGAATTCTATGACACTTATAATTGCTTTTTTTCCCCCCTGAACTAAAATGATCTTCCTTGCCACCTACAGACCCTCCAGAATCCACCAGAATTTTTAAGTGAAACTTTGAAACTGTTTGTATACTCTCAGCCACGAAAACTCTCATTTGATTATGAAGTCCCTGTAATACTCACGGTATATTGAGGTAAAGTGAGTTCTTGTGTTCTCCAGCAATGCCAGCGTGCAATGGTGTCACACCCAAGGGAAACCCGCCTATTTATAGATTCCTGATCATTATTCATGATTTGATTGTGATGAAATGACATGGAAAACACACAATGCTTTCCTAAAAGGGGAAAAGAGATGAGAAGAAGTTTTCACGATTAGTTTTTGTACCTGCAAGCGAGCAGTCCTGTCTCGATGCCGGTTCTTCATCCCACTATTGAGCCGACTTTTCCTTTCTAATTGCTTTGGTTATAAATATTTTGTATTAATTTCATTAAATCTTTGTATCATTTCAGTCTCTTGTGTTTTACACCACTTTACTGCATTGTATTCTTCCTTTTTGTATTCACTTTATATTGTGTTTCATAATCCTGAAAAGTGAGCTCATGACATGAATGACACTCAAAATAAAATTAATCTGTCTGGAATCTGTAAACATATCATTAAAAAATGTTGAACACTTAAATATAACACATTAAACTACTAGTAACAAAAACACACATATGACAAGGATTAAAGTCCTTCTAGCTTCATGAATTAGATGTATTGCGGCACACATTGCATTTTGGAAACTGCTATGACCGTCGTTTTCAAAGAATCACGTGATCGTCACGTGCTAGAGCGCAATCCCAGTTGACTTCCGGAAGTTGGCGCGGCACACCCCAGAACTGGTTACCAGCCAATCGGAGGACACACATTATACAAATAACCACACTCACACACACACACGCGCACACACACGCGCACACACACGCCCGCGCACACACACACGTACTCACGCACGCACACACACACGCACACACACACACACACACACACACACACACACACACACACACACATTATCACGCTAACGGACAATTTACAGTGTTCAGTTATGACATGATCGAGTTAAGATTACACAACATAACAAAAGAGAAGATGACGCGAGGCTGATTGTTTATCAATATGAGCAATAAAAGACAGAAAGCCAAACACGCATGTTGAATTGTTTCAGTAAAAATAAACAAACAGGTTTTAAAAGGGAGCCTTTTGCTGCTTAATTCACATTTCACAAACGCAATATTAATCAGAATGCCTCGTTAAAACTAGTAGGCGTGCATTGAACATAGTGTATAGATTTTGTTTTACTTAATCGATGCTGCCACCTAGTGCTTAGTTTTTGCTTTCCATCTCACTTCAGCTCGCAGCTGAAAAATACATGAGCTGGAATCATTGTTTGTTTGTTTTATTTGCATACCACCTGTTAGCATTTTAGCAATCTTCTTAGGAAATCTTTAATGATAAGCGTTGGCCCGTTTTGGACTCGGGTTTGCATATTGCTATTTATGCTATAGGTTTGCATAGTAAATATTAATTAATATTCCAGCTACAGTATTCTTATTAGAAATACAACCAGACTACCGAGTAAAATCTAAATCCATTGCATCAGTTTATTCAAACTAAGGTTGCTATAATTTCATATGTTAGCACTGTTAGCATTTTAACACCCACCTGTGTAGTTTGGCTTTAGCACAACAGCACATGTCCTTTCAGGAAGGAGACATTCCAGAATGAACATTTATGATTCCATGCCTGATTGTAAGCATTTGCTGCATGTTCTGTGTAATAATGTTGTCATAATGATAAATAACTTGCCTTTAGTTGGGATTTGGCACTCCCAAGTCATGTCATCCATTTGAAATGACTGGAATCTAGTGTGGGCTAACATCAGTGCAGACAGTGTATACTCAACGCAGCGTAGTCATGGCAATGTATCAGAAACTTTGAATTCCTCAGATAGAACGATCCTGTGTTCTAAGGGCGTGATATAAACCACTTGCAAACCTCCGTGCCAGATGCTGAGTCATCCTGCAGGCGCTGTTAAATATTGAAGTGGGAGGAGTTTGCATCTATTAAAGGGGCAAGTCTTGAAAATATCTCGCGGCTCCAGTCGGTCGTGCTACTTTAGAATGCTGTCTATGATCTGCAAAGGTTGAATCAAGGCAACTTGACTGGGTGAAATTGTGAAGCTTTTTTCCTTAAATCTGGACAGAACATGGTGTCAAAAGTGAAAACTTTTAAGTAATTACATGAAAATGTGTTTCAGGGTTGCTTCATGGCCGCTTAGAGCTTTCGTTTTGGGTGTGTATGGGTTTTTTTTTTGGCTTGTATGCACCCATTTCTGGACCCCCGTGAAACTCTGCGTAGAAAATACTGGCCATCTACTAATTTGGTTAAGAAAAAGGAAGAAAACTCGTTAACATTTTAATTCAGCCGTGAAAGTGTTTTCATGACTCACAAACATGTACAATTAGTTTGAGCATTTGTTAGCTTTGTGGCTTTAGTACACAGGGGTGAGAAGATTGTACTACCAAAAAAATTTTGGGCCACCTGCTATTTATCAACTTCATGCCTATCAATCACACTTTTTCAGAGACAGGAAGAACAGAGCAGGACATCTTTGGACTAAAATGTTTCCATATGTTCAAATCATGGAGAATACAAAGACAATAACATCCTTTCATGGTGTGAGTCATCATGCAGACAAAGTGATATTCAGTCAAAGGTTTATACCCATGTAACACTACAGACTCTCAGAACTGAAGTGTCCATTGCCTTTATTGTTTGCCCTTCTTTTGGTGGAGCACGTAGCACTTCTCACATGCCAAGGAGAGGCCCGCGACCAGGGGGAGAAACTCTTCAAAGTCTAACTTATCATCTTTGTTCAGGTCCAGGTCCTGCAAGATGCAATCCACTGTTTTGGGGTTCTTTTGAGTCTGCAATAACAAGCAATGGGCGGGGTTAACTTTTCATCACATTCCATGAAGCTCTAAAAAAAATCAAACAATTCATTTTAGATATTGCGGAAAAAGGACACTGGTTTAATAGAAAAATAGGCCTGTTCAGGTTATTTTTAATTGTGATATGTTGTTTGAGCATTTCTGGTTGATGAAAGGCCGTCAGTCTCCATTCGTCCATCCACTTTCTATCAATTGTCCTCATAAGGGTTGTGGGAGAGCTGCAGTCAACCCAACTTGTTGCCTGCAGTCAATTGCAGGGCACACACCAACAAACAACTAGTCACACTCACATTTACGAATCAAATGCACAACCATATTGTAATATAGTTACGGTAATGACTTTCAAATGACAGTAACTACTAATATCCAGTATGATTCATTTTGTAAGTGACTCGCCCCATTACATTGAGAGAACATGTTCTCACCTTGAGGAAGGTAGGTAGCTCTACCTCCAGTAGTTTTTTCAGTTCTTTTTTGCTTAGCGTCCTGCCATCGCCGTCGTCTTTGGCGTAGCGGTGGAAAATGACAATGAGGTTCTCCATGCATTTCTCCAAGTCACTCATGGTTGCAGAGACAGGTGGGCGCTGTGAATACGCAGGGGATTATGAGGAGTGGTCCTGGCAGGGTAGTTCACGATGTGATATTGCTGATAGATTTACGATACACTGAATTTAAAAATCACAATTGTCATTCAGTGTCACATTGGACAGTGACAATATCAGGATTTGTATGTAGACTGTGGGTCTTAGATCATACTATTATTTGTGTATTATTAGTCATTCAAATATTAGTTTTAAATTAAATCAAATGAATATATTTTATTATTAATTAACTGATCTTATTGACCATATATTTTATTCGGTACATTCACAAAAATATGATCATTGTAACAATAATAAATACAGTATATATATATATAAAAAATGATGACAGTATGATAGCACAAGCTTTGTTTATTCAAAGGGTCCCTTTAAAGATAAACAGCTCATTATATCATCCGCAGCCAAACCAAACAGTGAAGCTCTATGGGAGGACACGGGTGTTGCTTTCATTGGCACTCGGAGCAAATTCTTTTAATATTAGAACAAATATTCCGGAACAAACGGACATCCTTATCTCACGGCTACTGCCCTGTGCTCCACATCCGCCTTTTTCCGACTGGATTGCAGCAAGACAAAAAAGTCGTAAAAAAAACCCCCAAGGACTATAATGGAATCACGTCTGACAAAAGGACAGGAAGCAGAAGGTCTGCAGCAGCGACTTGTCGCTTGGGAGAAGTGCAGTGTCCCAAACCGCAGACCACCCAATGACACGCCCAGTGTCCAACATGCAACCTTTGGCGTAAAACTGAGAAGGAACGGCAACCGCCCCCCCCCCAAAAAAAAACAACAAAAAAACAGCCAAACGATTCACTCGAATCAATAAAGCTAACGTTTAAACTTTCGCGAGTGTGTTTTCCGATTTTCCTTGAACTATAGCTTCTGGTGTAGCACCATGCAAGCGTAAAATAAGCGTAACCTGCCCCAAAAAGTGTCAAATTGAAGAAGCGGCGACTTACCAGACGAGGAGGCTGAGTGAGCAAGATGGGTTTGAGAGAAAAGCGGGAGTTCAAGAGGATTTTCTCCGAGTATATATAGTCAGACGGGCAACGCCCGGCAGAAGGAGATGGGAGGGAGATGAAGAGGTGGGAGGGAGTTAAAGCAAAAACTGTACTCTGCTCATGTCTCTACACACCCATTTGAACACAACTCCCAAGATTTTTTTTTCGAATATCAAAACCACAACCGCCATTTTTTTCCCCGATTGAAGTTTAGATGGAAACTATACTCTATAATCAGCGTTCTTGCTTGTCGTGTGAGACGCTTACATAGTCCGTTTTCATTCCCTTTCTCGGGCTGTTAATTGAAAGGGTGTGTCGAAACTTTTTACTCAAACGGCTTTAAACGGTTTCTGAAACTCTTCACACCAAGCGCAGTGCTGCCTTGAGATATGAGTTTTATTCGTTCCTTAGCCGCACTCAACACGAAGCACTTGCATTTCAAACCATTTCCTCTTTTTGAAACGAATGGAAATGCAATAAAACAGCAACCAAAAAAATTGCAACGTGTAACTTGAATGTACTGTTTGGCACCCCCAAATCCTGTGGATTTTCTCTCGCTATCTATATAATTTACATTAGTTATCAATTTTAGCCGATTGTTGGTCTGGTCCACTAAAATGACATAATGCTCAGTCTGGTGTGTGCGCCTTGGCTAACCGGGACTAGTATAAAGGCCAATTCATACTTCACACTTACTTCCCCGCGCAGGAGCCAATTGCAAAGGGGCACGCCCCACCGACAACACCAGTGGGATTTAAATGAGACATGGCCCATAAAAAAAAAAAACAGATTCCAGCAAGACAGGAAATCGTGTGTGTCGAATATGCCATAATTCTTGATCCTTGTGCTTCCTCCGCAAACTGAGGAGAGCAAGAGCAAGAGCCCCGCCCAACCCATGATGCAGACATTCGATAGAGGCACCATTGGGGGGCACCTTGACCAGCTGCATCACCACCGTGTGGTGCAGCGGGTGCACCTTGTCCTGCCGAAAGAGTCTGCAGTGCATTGTGAGAGCAGCTGAGACATGTCATTGGTGTCTGTCTTCCCCAGCTCTCGGACATTTACAACTCTCGTCTGACCTGCAAAGCCAACCGGATCACAGGTGACCCCACCCACCCATCTCACAGCCTCTTCGACCTGCTGCCGTAGGGGAGGAGACTGCGATGTCTCTGCGCTAGAAGCAGCAGGCTCTATAACAGTTTATTCCACCAGGCGGTCAGGAGACTCACCCACCCCCCACCACCACAGTCGGTGACCCTCCCTCAGCATCTGACATCTGAATATTGCACTTAAACGGTTCACTACCTAAGCTTTAATCTGTAATAATCACTACAAGTGCCCTTGGTTGTGTGTTGTTTGCTATTTATTGTTTTATTTGTTCATATTTATATATTTATGTCATTTACCGGTAATGTGTTTTTGTGCAGTTCAGGATGCTGCCATTATTTTTTTAGCTGTGTGTGTTTCAATGCACTGCATGTTTGCACTGTGGTTGAGAGAGGAACGTATTTTCATCTCTGCTGCATGTTGCACGTAGAGCATATTTGACAATAAAGCTTGACTTGAGTTGACAATTACATATTTCTTCATATACCACCTCCTCTGAGGTTTTATTTGCTCTCAGAATTACTCATGTCAGCCGTAGGATTCCCCTAGCCTTGCTATGAATCCTCAAGTCTACAAGGACAGTCAGTCACCATGTGCTTTGCAGCTGAAAAACATAACTATAATTTAACTATGTGAGTCACAAGTGCAGGTTCAAAACCACACTGTTCAACTCAGACAAAAGTATTTTAACACGTGGTTGCTTAGCATCAACAGGAAGTCAAGAATAAGTCACTTTTGTCTTCATTTTCAAATCAATATCAGTGGATGTGTTATTAAAAAAAAAAGTCAGCTCTGGGAAGTTCCAGCAGCCAAACAGCAGATAGCCCGATGTGACGTCAGCTTCTTTGTGGTAGTGTACGTACTGCCACAGCCAGTGGAATTTACTATTAATTTATTTTAGCACTGGCGCTTCCTTTTTGTGTTACCATAAATTCCGGACTATAAGCCGCTACTTTTTTCCCAAACTTTCAACCCTGCGGCTTATACAGAGATGCGGCCAATTTATGTAATTTTTCTAACGGCCGCCAGGGGCGCTCAAGTAGAAAAGGTAAGATTAAGACCGGTCTTTATGACACTGTTTAATTCCGACACTGAGGACGGTGACTTTGATGGCTTCAGTTCACAGGAGGAAGATGAAGACGGCTCACCGTGATTTTTACAAGTACCGGTATGTTCTTTTACCAGACCTGTTATACTGTGTTGCTATTCTGTTGCTAGCGTGTTGTTACCATGTTGCTACAGTTTTACTGCTGCGTCACAGGCACCGTTTGGGAAGAAAGTTATATTATTATTATTGTTAAGTTATATTATTAAAACTTTGAAAACTCTCTCTGTGTACCGTCTTTCTTTGTAAATATGTTTACGTTTTAATGTGGGCACATGCGGCTTATATACAGGTGCGGCTTGTGTATGTACAAAATTGGTTTTCCTCTAAAAATGTAGTGGGTGCGGCTTATAATCAGGTGCGCTCTATAGTGCGGAAATTACGGTATTTAAGGACACAAAAAGAGAACCTCTAGAAGTTGGGCGATATGTGTTTTTCATTGGACAGCAATGATTTGTTGAGGTGATGTCAGACTTGGCTATCACACAGATTCTGTTCTAATTTATCGTTTGAGGCGTTTGGTAGGAAAATCCTTCTAACACGAAACCCTTCCAAATGTGCCTTTACATACCTGAGGAGCAGAAAAGAGCCATCTGAAAGAGACAAAACACATTCAATGGTTTTCTTGAATTTAATTACAAAACGACTTGTGGTGTACGACTATGATGTGCATCCCTAATCTTTTTAATGGAATGTGGATATGGCCAATGAAAGTTTCTGTCAAAAGCGGGACATCTGTTTTCATTCATCAGTTCTTCCTCTTGCCCTTGGTGGCCATCTTGGCGGGCACCACCGTGGGCGCCGCCGCCTGGTAGAGGGCGGCTGATATTTTGTTGATGTAATACAGGGCGAAGAGGGAGAAGATCAGGCTGCAAGGAGAGCATATTGACAGATTTAGAAAAAAAAAAAGAAGTACATGTGAAGGATGGTCAAGTGAAAACAAGGTGACTGACCATGTGGTGACACACACGCGATGAACCAGGCCGGATGCAAAGAGCGACAGGCAGAGGCACAGCAGAACTGAAAGTCGAACAATGTTGGTCAATCAGAGTACTGTACATTACGCTCACGTTATGTAATACAAGAGAGACGAATTGCTTCTGTTCATCCCTTAACTTTCTCTCAGCATTCGTCCCAGCCGACTTTTAGGTGGGAGATGATGACTCATTTGTACAGTACTGTCATATTATTTCACCGAATTATAAATTGAATTCAATCCAATAGTTAAAATATGATCTAGAAATACAGCATTGGTTGTTATCAACATTTTTGTTGAAACAGTCTCCTCCAAAAGCCAACGGAAAGGCCAGGAGGTTGCACTGCAAAACTGAAATTGCTTAACAGCAAATGCAGTTTTCTCCGGTGACGACACCAAAAACAAGCATCATCTGTTAAGCAATCAATCAAAAGTGCCACGTTTGAGCAACAATCAGAATCATCTTTATAGGGCAAGTATGCAAAACACACATGGAATGTGTCTCCGGTAATATAGGCTACACTCAACAAAAAACACAATAATTGACCATGCCATTCCAATACTTTCCGACTTCCTCCCACGTTCCAAAAACATGTTTCAGGTGAGTGGCAGCATATTGGTTGGTGTTTAGCATGTCTGCCTCACAGCTGAGATGTTCTGCTTTGGATCTCAGTTTGCTCGCGATGCTTCCTCCCAAATTCCATGCATACTGTATACGTTAGCTCAATGAAAACTCTTAATGTGCCAAATGTGTGAATGTCAGTGTGAATGGTTTGTCTATTTGTGCCCAACTCCCCAAATCAAATATACCTGTATATTATGACACACTATACAGCGCACTAACTATACAGCGCGTGCCAAAAGTCCTTCTACTAATTTTATTTATAAAAGTCCTTTTTCTATTTAGACAAAGTGAGCCCATCCCAATGTTAACATTGAATCTATGATTTAAAAAAAAAAAAAAAGGTATATGTTCATCTTGCATGAACTTACTTTCTGGGAAGATCTTAGCTTGGAACCCTTTCCCAAAAAACAGATTTTCCAGATTGCTAAATGCCTGAAGAAGCCGAGTTAAGGTTAAGTGTTTGTAATAGAGAATGTTACGTAATTGCAAAAGAACACAAGTCAAGTGATCACTCCCGTGGGCACAGAGGATACGGTGAGGGAGCAGATGAAGAGCACGGAGCCCAGGAAGCCCCCCAGGATGGTGAGCCACTCTGTGGATGCCAGCTGCTTATTGAACATCTGCATGCCGGCAAACACCAACACCGACAGCAGGCTGGACAGCACCAGAGACGTGCCCGTGTTCACTGCTGCCAGGACGAAAACAAGAAAGTTACATTCATGACATCAGCAACATATTGACTAATATCCTGGTTTGTTGTATTTGCTAAACAAAGAGAAAACACATTAAACATCACATCTCTCTGTATAGTGCAGTGAATATACTAGTTTCCAAATTATGAATCATATGAAATTACTAAATATTCAATGCGACTTACAGTGAATGTTTGTTTTTGCAAACAATTCTACTACCTTCTAGAACAATGGTTCTCAAACTTTGGTATGGGGAAATTTTGCACGATATTATCTCTTTTTAAGGACATATCTACAGTAAAACAAACACATTGAACCAATTACTCCTCCCTTCAATGGCTTTGGGCCATTTAACAGGGCGGACGCTATTAAAAAAAAACAAGAATTTCGTCTCAGACTTATATCAGTGAAATAAACCGACAGGAGTAACACTTTTGCAAAAACTTCGCCAGAAAATTACGAATGAAATTTTAATTAATTCAGAACGCATAATAGTTTGCAACACGGTATACATATATATTAAAAATAAACCACACACGAAACTTATTCATTTTCGTAGATGAAATCAATGAACATTTTCTCACTTGATATATTGTTTTAGCTGTATTGCATAGGCTAACTTTTTACTTTAAATTTCCATTATCATCATTTCAGTACAATAATGATCAAACATCCATTTCATGTTTTAGAACTGTTCTCTCATAAACGCCTTCCGAATGACACGTCAGTGTTCAAGCAGAAGCCTTCCAAATGCTAAGCTAATGTTACCGTTAAGTCAACGCACGCAAGCGCAGTCAGTTGCCATGTAAATACAACGTTTTATATTTAGAATAAAGCTTACTGCCACAATCGAGCAAACATTTAGTGCTAATATTGTTATACATTGGTGCTAGTTTGCAACTAGTTAGCTGGACAAGCTAGCTGATTGTGGGGCTTAAAGTCTGCCTACACACGAAAGTCACATAAATAAACGATTAAGCGTGTAATACATACCCATAGTTCCAAATGAATTGCTCGTAATTGTGGTTATTTTTTGATTTATTTCTTTTCAAAGGTCCAATTTAACTTAGCCGAAATAGCCGAATGGGGAAGAGTTAGGACGTAGGAAGCAAAGGAACCTTCCTTTACCCGGAATTGCATTACAAGGCTGATGATGAGCGTCTGTCGAGCTATAAAAATATAGTAGCAATTTAAAAAGATAATTACAAATAGTCAACTAATTCTCATTTATCTGTAAAAAGATATCTTATGATAATCCAATCATAAACGGAAAAAAATGCCGAAATGAATTATTGAACGGAAACAATCAACATGGCCAATAAAGTATTCCATAATAAATAAAAGTTAAAATAATCAGAGCTTCAAAATACATTTCTCAATATAACTAATCATCAATATAAAAATAGTGCAAATAGATAATCATCTATACAGATATTCGTATTAAAAACAAAATCAATGCGTAAAATATCACCAGCTACAATTGTTTTTAAATACATAAAGTGAAATGGAAATTTATTTTTAAAATAGATTAAATACAGAAGGCAATAAAGGGATACAAGAACAAGGACAAGGACAATAATAATATATAAAATAAGATATAGTAGTGTTGGGCCATCAAACATTAAAACAAAAAAGGAGTCAAATGTTTTTTTTACAAACTGTATTTTTTATTTTACATTTATGTAAAACTTTCAGGCTGCAGTAAAAGATTTCAATCAGACAAAAACCAAACAAATAAACAAATAAATGGGTGCTAAACTACGAATACGCGGTGATCCACTGTACATGTGAACATCCTTCCCTCCATCCATTTTCTACAGCACTCGTCATCATTAACGTTGGAAGCGAGCTGGAACTTGTCGCTGCCAAATGCAGTACTGTACACAGGTACACAAGCAACCGTTCACACTGACACTCAGACCTAATAACATTTCAGTCTCCAATGAACTTAAGTGGATGTTTTTGGAATGTGGGAGGAAGTCAGTGTAGCCAGAAAAAACTCCCAACACTCGCATGAGGAAGGCCATACTCCCGGTGCTTGCTCGACACAGAGAGGCCGGAGATGAGATTCGAACCCACAACTTCTCAACTGTGATGTATGGACTTACTAACCACTAGCACGTCGCTTACAAGTGAACATTATAGACCGAATACAAAGAAATGCCTTTGTGACATTGTCTTTATCCACGTGTACATTATAATGGCTTCTTTGACAGTCCAAAAACAGCGATAAGCAGAGTAATCTCCACGAGGGCAGGCAGCACACTAGAAGAAAATTGAGAGAATGACATAGTCACATTATTTTCGAATTTACATTGTCGGTCAATTTTATCCCCTGAAATGAGACCCATAAATATAAATCTGTATAAGTCAGCACGTGCACCAACCTGCAAGGGACAAAAATAATCCAATATGTCCAGCACTCCCACTTCTCAAACACAAAATAAGACAAGGAAACGGATGCGCTGCAGTGGACCGTCAGTGCTAGGTCATGTGTATGTCAGGGAAAAAAAACCCCAAACTCCTTTTTGGAAAACTATGTCAAACTAACCTGCAGAAGGCAAGAATCCACCAGTAGACGGCACAATCCCATTGCTCAAATAGAAAGAAAACCAGAGCAACTGAGCCACTGGCATGGGCCCCAGTGGCTATCGCAGGAGTCATGGAATTGCCGTACAACTGTTGACAGTTCGCACTGCAAAATGTACTTACATATTGTAAACTGAGATATGATTTTAATTAGTTTTTTTAAGATCGACAAGTACTTCCTCTATAGCTATTCTTGCTTGACAAATTTGACGCACAGTAGCTATAGAAAGTTAACACACCATTGTTAAAAAATAACACACACACAAATACAATAATGTATAATTAGGTAATTTCAAAACTTAAAACAAGGTTAAGCAGTTTGATTAAATAAGAAAGAAACAAATGTGTCGGGGGGGAAGAAAAACTAAAACAAATGAATTTGCCTCCTCTTTTCTTTAGAAGTGCTCTAAAATGAAGCGGCGGCAAGGGCATCTTTTGAGCACATCCCCCTTTGAATCTCTCCATGTATTTGCAGTTAGGGTCAGGTCTGGGCTCTGGCTACTAAGTGTCGTACAAAAAAATGGAATAATCAACAAGTCAACTATTCCGCAATGACGTTTAGAGCATGCGATAAAGCATTCCCTCCTCCTGCAATTATTTTGATAATAGTATTCATTCATTCATTCATCTTCCGAACCGCTTGATCCTCACTAGGGTCGCGGGGGTGCTGGAGCCTATCCCAGCTGTCTCCGGGCATTAGGCGGGGGACACCCTGAATTGGTTGCCAGCCAATCGCAGGGCACACAGAGATGAACAACCATCCACGCCCACACTCATACCTAGGGACAATTTAGAGTGCTCAATCAGCCTGCCATGCATGTCTGGAATGTGGGAGGAAACCGGAGCACCCGGAGAAAACCCACGAAAGCCCGGGGAGAACATGCAAACTCCACACAGGGAGGCCGGAGCTGGAATCGAACCCGGTACCTCTGCACTGTGAAGCCGACGTGCTAAACACTGGATACCGGGTCGCCCTTGATAATAGTACTATCCTGGAAAAAAATATCAATGACATCATCTTGATGTTGACTTTGTTAAAAATCTGAACTCGTGCAACTCGTGCTGGCTTCCGACCATCTGTTTGGTAAAATAATGGAATGATCATTTTCTATGTCACAATAACCTCCATTTATGCTTCAATGAATATGAATACATTTCCTCTTTGTGACACTTTCTTTGACAGCCTCAGCACAATCTAAAACACCGACTTGTTGATTAATTCACAAGCTGAAGTCTCACAACATTGCTGTTGATGATGTTTTGAACTTGGGACTGTTCAAATTTTGGGGCATAACACTTTGCAGTTCAACTGTCTTAACAGGGATGTGTTCACTTTTTCTTCACTTTGCATGCACATCATACATATTATGTGTTTATTCTTATATGAACATCTCAGAGTGGGTGAAGGATACACAGAAGGCCTTGGCTGCCGTTGAACATGGACACTCCAGAGAAGAAGCCAGCAAGCTCGATGGCGAATAACCCAAGTGTGACTGACAGAGCCACCACCAACCTGCAACACACATATGCACAATGGTATATGATGTAAGCATATCGGTGTGCATGCATTCTGTTTGTACTTACTTTAAATCCTCACTGTTGTATTGCTCTTGTGTAAACTCCAAAGGCAAGCAGGCCTTCACGTTATATTCCTGATAAACCAACAAGATTTGGTGTCAGCTCTCAAATAAACTTGAATATATAGCCAGCTAGAGCAGTGTAAATATTGCCAAGTAATTCTACCATGCTGCAGCTGCAAATTTTAATCCAAGGATTTTTCTGATTCAAGATAAAATATGTCACAATTTTTAATAAAAGAGCAACCAGTGTAAATGAACTCACCCGCGTCCAAAAGATGGTGATGACAATCACGAGGTGGGCGATGATGGTCAGGAACCTCGCAGGAACAAGGCTGCTGATGACCGACATCTTAACTTTCGAGTTACCTTTTTGAGGTCAAAACAACAATTAGTGGTTTAACATTTCTCTATAAACTGGCGGGTGGGAGGGTGGGGGCTTTTAGATTATTTGTAATCGAAATATCCGTTATAAATACGCGCGACGAGACATTCACAGCACGCCTGCCATAGAACATAAACATACAGTAGTGTGGATTAGTCGGTATCGCTGTTCGACAACAACATAACACTACGGGCAATACCTTTTTAACGACCTACACGTAAATTCACCTTGTTAACGAGCACAGCAGACAAGAACAATACACAAGGTAGTTTCGTCCATCTGTCGCCACCTTTAACGTGTTTCGAATCACTCTTGTACAACCGGAAGTAGCATTGGTTGCCAACAGCAACAGACAGATTGGTGCATTCTTGATTGCCAACCGGAGGGAAACAGCTTTTTAAATTTCCGACCAGAAACCAATGGCGAGGGACGGGTTTTTTTCGGTTCATATTTCTTGTACTGTACTACTATGCTGCCGTCTGTTGGCAGTAAAAGAAACTAGGCCACGAGATTTTATTTATTAAATTGCTGTCAATAAAATTGTCACATGAGAACTACGTAAAAGTAGAAGGCAGGGACAATAGTTTAATTTTTGAGGAGGAAAAACTCGAACACATTTAGAACTTTTATGTGAAAATAATAATAATAATAATAATAATAATAATAATTATTATTATTATTATTACACACGGAGGGGAGAATGACAATCTAAATTTAAAAAAATCTCGTTTCAACAATTCGGCTGGCCGGCCTCGAGACGATCTCCCATCGCCCATTCCCCCGGCCGGCCCCTCCCAGACACGTTTTCCATTCCTTTCACTGTTCTTCTACATCACCACCAGCATAATAGATGGCAGTGTGGACGCTCATAGCTGCACGTCAGTAGGATGCGTGGGCCTATTTTACTAGCACAGACATAAAAGAGCTCCTTGGCACCGGCATTACTTCGTGCTGTCATGGCAGACACGGAATTAAAAAGCTTCATTTCCACCATGGACGCCTTGCTTCATGTTAGCGTGAGTATGAAAAACACCCTTACGATATTTACTCCGCCAAGCAACGTATATTATAGCATTTCACCTAAAAACACCTTCAAATGCACCTAGTCTTGCTTTTAGCTACTGACTGCTAACTGGAGGGTTTTAATGGATAGAAAAAACAGCTAATAATTAACATGAGTCCAAACGTGAGACAAAATCTGTTGAAATATAGGATATAGCAGGAAGCTGAAATCAGAGATGATGTACGTTGTCATAGAAACGGGATGCTGCTTCAAGCCGCTCATGATAGAAAATAGATTGGCCATATTTATTTGAATAATATGTTAATATAATTTTCTCATTCCAGTCCAACATGAAGAGCATGGAGCGGGAGCTGCGTTGTCCCGTGTGCGACGACATGGTGAAGCAGCCCATACTACTGCCGTGCCAGCACAGCGTTTGCTTACTGTGTGCATCCGACGTTTTGGTACAGAGGGGCTTCCCTCCGCCTGACCTCCCCCCAGAGCCACGGTCGCCAGCTTCCACTCCCAACTCTCGCTCCCCGCGCCAGCACCGTAGACCCACGCCTCGGACCCCAGAGCACCTGGAACGCATTCTAAGAACTAGTAAGGGTGGACGAATGCGTGGTTTAAGTGTGTACATGTGTTGAAGGTCCCATAGTGTGTGATGGTGATGTCAGAAAATTTGTGAGTCAAGAGTGACATCAACATTTTTATTCGAAAGTGAATGTTTAAAAATTGAGTTCTGGAAGATGATGTCACGTCTTCTGTGTTATCATCTATGAGGTCAGTCTTTGTTTTGAATTGAGCGTCAGGCAAAAGCCACAAAAAGTCAATGAAAAAGCATAACATACTTATCGAACTGGGGTCTTGTGCGGTGTGTAGACATGTCGTGTGATGTGTTCCACAATGACAGTCTTTCTTTTGGAACAAGCCCGAAGGAGTTGCAAAGAGGTTGCAACTCCTCGGGCATGACTGAGTTGAACCTCTGTGAAATACACTGGATATAAAAAGTAGACATTCCGCCGTTCAAATGCTAGGTTTTTGTGATATAATGAGACCAAGATCAATTATTTTATTTGGAGTGCTTGAATAGAGAACCCTTCCAATGTCACCTGCCAAATTGGCAAACAAATATTCATCAAGTGATTAAAAAATTACCCCATACATTGATGAAGCCGGTATAACTCCCGTGTTGGTATAAATAGAAGGTAGGATTTTTCTTTTTTAATACTGACGCTGCATATAGAGGTCTCGTGACATCCTAGATGACTGGCCCACTTTTGGATGCTGCAAAAAAAAAAAAAAAGCACAACACTCTCTGAAGTTAGGTTTGTTAGGTATGTTGAGGTCTCGCGTGACGAGATCCATGAATGCCGTCCGACTTTTGGAATGAACATCACGAAAAAGCAGACGACAAATCAAAACATGCACTCAAATCCTTTTATGTTTGCTGAGAGCTGATGATGTCGCATGTGATTTCATCCAAATGTCAGGAAAAAGGCAATGAAAAAGAACAACGTGCTAAGCTGAGCATTCTTTGTTTTTGAAAAATCAAAACAAAAATCAAATCACGCACCCAAAATGAAGACATTTCTTGCAATGCTAATGTGTGTGTAAAAACGTCCTTTCCGTTGACAATCGATTCCGCATATTCCTTCCGCTTTCCTGCACCCCAACACACATTCCCCCCCCAAGCATGCAGCACGTACCCCGGGCGGCGGCGAAAGGACGCGGCCCCTCCTCCCATGCTGTTCCCATGTCCTTCCTGTCAGCGGGATGTGGAGCTGACTGAGAACGGCCTGACCGACTGTCCCCGCAACCTCACTCTGGAGCGCATTGTGGAAAGGTAACTGGAATGAAACAGACGGAAAGGAAATGAAAGTAAAAATTGTATGACACTGGATTAAAAAAAATGTTAAAACAAGCTGTTTGTATATATATGTATTTGTATTCATTCTAGTATGTTTGATTGCATTTCATGTTTAAAATATTATTTGTATTTAATTCAGTGATTTCCGTTACTGCTCTACACGCGCACAATATGACGGTGACGTGTTTTGCCGTTGTTCTCTGTCAGGTACAGGCACACGCTGAGTCTGGGCAACATCGCCATCATGTGCGCTTTCTGCAAGCCTCCGCAATCTCTGGAGGCCACCAAGGGCTGCGCCGACTGCAAAGCCAACTTTTGCAATGAATGTTTCAAACTCTACCACCCCTGGGGGACCCCCCGAGCCCAACACGAGCACATCCTCCCCACAAACAACTTTCGCCCAAAGGTTTTGTCTCTCATTTCGTTTCCTGCGCATGAAGGTTTTCCGTTGAACCTCATGTTTTTCTCCCTCAAGGTACTGACGTGCACCGAGCACGAGCAGGAGCGTCTGCAGTGGTATTGCTGCGCTTGCCGCAGGTTGCTGTGCCCGCTGTGCAAGCTCCGCCGCATGCACCATGGCCACAAAGTGTTGCCGGTGACACAAGCCTACCAGGCCCTCAAGGTGCCCCGCATCTGCTCGTGCCGTCTGCCTGACGAATTGTTGACATCATGTTTTTTAAAATTCTGATACCATCTGCCTCACAGTATCAACTTTACTTGCTGTTGTCACAGGATCAGCTGACCAAGGAGGTTAACTACATCCTGGCCAACCAGGAGACCATACACAGTCAAATCACACAGCTGGAAGGGAACATCACACATATGGAGGTCAGATTTGACCTTTTTTATTTTATTTGTGTGTTTTTTTAGTTGCATTCCTTGAAGTATTTTTTTTCTTCTTAAAAACACATCATGGGTAGGCGGCCGTAGTGGTTTTTCAAGACGTATTTATACGTCATTGGGAGTAAAAGAGTTAAACAACCAACATTGTTGACAATCATAACAATTAGCTAGCATATTCAAAGCTAAGTCAATCTTTTTTTTTTCTGGTAAGTCAAGTCAAGTCAAGTCAACTGTATTTATAGAGCACTTTCAAACAGCCATCGCCGCATACAAAGTGCTGTACATGGAGCAATTTAACATATACAATAAACAGTAAAACAAATCGGTAATAAAGACGGTAGAAAGCACCAAACAGTAAAACCAAGAACAAATCTAAGTCATGCTGAGTCGAAAGCCAGAGAATACAAGGAGGGTTTTGAAGATGGGCAGTGAGGAGGCTTGACGAATGTTCGGTGGGAGGTCATTCCAGAGAGAGGGACCAGCAACAGAAAAGGCTCGATCCCCTCTCAGCCTCAGTTTAGTTCTTGATACTTCTAATAATGTCTGGTCCGCAGACCTGAGGCGTCGAGCAGGTGCGTAGGGGCGGATGAGCTCAGAGAGGTAAGGTGGCGCGAGATCATTTAGAGATTTGAAAACAAATAAGAGGATCTTGAAAATAACTCTAAAATGTATGGGGAGCCAGTGAAGGGATGCCAGAGTAGGAGTTATGTGCTCCCTCTTACGAGTACCAGTCAAGAGGCGAGCAGCGGCATTCTGGACCAGCTGAAGCCGCTTAATGGAGGACTGGCTGACTCCAAAGTAAAGGGCATTGCAGTAGTCGAGCCGGGATGTGACAAAGGCGTGAATTACTGTCTCAAAGTGTTCATGAGAGAGGAGAGGTTTTATTTTGGCCAGCTGTCTAAGGTGAAAGAAGCTGGATTTAACAACGGCACCAATTTCCCGATCAAATTTGAAATCACTGTCCAGTTTAAGGCCCAAGTTTGAGACTGTTGACTTAAGATAAGGAGACAGGGGGCCCAAGTCTACAGGATGGGATGTACAAGGGCCACTGGGACCAAATAGTATCACCTCTGTCTTCTTTTCATTGAATTTCAAGAAATTTTGTGCCAGGTTTTTATTTCTTCCAGGCAGGACAGGAGTGGCTTTAATGAGAAGGCGTCTTTTTTGCTCAGTGGGACATAGATCTGGCAGTCATCTGCATAGCAGTGGAAGGGAATGCCATGTTTCCTTAAGATGGAACCCAATGGGAGCAGATACAGCGAGAACAGCAGAGGCCCCAGAATTGAGCCCTGTGGAACACCACATGACAGGGGAGCAGTGCGTGACTCAGAGCAGCCAAGGCTGACACAAAAGGTTCTGTCAGCTAAATAGGACCTAAACCACTCAAGAGCACTACCGCCAATGCCCACCAAGTGCTGCAAACGAGTCAGCAGAATACTGTGGTCCACTGTATCAAATGCTGCAGTTAAGTCCAATAAAACTAGACACACGTGGTCTCCATTGTCATTTGCCAGGAGGATGTCATTAGAAACGCGTAACAGGGCTGACTCCGTGCTATGCATCGTCTTGAAACCTGACTGGAAGACTGGTAAAGGTCATTGAGTCCATTTTCAGAGATGCCAGCCTTCTGTTTGTGTGCGCAGGCCAACAGCGCTGTCGCTCGCGGCCATCTGAGCCGCTGCGTGAAGGATCTGGCCGCATCCATTGCCGAGCGTCTCGGGGTCTTGTCTGCGGCCTTGGAGGGCTCGCGCAATCGCAGAGAGGAGGCGCTGTCCGCCCAAGCGTCAGCCAGGCGAGACATGCTGGAGCACGCTGGCATGATGGCTTACACTCACGAGCTCCTCAAGGAGACCGACCAGCCGTGTTTCGTGCAGGCGGCCAGAGTCACTCACAACAGGTTGCTTGTGCTTTACATTTGTTGACATTTTATTTTTCCCTCTAAAGGCGCGTTCCCACGTTGCAATTTGTGCAACCGGTTGCATAACACAAATTGCAACGTGGGAACGCGCCTTAAGTCTGATTGTTTTAATTTCCCTTGGCAGGCTGGTGAAGGCCATCGCAAACCTGCAGTGCTTCTCTCTGTCTGCTGATTCCTCATTCAGACACTTTCACGTGGACGCAACAAAAGAGATCAAGCTCATTGAAGGCTTGGCGTTTATACGTGGTAGGTCCTGCACTGGACACTTCATTAGGTATATCCAAGCATATTCAATAGTATCAACTTGACCAAGATTATGATGTTCAGATTTGGTGCACACTTTCAGAGACGTATTCATGAAACAATATTTTTCTTATTGTGGTGTGAAGGCATAAGGGATTATAAAAAAATATTTTTGGGGTCAGTTTCATGAAAAAAAAAATAGCAGTTTAAAAATCCATCCATCCACTTTCAACACCGCTTATCCTGAACAGGGTCATGGAGAGTTGCTGGAGCCTGTCCCAGCTGACTCCAGGCAAAAGGCAGACTACACCCTGAACTGGTCGCCAGTTAGTCGCAGGGCACAAACGGAGACAAACAACCATTCACAGTTCACACCCACATCCACACCGTCACGAAGTGGGAACTGATTCTACACTCACCCGCACAAAAGTTTACCACTACACCATCAGCAACTTCATATTCAATTAGCGTTTCAGTACAAAAAACTAACATGAAAAAACAAGTTTTTGTGATGAAACCAATCATTGAAATGTTCAGTATGTGTCTCATCAAATTTAGTGGTGGAAAAAAAAGTGACACCTAATGTTGTGGTTGGTGAATGTACAATATCACATAAAGCAGGTTGAAGTACTGGTAAATATCTCCACCTATTTCGTTCCTCGCAGCCCCTCTGGCTCCAGTGATCGACACTCAAAAGACGCTGGCGTACGACCAGCTCTTCCTGTGCTGGCGTCTCCCTCAGGACTCGGCCCCGGCCTGGCACTTCTCCGTCGAGTACCGAAGACGGACGGGAGCGTCAGGAGACAAGTGGGGAGGCACCCGATCCCCCAACGCCGCGACGACGTGGCAGAGACTGGATGAAGTGCGAGGGACCAGCGCCATCGTGGACCAACTGCAAATTGACTGCGTTTACGTGATGAGGGTGCGAGGCTGCAACAAGGCCGGCTTTGGAGACTACAGTGAGGAGGTGTACCTTCACACGCCGCCCGCTCCAGGTAAATTCTCTTTGACGTCTTCTCATTTACATTTGCTGCCAAGATTAAAACTAATAATCACAAACTAAAATCAAATATAGTCCAAATGAAAGTTAAGTTATTCCTTCACAAATGTAGAATTCAATTGCATGTACTATTCTTCTTCTTATTGTTAGGGATATGATAATGTTCAGTATTATTGTTCGTTTTCTGTGGATGATATTCTTTTACGAAATCTGTATTGTTTTAACATTGATTAAGTTATTATTCCTAGAAGTCGTACAGTAGCTGTATATTTTGTGATTTTAGTAGTCGTATTAATCCCTGCAATTAGCTGGCAACCGGTTCAGAGTGTTGTCTCCGCCTACTGCCTGAAGACCGGGATTGGCTCAAGCACGCCCTGCGACGAGTGTGAGGATAAAGCGGATCGAAAAATGGATGAATGGAAGTAGTATTAGTCATATTTGGATAGATGGAAATATTTCAGAGGAGCAAAATTATTTAAACTTGCACTAAAATTACTTCAGTTATATGCAATTACTACATTTTAAACTTAATTTTGCAACTTTATTAAAGGGAATAGAATTATAATACAATGACAATACTCACGGGTATATATATTCTTTATCTTCTGCAAAGAATGATCAATATTATAGCCTTACTGAGGAGCTAAGACTCTTTCGGCTATTCCGATTGAACTGTTTATGTTCGGTTTATGTTTGTTCAGATGGGCAAAAGGAATACGCCATCCCTGTTAATCTGAATTAAATTCCATTCGGATTCGAGCTTTTTATTCCAATCGATGTATTTATGAAGAGCATTTTCATTCCGATGGGTCATTCGGTTTCATTCTAATAGGAACACGAGGTTCGGTGTAAAACCTGGTTTTCTGCCTCCACGTTCATTTTTATATCTCAGGATGGCTGTCTTATACTGCCCCCAGGTGGCCAAAGTCTACACATCAGAAGAAGCAGCACATTAAAGCATTCAATGCATTTTAATGGGTGTTAACAAAAAAAAATTTCTGCGTATTATTATTATTAGCCTTAGTCCTACTGGGATTTATGATATCCTTGCGAAAGAAATCAGTATTAAATCAAATCAAAACTCCTGACTGTTAAAACGTGTCCTCATGACTAAGTCCAAATTTGCTGCAGATTTCATTTTGTCCTTTCTTTTGCTCTTCCTGCTGTTCATTTCTTTGCATTAGCAATTATCGCATCATAATCAGGTTTTATGCTATTCCTTTGCCACGGCAAAATTGGATCAAAATAAATACTGTACTATCTTTCCATATTCCCTGCTCCTTCCCTGATATACTCCTCCTGTTGTTTTCTCCAATGTGTGTTCAGCTTGAGAATTCCTCTTCCCTTTTTTCCCCTTCCTGTTATGTCCTCTGTCCGCTTTTCTTCTCTTCCCCCGCCAGTGTTGTCTTTCTCCCTGGACTCTCGCTGGGGCTTGCATTCTGAGAGGCTGGCGCTGGGCAAGGGTCAGACATACGCCCGTAGCGTGCCGGGAATCTCCCTGCTGAAGGTGGCAGACCGCGCGCTCACTTCCTGTCACCTGACCGCCGACCTCCTGGTGGCCGACCTGGCCGTCTCTCAAGGCAGGCACTACTGGGCCTGCTCGGTGGAGCCCAGCTCTTACCTGATCAAGGTAGAGAATGCTACATTTGAAGTTAGCTCGAAGGGGACATATGTAAAATTCCATCCATCCATTTTCAGATCCACTTATCCTCACAAAGGTCGCGTGGGGATGCTGGAGCCTATCCCAGCTGTCTTCGGGCAGTAGGCGGGTGACACCTTGAACCGATTGCCAGCCCATCGCAGGGCACACCCACACACAGACGAACAACCATTCGCGCTCACACTCACACCTAGCGATAATTCGGAGTGTGCAATCAGCCTGCCATGCATGTTTTTGGAATGTGGGAGGAAACCGGAGTACCCGGAGAAAACCCACACAGGCCCGGGGAGAACATGGAAAGTCCACACAGGGAGGCCGGAGCTGGAATTTGCACTGTGAAGTTGACGTGCAATGTTTATATACAACTCTTTGTGTCTGTAAGAGAGAATTTTGAATTTTGTTGGATTGTGACATAATTGTGGAGCTTATTTACAACATATCACCCAGCGGCAAGTTTTTCCACCCATTTCAAGGGATTGTCATGTTAGCACGGATTAGCTTTGGTCCTCGGGGTATTTTGATGGAAATGTATCACCGAGATTTTGTTAAGACGATAAATGACTGTCAAGTTTTCTTTTGTCAATCATGCAGGTCGGAGTCGGACAGGAGGCGAAGCTTCAAGAGTGGTTCCATCAGCCACAAGACATGGCCAGTCCACGGTGAGCAAGTTAAATATGATTGACAGGTGACCAGGGCAAAAAAAAGCTGCACACCGCCAAACGAAAATGTCACAACTGTACTCTCGCACTCTCAAGAGGCTAAAGACAATGGCTGGCTGGATATGTCCTCTTTTACCAAATGTTTTCTACCCATCCTAAGCTATGACCCAGACAGCGGCCATGACAGCGAGGCAGAGGACGGCCAGGACTCCCCCTCCTTTTGCTTCCTCACCATGGGCATGGGCAAAATCCTTCTCCCCCAAGGCAGGAAAAACACTAACTCGAAGCCCGCCCACCCTTACACGACGCCTCTGCCGCCCAGACTGGGCGTGTGCTTGGACTGCGACGAGGGCAGCGTGTCCTTCTACGACGCCCACTCCTTACGCCTGCTGTGGGGGGGCCACGTGGACTGCTCGGCCCCCGTGTGTCCCGCCTTCTGCTTCATCGGCGGAGGGGCCCTTCAGCTGCAGGACCTGGTGGCCAGTCGCAGCATCGAGGAGGATCCACCGCCGCTGCCGCCGAAGGTGACCATCAAAACACGCGCAACCAATTTTAGTCAGGAATGAAGCGACTTTCAGCTTGAATTACATTTATTTTATTTATTTTTCTGTGTGGTTTGCTGCCAATCTTTGTTGCTTGTAGAGTCCCGAAGGCATGAAGAATGCTGTCTACAAACTGTTTGGTCAAAAATAACTTCTTGGGTTATTCATTCAGCACAAAAAAAAAGGGCAAATGTATAACCCACAAAACAACCCAATTTGGGGGTTGTTTAGAACCAAATGGTTGGAGTATTCACTTCGTATTCATTTTATGAGGCAATATATACACTCTTAAAAGTCAACAAGTCAAATAAAAGAATAGTCTTTACAATAATATGCTCTATGCGCCCCCCACGAGTCTAAAATGGGGTATTCGGATGAAAGTTGTGATTGTCGAACATGAATTCTGATACAAATGCACACATTTTCATCCATTTCGCGTGGCGGCCATTTTGCCTCGTACTGCTACTTGGTGTCAACTGACAAATGACATCATCATCATGCCCCAGCTTGCGAACATCACATGACCAAACCGAGAAAGCAGGTGAGCCGTAACAGTTGTGACTTCAGCCCTTTGGCACTGCGATGGTCCAACTCGCTGTACAAGACAAAATGGCCGCCACTTGAGATGGATCTAAACATGTGGATTTTTCTGCCTAATTCATCCTCCACAAATGCAATTCTAATTAGAATACCTGGGTTGGACGAATAGGGGTGCGCACAACACATATTTCTTCACAAAAAATAAATTAAAAAAACTTGACTTCACCTTTAAAAAATAGATCATTGAATATGAATGTAATTTTAAAATGATGTGTTTGGTTATTCCTTTGACACAACTTTGAGGGTGAAGTGAATAATCCAAAAAGATGTGTGGCAACTGGTCCGTTTTTGACTCATAATTGGGGTTATTTTTTGGGAGTGTCTGATCACAACAGAGCTGGAAGCCGCCATCTTTCTTTTGCACACGCAACGCCGCCTGCATTGGAGTCAAGACGAATGTACCCCGACAACATGAGTGACCCATCAGGTGACCTCGGTGGTGTCATCTCACCTCTGTTCAGCAAGTTTTGCAGGTACGATTTAATTTTGCTGTGAAGTGCTTTTGGGCACAGACCTTGTCTTGTGTTGGTTCCACACAATGTTTTATCTCAAATCCAGTGTGATGGTCTATCACGGCACAATAATCAACACTTTGCTATATGCGGGTTCATATTCTGATTGTTACCATAGTAAAAGCACGACAGTGTACAATTTCTCAGAATGAGAAGCCTTTATTTATAATGTCGCCATTGGGGAGAGGTCATGGTTAGTGACGGATCCCATAAAGCTTGATTGACATTTAATTTTGACCGTGTATTGATTGCATTTTGCGCATCTTGTGACGTCTTTCAGTGATCACGTTACTTTTATTTTCGTCGCATGTGTTGGAACATGCGCCTACGGTACACGTTTGTCAAATGAATGTTTGATTTACTGGATGTGTTGCCTCACCGGATACTAAGGCACATTTACTGTATCATAACTTACCGGTAGTTTTAAATCCCTGCAAACAATAATGATATGACATAACATGTTCAATAATACCTCTGTGACAGTGTCAATCAAATATGAGCATTCTTCTGTTTTTGTGTTGATTGTGCAGGTAATGAAGTGGTTGTTTATGTCTGACAGCACAGATTGTTTGTCTATATTGTAATATTTCGACTTGATTTGGACTTGATTGTAGATTTTTTTTTCTGATTGAATGTAAAAAAAATGAGGGGAACCACTTGAGACTGTAACAGACATTGTGCTTTGTTTTTCTTTTTCTTTTTTTTAATTATGACACGGGTGAAAATAAACAACTGGTAATCTGACACGTAACAGTGTACAATGTGGAAAAGGAAACACACACGAGAACATATTTTTTGTTACGTGATGCGTTTGTGCCCTTGAGCTACTGCACGATTGAATGTTTTGCTCGCTAATAGCTTCTACTTTTTTATGATGTTGTCAGTTTGGGATTGTTCACTAGGAGACAAGTCAGGATTAGATTGCGGGGGCGGGGGGGAATACACACTCTCCTAATGAGAATGTTGCACGACACTGGCACTGAGTGGTGCCGCAGTCATGTGAGGGCAAGCCTCCTCTTAATTGTTGGAGTGACATAACGGCTCCATTTGTGTCAAGGGGATTCAATATCTCAGAGCGGAAGCGGATTTCATCCAGACAAAACTCACACTTGTAAACAAGTGTGGGTGGGCTACACCAGTCGTTCCCACCCAAAGGCCGAAGTTTTATTTATTCATCCCCCAGACATGCCAATGGCTCCAGACATGCACCCGAGGGGAGGCATCCGGCCGACTGGGGTTGAGAGGCATCAACTTGGGAACAACTCACGTCCGCCACACCTGAACAGGGTTTCACTTGACGGTTTCCAATTATGGTTAGGGAATCAAAAAGTTTTGGGGAGTGTTAGGAGGGGGGGGGGGGGCGCCGTTTCAAAGTAGGGTTTTAAACCAGGGTTAGTGTTTAAAAGTAGGGTTTAAGGTTAAGGGTTAGGGTTTGTAGGTAAGGTGACAACTAAGTGGACCAGTCGGACCGGAAGTTAGGGCATCATTTCAATAATATCAAATTGTGTCACATAAACACAACTGTGCCGAGTGATCTTGCAATGTCAGATCTGAACCAGCAGGCGGCGACATTGACTCGGATTATGTGGCTTTCCTCCAACCCGCTGTGAGGTGGCAACAAGTACAACTTGTTGGATGCATAAAATTCAAATGGATACGACAGGCTTGCCAGACGGAGAATTGCATGGACTTTAATTCCATAGCGACCCCGCATCACCTCCTACAATTTCGGGTAAGGACCCAACTCCAGTCACGTCGGGACGTTCGGTTAAACCAGGACCTCTCAAGCAACCGACATCCCACAATCGACCCCCGACAACACGTATACACACACACACACACACACACACACACACACACACACACACACACACAGAGTCGACTGGGAGTTGTTTCAGTGGCTAATTTGTTATAGTTGCATGATGGTGAGAAAATACATTGTGTCTTCAGCAATTATGTGCAGGCACAATCACATGCTGCACTCCTTCAAGTATCGACACATACTGTACACCGCAGGGCATTTTCTCAACACAGTGCTTGTATCTCTCTCTCTCTCTCTCTCTCTCTCTCTCTCTCTCACACACACACACACACAGACTTGAATTGCATCACTTTGGTTGTGGCGAGCTTTATGGTCCTCAAGAAGCGTTTGGTCCTCTCATTGGACAACAACAAGTACACAAACACATTTTTATGTGCATCCCTTGCTTGGTTTGGTGACAGCCCAGTTATACTATATACTATAAATATAACCCCGGGAAGATTTTTGTGTCCAGATCAGTCATAACAAGTACACACGTGCATGCATGCACGCGCACACAAACACACACACACACACACACACACACAAACACACACACACGTGCGTGTTAAGTCGTGACTGGCTTTATGGTCCCCAAAAAGATTTTGGTCCATACAGGAGACAGAATAACGCGCGCACACACACACACACACACACACACACACACACACACACACACACACACACACTTTACATGCATTCCTCACTTTGTTTAATGAGGGCTTAGCTTTATGGTCCCGGGAAAATTTGGGTCCCCAGTCTTAACAAGCACACACATACACGTGTATACACACACACACACACACACACACACACACACACACACACACACACACACACACACACACACACACAAACACACGCACCTACACACATATACACAGCACATGGAGTGAGGAATATGAGTCTTTAGTTGTATGCAGTTAAAGATATTTGCCTGATACATATTGTCGATAAACATGCAGAAGCCACCCACATTGTCTGTGTGTGTGTGTGTGTGTGTGTGTGTGTGTGTGTGTGTGTGTGTGTGTGTGTGTGTTTGTACTTGTTTTTCTCGGGACAGTGCAGAGCAAACCAGATTGTTTTACCACCTTCCTGCTCATCTTGCGGCTATTTTGCTGGCTTTGCGACGGGCGAGGTGACATGTGGACAGGCGCTCATTAAGCTGTCAGGGCAGGACGGGCCGCCTCTTGCCTGCCTGCATGCATGCACACTTCTTCATTTCACACAGATCATCTAACACGCATATCTCACTTTACACTGACGTCTCAATAAACTCATTTCATTTGTCCACAAGTCGGATTTACTCGCTTGTATTCTTCCATAGCGTAGTAAGCTTTTTCTTTTCTTTTCTTTTCTTTTCTTTTCTTTTTTTTTTTTTTTTACGGTGGAAGTTTGCGAACGTAACAGGTGCTTGCAGCCTTTACGGATGGTTAATGTTATTCCACGTCAAACTATGACACACGTTCACAACTTTACTCCCGCGTGTCTCGGCACGCTACAAGCCTCTGGCATATTTTGGGTGTGTGTGTGTGTGTGGGGGCGAGTATTGGAGTAATACAGTATAGACAAAAGCATTTCTGATGCCACTTTGAAGCCCTTTGACACTTTTTACAAACTTATATTCCCTGAAATGTGTTTGTGTTTGTTTGCACTGTATTTGTGAGCATGTGCAAAGTAATCGGTATGCAGGTAAGTGTGCGCTCTGTGTGTGTGTAATTGTACTGTATACGTCTACATGTGTGCAGGCATACGTATGAGCACTGTACAGCGTGCGTGTGCAAGTGTACAAGTGTTTGTGTGCGTGCACCCTAATTGTGTGACTGCAAGTGTGTGTGTGTGTGTGTGTGTGTGTGTGTGTGTGTGTGTGTGTGTGTGTGTGCATGTGCACAATTCGTGTTGTTCAGCTGTGCAGGGCATACAGGAGTCAAAGGCTGCTCTTGAGAGCAAAATTTGGTCCCTGTTCAATGTGAAAATAAGACAAGTGCACCTAAGTAAACAACACCGGCACTTCTCGGCCGGAAATAAGCATGTGTGCAGCGTCAATCACATGTCAGAAGCGGGGAACGAAACGGGAAAAGAAACAAAAAAGACACAACCATCGAAGGTCTTTAAAGAGTTAGGCCTTCGGATCCCAATGACGGCCTTTATCTTGAGAGTTTACGATGCTCGCAGTCAAGTAAACACTACAGTGGACTTGTTTGTTGCGTGTGAGTGTGTAGTAGTGGAGGAAGGGTGAAGGTGGTGTCGGCGGCGGCGGTGGGGGAGGCCACAATCAGCTGAACAATGAGTTTGACTTGCAAACAGGATCCCTCTGTTTCCTGCCTCCTTGCGGCCTCCACACACACACACACACACACACACACACACACACACACACACACACACACACACACACACACACACACACACACACACACACACAAGCTGACTCTCGCATTTTGCCCCCCCCCTGCAAGAAGCACCTTGTACAGCTCGCAAAGTGATGACACACACAGGGTTAGCGGACACTACTCAGCACTCGGTGCACCCACGCGGGGAGGCATTGCCTGTCCGAGTCAAAGCACACCTGTTCCAGCTGCTGCTTTCCACATTAGGAATGTGCTAGCTCTCATTTTCCACCCTACGCTACGCACCCCCCCGCACTCCGTCATCACACCTTATACAGTGGTACCTCTTGGAGCTGTGCACATGGATCCGAACAGTCAAAATTTAGGACAATGTTGAATGATATTTACAATGGAAACTCCAACTTGAATGAACTGTACAGACACTGGTTAAAGTAGTATTTTGACATTCTCAACTACCATTCAAGTGCAAAAATAAGTCGATCTTCATCGATCTTAAAAACAGGTTAACACAGGGGTGGGCAAACTTTTTGGCTCGGGGGCCACATTGATTTCTAAATTTGACAGGTGGGCCGTGTCAGCAAAAGATACATATAAAAAAAATGGTATATGTTGACAGTCCATACCAAACATCAACAGAACATTACCATACTGTTTTTTAATGAGAACAGTGAAATAACAATGGTACATGTCCTGTATGAACGTCCAAGTATATTACAACATGTGTGACAACACAAGTAACAAAGTGCAACAATATATTGCCCAAAAACTGCAGCATACAGTACAGGTATATGACAAAATATAACAAAGCTCGCACTAATTGCTAGAAAATGAAACGAGACCTGGTGGCTTTCTTTCCACTCACTCACTTTCTCAAACTTGACCTCCACTCAATCACCACAAAAGACAGCGTTGCTCAGCTGATGTCGTGTAAAGAACTTTTGAACCCAGCCACGAGACGCTTCGAAGTCTTCGATGAGCATAGCGCTATGGAACTCGGTTGCTCTCTTACTCACGGTCCAGTTTGCGGAAAGTTTTTAGCACGACAACAGTCAAACCATTCCAGGAAACGTTAATTTACCTGACTCTCTGTTGAGCCGCAAGCAATTCAGTCTGAGCATGGAAATAGCCAGAATCGGACTGAGCAAGAATCGCTTCCTCGTTTTTCAAAGTCTCGTAGATTTGAGTCTTTCATACTCCAAGCGTCTCCTGAATGTTTCATACTTTGTAACGCGCTTCGTTTATTCATTCATTCATTCATCTTCTGAACCGCTTGATCCTCACTAGGGTCGCGGGGGGTGCTGGAGCCTGTCCCAGCTGTCTCCGGGTATTAGGCGGGGGAGACCCTGAATCGGTTGCTAGCCAATCGCAGGGCCCGCTTCGTTTAATCAGATACAATTCACTTTCTCTTCCGCGGCCATTACTGTTCCTCTCCGTTTGGATGCCATGATCTACAGGACGTAAAAATCTTCGCAATTCCAGTAACACTCACTGCAAAAAGAGTCACTTGCATGTCGCTGTTTTGGATCCAATGATAGAAAATAGCGGCGCGGACACACTTATTCTGATTGTATTGTGTTGTATTGTCGTCGACTTTGGGCTTCCGTGTCGTCTCCCCCTCCCTCCCTGTGCTCTGCAACTTCAGGTAATTGCGCCACCTGGCGTTGAAATGCCTGTCATTACAAGTCCAAATGAAATGACTTTACATCGAACCATAATTGTGTCCCAACCCTCGGCGGGCCGGATTAAAAAGCCCATTGGGCCGGATTCGGCCAGCGGGCCGTAGTTTGCCCACCGTGGGTTAACACATTTGCTATAAGTTTTTTTTCCTTTCTTTTTTTGCGGTAAATATATTTTCTCGGCTGCAACCAACACTATTTTAATAATTGATGAATCTGTCGACGAATTTGTCAATTACTCAGTGAATTTAAATGTCTGCCTTTGATTCATGGCCTGCCTTCTGTTGAATATGCCGCCGACTCTTTCGGCCGCCGTTTGTTTCCCACCTCCACTCACTTAGCGGCACAATGGCGTGTTGTGTCTGCGTGTGTTGTGTCAGGGCTATTTGAGCGCAGGAAAATGATTCATTTAACACACACACACACACACACACACACACACACACACACACACACACACACACACACACACACACACACACACACACACACACACACACGGGATGAGAACCTCTGGCGTGGCCTTTCCCACCACTGGCCTCTCTGTATCAACACACTCACATACAAACAATTCCATTGGCACTGCTGCGCCATGAAACAAGCTTTTGTCTTCTATACACACAGGCGAAATCCTTTACTCTCAGAGGGATGGGCTCTAGGGGGCGCTATAGCTCCCTCTGGAATACCATCGGTGTCCTAAAAAAAAAAATATATATATATATATATATATACATATTTTAGGTCTCATTCTTATTATGCTTATTATGAAATGTGCAACTGGTCACAAATGCACTTTACACGTCCGAATGTAGAGATGGCAAAAGCGTCACAACAGCGCATGACGCATGGCTTCAAATAATGAAGTTCTCGAGATGATCAGGATTGATTTGGATCCTAGATGTGTCCGGAAAACTGCCTCATGATGGTATCACAAACTTAAAATGGCTACAAAGATGCCCAAAAATACAGGAAGAAAGCGAACGCCCATGAGCTGCATGATGCTCGAATAGTACATGCAAGTTGTACATACAATAGTACAAAGACCAAAAATAAATAAATAAATAAAGGACAAAAATGATTAACAATACGCTTATTATTCTATTTGCAGTTCAGTGTGTTGCTTGGTTATATTGATGTCGGTTCCTAATATTTGGGTTATTGATTGGCGTAGAATAGGGGTGTCAAACTAATTTTACTCACGGGCCAATTTGGAGTTTCATCTTCCCTCGGAGGGCCGTTATGACAGTGAAAGCACAAAAGTATTACTTGCACAAAACAAATGAATAGATGACTAGTTTTGACATCAGTCAAGTCGATTATAATAGTTTGTTTAATATAATGAATGACTAAAATGATTACTCTTCAAATGAGTGTAAAAAGGGAAACAAAATTATTGCACAAATCTCAACGTTATTTGACATTTCGGTACAGATTTTAGCAAGTTGACACACGTGATTTGCTTTCGCAGGTCACGTAACATAGCGAGCCGGATCTGGCCCCTCGGCCTTGAATTTGGCACCTGTGGCGTAGATGGTTGGGTTACATTGAAGGAAAACAAAAAACAAACATTTGGCACTTTGTCATCCTTTATTGACATAAAACAGCCTCCAATCATACTTCGGTCCATTTGCACTGAATCCTATTTAAAAAGCTTGCAAAAAAAAATAGGCACAGTCATCATAGCGTACTGCCACTGATATACAGCGATATGTTATCTAATATAGACAGGCACAAAAGGTAACAGCATAGAAAAGTCTTTTCCCAATAGAAGACGGTAGAGAGGAAATGCTCGTCACGAGTACACTCGATTCAAAATAGCAGCTTGTAAACAACATCGTCTTTGGATTGTATAAAAAAAAAACTCAATCCAAGTCAACGCATTCCATTTGAACATTTGAGAATGTTGGTGCCTCAGCAACTGTCCATTTCTTCAGAGCAACAACTGCGAAGGAGGACCGGAAACACCCGAAAAAGAAAACTTATACCACGGAATGTTTTGAGAAAATGCGTTAACAGAACAAGATTTTTTTTTGGGGGGGGGGGGGGGGGGGGGTTGAAAATAAAATAGTCAAATTTTCTCGAGACAAAAAATTGCAATCTTATGAAAATAAAGTCACGACAAACGTGGGAAAAATGCTGAATGATCAAAGTGGTCATTTTTCTGCATGAAACAAAAGTTTGTAATTTTGGGGGGAAAATGAACTGTAGTCTTACAAGAATAACAGATTCCTGATACAAGTCTTTAGTTTTTAAAAAAATCTTTTACGCACGTCATATTTTCTTCCAATGCACAAAAAAATGTTTCAGGGTGGAAAGCCATACAGTATTTTTTGTACCATTAGATGCACCGTATTTGTAGGCACAGTATCAATAAATTGGTCTATATTAATACACTTTTCATACATAAGGCGCGTCGGGTTATCTTTGTGAAGCATTGTTTGTCAAAGAGTTTATTCTAATTGCACCACAGGTTTATTATTAGATATTTTTCATGCTTTTATGAGGTTCAGACTGCACAAGAAACGTCTGATAGCGCCGCGTCTCGCTTGCTTTTGTTTGCCGTGCTACTAAACGGAGGTAGCTTCGAGTGGACGAGGTGCTCCTCCAACAAAGAAAGTCAATGCACTCACTATCAGCCAACCTTTTTTTTTTTTTTTTTTTTGATCGGTCACAGCAGGTATTGGAAGTTGGCTGTGTTGTTCTCCTGGCGCAGTGGAAAACGCGCTACCAGAACCTCTCTCTCTCAGCTTGCGTTCGGTCTGATCGTGACCGTTTCATTATGCTAGCAGAACTACATTTCCCATGATTCTTAGACACCGAAGCAGGAAGTAGTTCTCATTCTGGTCTGACGAAAAGGCGGACGCCTGCTCTCGTAATAGGGATGGAATTTGAATTCAAAATCACGAACTTGAAAAAGCCGACTTCCATCCGTAAGCCGCAATGGAAATTTTGAAGGATTTCAAGTGCGCTTCAGGGGAAGAAAAATATGGTAAACTTATGAGAAATACGAGAAAAAAAATATCTCAGGGGGGGAAGCATTTCTTTTCTTCTTTTTTGGGTGTAGGGGAAAAAAAAAACCAATCCTTTTTTTCTCATTTGACATTGAGTAAGATTCCAACTTCTTTGAAAAATATTCGTAAATATATTTCACTCACTCGTATTCCAACACTAGGCACTTGAATGGGACAAATTAAACAAAACCCAGATTTTTTTCCCTTCCCCAAAGTAATTTTGGAATACACCCTTGAAAAACAAACACTCTTTGTATACTTTTCATACAACTTTGTGGAATGTAGACATTATTGCCAACCTGTCTCGCGGCGCCGCTTTCTCTTCGTGCAACGTCCATGACTGTACATATGGTGGTCATATCTGCGTGGACTTATAGGGAGGGCTGACGTGAGCAAATCTCCAAAACAAGTAAAATCTGATGACGCTAGTGAGGATTCCAGGAAGGTTCGGTACCTAAAATGCACACACATAATAACAAGAATAATAATATTAAAAACAATTATGCTAGGACTGCGGTGGACCAACTTTCACTTTTGTGTTGAAGGAACAACTTCAACCGATTACGCCATTGCAGTGGGAATACATTTTGCAGCGAGTGTGTCGTACCAGGATGTAGTAGTCATTCAGCTGGAGGCCGTAGAAGAACCAGGAAGTGGAAGTGAGGAAAGTGGCCACCGTCAGAGGGAAGGACAAGCACTGCACGTTGCCACTTTGCACGATGGTCATCTGAACGTGAGGACCAAACACAAATACAGTACCGTCGGCGACGGGTATTGCAACACGAGGAACAGCCTCGACAAAAGGCAGCTCGCAGAGGACTTGAAACGAGTTCAACAAGCGTGAACAGGTTCCGTGAAGCGTTGGCAGACTCAAAGGAGGAAGACTTCAAGAGTAACCAGACATGAAGTCAGTTGTTGTTTTTTTTTGGGAGGGGGGGGGGCGGGAGCCAACTCCAGTTTTTCCTGGAAAACTGTTGAAGGTTTATCAGTGTTTTTTTGAAGATATTTTGGGGTAAACAAAAAATGTATTCAATCTATTTCATAGATGGTCAAATAAAAGAGCGAGTGCATCCACTATATTTTTGTTTGTTGAAAAGACAATTTGACCCCCAAAAATTACATTAAAAAATTGCCATATTAAGAAAGTAGATTTTTATTTAAAGAAAGAAATGTTAATCTTCCGACAACAAAAGTCATACATAAATTCTAACTGCATTTAGTTCAGACAAAAGTTGGATTTTGGTCATTTTTTTGGAACAAATTTAGTTTTTTTTGTTTTGTTTTTTGTTTTTTAAGATTACAGTGAGGTTTCTTTTGGAAAAAAGTCAATCTTGTGAAAATAAAGGCAGGTTTTTAAAAAAGTAATTTGGGAACAACTGTTGTCATTTCTAAGACTGAAATCCAATTTTTGAGAAAAATCTAAAAATACATTTATTTAATCACTTGGCATTGAGGACAAAAGTTATTATTATTATCTAGCCCTTATCAGTTAATAATTACAGACACTCCCCGAGTTACGAACATCCGAGTTACAAACAAACGGTACATACGAACATTTTCATGGGTCTGTCGAAAAAAAAAAAAAAGTTAGATTTTGTATTGCGCGCCTTTTTCCGAGTGCCAAACGGGGCGGAGGAGGACGGCGGAGGCGACGTTCAAGGCGCCGCAGGGAGAGGCGTGGGGGCGGGCGTGTGACGGTGGAACGGGCGGGGAGGCGTCCGGCACGCCGGTCGACGACCGGTCGTCTACTCTTCCCCGCTGAAGCCGCTGCTAGTTTATCGGGCAGCTAACCCTCGAGCCCTGAAGAATGTGACGAAAAGCTCTCTCCCCGTTATATGGATGTCAATATAAGCCTTAAACATACATTCCAGACAAAATATAGCACTGAAGCAACTTACGAACGAATTCACCTTATGAACAATCGTCCGGAACGTAACTCGTTCGTAACCTGGGGAGCGTCTGTATTATAAGATAATATTACTGGAATTATTTTAAAAAAAATATTATGTATTCATCAGAACTGTGTATAATAATACTACAATAATAGTCCTTAAAAAAAATTGTGAATGTTAAAATGTTCCTCAAACCGGGGTCTAGACTGTTCATAAAGGTGTTTGAGCAAATGACAAATTATTTTCATTATCATTACTTATTATTATTCACATTCATTTTAGCACCAAATACAAAACACTATCTAGTCATTTATTATTTTAAAATAGTCCAAGTTTGGGTGCTTGAAATCAACTTTTAGTGGGTCAAGGACGATCGGGACACTGTTACAAGGATGAAGTACCACAGAAAGAAAGCTTACTAATCACTCTTGTGCCCGCTCAAATAAGGACAGGATTTTTCAAACTAATTAGGGGATGTCAAGTGCCAACACGCCATTAGGCCGACTGTAAGAAGGCAACCTGGCGTCTCCGAGGGGATGGGGGGGGGGGGTAAACGGGGAAGGAATAACAGGAAGAACGCGGATGAGGAGCAGAAGAATGGCAGGAAAGCGACGGGCTCGTTTCTGACGGCGAGGCAGATGGAGGGAAGGCGACAAACAGGATCATAGACAAACACAACAGGAAAGAAGACATCTGATGGGTCCCCCGTGGCACCTGACTGTTCTCTGCTACGTAAATATACAGTACACATGTGGGAGCGCCAAGCCAAAAATATCTGACAGTATTGAGGTGGACAACTGCACCGCCAGCGACAACCGTGAGCAAAGTCCGACGAAAGTAAATATGAACAGCATAAAGGTTGATCGCCGGCAGAATGACACACCAAGGTTACGACTCGATTCATATCTCAATTTCTGACCCGTATCATCAGGACCGTCACAGGAAGACATGTATGAATAACGCGAGTCAACTAATGTTTACATTTTTTTAAATCAGAGATTGAGATGGGGGGGGGGTTGCGCTGATTCTGAATTTGAGCTTTTTTCCTTTTCTCCAGCCAAGGGTGACTATATTTTGATTTACAAAATAACTAAATAAAATAAGGTAACTCGGCCCATCCTCGAGATACCGAAATGATACTGAAAGATGCCATACACGACGATAACTGGGCTATATTTAAAGGAGGGCAGAACGATATTGGAAAATCATGCACGATGCGATATGGGTGTTGCATATTTATTATTGCGATCTTATCTCATGATTTAGTTTGAATCCTGCGGCTAGCGACTGTTCTCCTATTGGATAGCAATGCACATTTAAGGTTGCATCTGATTGGTCAACATTAGAATAAAGCATACGATCCAATATGAATTTATCAAGTGTCTTTTTCAGCAACAAGACGAGGGCCAGATGTTACATTTGGACATTCCTTCATTTAAGGACAAGTTAATCTTACCAGATCCGCGAGCGGGGACATGTACACGCCCACAGTGGCCATGCTGCAAATGAGTCCCAGCTGGTTGAGCTGCATGTCACCTGGAGGGAGAAACAACATGAAGTACATCCCGGCGCTGGTCACCACTGCTCCGATGGCAACTATTTGGAATAGGATCTTTCTCTGACAAAACAAAACAAAACAAAACACAGGTTCAAGCCTCACATAGATGGACACAAACTTAATAATGACGGCTGCCATGCTGACCTTTTGTTTTGTGTATTTGTAGTAAACCACGATGTAGAGGGCCTGCAGTAAAGCCCCGATGAGATTGACTACAATAAGTGTATGGTCTGTTTTCAGCATCCCATAATATAACCATCCGAGGTTACTGTGGAAAAAAAAACGATGGAAAAGGATGAACGGGGCAGGGCGAGAGAACAAACAAGCACACTTGTAATGTCTGCCATGTCTGACTGTGTTATGACATTTTAGCTCCGTTGCCTTTTTTTGTGATCCGTGTCCGTGATTGTCACGTAGACGGCAAGCAAAGGGGGAAAAAAAAATCAGAAAAGGATTGGTGAAGGACTTTAATATAAATTTTGTCGACGGTTGATGGCAGATTTTTTTTTCCAGTTTCAAGAATGAAAACACATGATTTTGGTTATTCTGGCAAAATAACAACACCATCTGGGGCGAAAGACTTTAATATAAGGGTCTTTGTTGCACAATGATTTTCTTTTTTTACCCTGTCAATGTGTGACTTTTTAAAAATGTCTAATCTAATCAAAACTTTTTGGATCACTTGCTAGACAAAATTACACAAAATGTGCTGTGACGGATTTGTGATCTTGGCATTTGTGAACTAATCAGCTGTTTGGAACACAGAAGGACACGATGTTGCTGATCGCCTTCACAAAAAGTAGCATCATTTTTAAATGATGCGTGGAGTACTCATTTGAGACATGCAAGTCTCCACACCCACACTTTAATTCAACTGCAAGACCGTTTAAAAGTAGCTCCTGTTTTGGTTAGCAAATGCCTCAAACAACACATACTTGGCACATGTAGAGAGGAAAGGCAGAAATTGAATGTTGTCGGTGCTCTTGGATGTTTGCATTTTCTTTAGATCGACCCTGCACAAACAAACACAAAGATCAAGACAGTCAACCTGACAAGGAACTCATGCCATCATTAACCTCGTAAATATTATACACTGAAACTGACAGCTCCCGTGCAACATGTTTACAGCACATGTATTTCCGCGAATTGAAGATACTTCACTCCGCAGACACAATGATAAAAAAATAAACATATGCACAAAATGTTCATTTGTATAGAAGCGGGTTTGAAGTTTGCCACGATGCAAAAACTGAATTCCACTTACAGACCAGTCGAGAACATCCCGAGTGTGAACACGATGCACGCCCATGATAAAAGATACAGTAAATCCATAAAAAGGATTTAAAATAAAAAAATACATATGTTAGGTATGGAGACTATAATGTATGTTCTTCGACTTCTAAAAGTCTTAAAAAGCTGAATTAAAAAAAAAACGCAACTGGCTTCTTTTCCGGATAGATTTCCGTGTTTGCAAGCAGTGGTTCGGTGATTCTGCGCTGCGATTGGGTGTTCACCGAATCACGTGATGCAGAGTTGGTTCAATGGGGTGTAGAATCAAAGCGTGTGACGTCACCATGTAGACAAAGCCCGGAGGTTGAGTTTTGATTTGGTCAAGGAAGTTGCGTTTTCTGCAACTTTAGAAATATATATAACGCCGTTAAAATAACTTGTCCCAAAATATACAACAAAGTTAAAATTATTATTCAAGTATTGTCGGACATTATTTGCTTAAATCAGGAGGTTTAAATGAAATATTTTTCGTTCACCCGTTTACCGGACAGAAATCTATTTCTTTTATGTGATATACGGCTGCAGTTTTGATCAACGCAGTCAGATTAGTATTTATTTCACTGATGTGTTTTTATAGTGGTGCATTTTAATTGAAGTTCATTTCAGTGATACGTTCTACAGTATTCAAGAAAAGGTCTTGTCTTCGTATCAAATAAATGAAGACAATGTCAGCTGCCGAAACGAGTTTTGTAGAACATTCTCGTCACCCTGACAACACTCTTGAACAACTCTCAAGTTTGACCTTTACCGATAGCCCTTCGCGTACAATTTCATCTCCCTTCCTAGCTGTCTATGCTTCGATTTTTGACATTTTACTTGACATTTCACTATTGCTTTCCCTTTGGTCTCTTTGTTTTATTATCTCATTTGACTTATCGCGTGGACTCGGGTTTGTTAGATTGTACAATATCAGAGCGTCTGAGCTCATCTCTGGCGAGTATGTAAAAAGCAGGTATGACGTCATGGTGGAAAAGCAAACAAGTGGTTCTTATATTCTGTTCTGGGATGTACAGTACTGTATATGTTGCTCAGTTTTACAGAGGATAGCAACTTTTGACAGTTTCCAGCCATTTCTGAGGTTTTTGACGGCTTGTTTGCCGTGTCGCTCTCATTCCAACGTGTGGGCACGTCCTCTTTTGGCTGCAGAGAGGATGTATGGAGCAGTAAAAGAAAGAGGCAGAAAAGGCCCAGGAAAAAAAAAAAGGTGCAAGTGAAGAGGCGAGGGTGATACCTTCGCACCCGCTTGCGAGTGTGCACCCCCCAACCATCCGTGTTTGGTTTGCAGTCTGTGAAAGGGAAGCCAGAGCAAACTGCGGGACACGGGATGAAAGTCGTGGAAAGCCGAGGCCGTGAGAGGTTGGGAAAGACCTGTGGGCGGGCTTGGAACGTATTGGTGGTGGGGGATAGCTTAGCCATTTGCCAAAATCGAGTGAGGAAAAAAAAAAAAGACGACAAGATTTATATTCCAACACTTTTGTTTATTCCATCAAATGTTCACATCTTTAAACAATATCTTATATTTTTTTCTATGTACACATGTACATATAAACACATAGAAAACAACTGTACAGTGTATGTTTTCAAGAAGTCCCTTCAGTTTGAGGTTCGACAAGTTGGGTGGGGGGGACGGGGTGGGGTGGGTCGCATCTGCAAGCGTGTACCATGACAAGACTGATTAAACATCATTGCACTTAATGTTGGATGATTTCACCATTTGGGGTTCACAAGGACTCGTGACCATTTAGCACGGGCAGAAATGTAAAATGATTGATGCTGATTTTGGATGTGCGGTGAAAGATTCACTTCCCAAGTACAACTTTTAGTCCAATTTTTTTCCAATATTAAATGTGCATCATGTTACAAGGATTTGCAATATTATCCCATTACTTTCATGAACAATTAAGGCTTACTGCACCAGTGTATAATTCATGTTGGTGGTATTATGGTGGTACTTGGAGTCCTCAATATTCGCTTTTGTGAGGGGCGCACGGTGTAAAAAGAATGGAGAAAAATCAACGAAAAGGAACAATTTAAAAGACGTTCATTATAAACATGATTGAATGATGGCCAAAGTATAAAAACAAATGTATTGATGTCGTGAACAGTGGGATGCTGTCTTGAGGCTCGCGGGGATGAGTGCTACATAACGACGGCCCAAAAAACAAACAAAACAAAAAAAAGATCCCAAATAACAAGCGCCACGGTCGTAGTGGCTGACTCAGGAACTGGAGGTGTACCTACCGAGTGGTATGAAAAACCCATTAGACTAAATGCTCAGAACGGAAAATGCTGCTTCATCCTCATCATAATACAAAAAAACTAAACACACACACACACACAAACAATACGGAGGTCCTTTGAAGTGATCCACACTCCACATTCACATTGCGATACACATTCACTCACAGCTTTGTCTTTGTATAAAAGCTCTGTATTCATTATAAAAAAATAAAATAAAAAATGTAGTGTCCGTGACCCCAGTGACCAGCACTGGGCTGCTTTGCAGTTCTCTTTTCAGTGTAGTATCGTCACAAACAAAAGCGGGAGGAGCGTCAAGAGGAAGGAGAAGGAGACGGGCCTCGTTCCCGAATTTCCAATGCTCCTCTGGACGTTGGGTTCCATGGCGGTGGGGTCGTCTAAAAACACACACAAAGACAAGAAGTGAGCGTGTGACTTGGTGGCTCGGCGGTGTGAAAAAAAAGCACCCCGGGCTGCCGGTTGGTTCTCACCTGCTGGGAGACGATTGGAGAAGTTGTGAACTCCGCCGGCAGAGACAAACTTGGCTTTTGACGCGTCCGTGCTCTTCTCCGCGTCGGCCTTGGACTTGCCGGCGTGAGTCTTTGCCGAGCCTTTCTGTCCGGCCACGTCCACTTTGAGCCTCAGACAGTCCTGGCCGTGATGATGCATCGGCTTGGCTGTTGGGAGCACACACAGAGGAACTTCTTATTAGTACATATTTTCAAATACAGTCTTGAAAATTAACCTCATTTCATAGTGCATGTATCCGACAGTGGTTGTCTTATTTTGAAACTCGTGTGGCATGTTCGGAATGATAAAATGTTTCACTTTGACAAATTCTACTTGGCAACGAAGCTTTCTGTCAAACGGTCATCCACTGTGATGGAAACGGTCTTGAATTTTTCCTTTTTACGCCTCCTTGATGTGTCTTTCGGGCTTCAAGTGGTCAGCGGTTTTAATTGATCGTCGTCGTAAATATACAGCGGTCGACTTGTTTTTACACTTGTACGATCGTTCGGAATGTGAAAACTCCAAAAACAAAATTCGAAACAGTTGACCCTCTTTGATTAAAATGGTTTTGTTGGACTTGAAACTCTGCACGGTTCCTTATGGTTTGGCTACAATTTGACTTTTGCTTCCCATGACTTCTCCTGGGGGGGGTGTAAACGCGTTTATCCTAACCTTCCTGAACCATCGCCCGCATTCAACCTAATCGTTTGCGCCGTACTCTCATAAATATTTCCACGAAATACTTACAGATGTAATAATAGCTCTCTCCCTGCCTGAACTCCTTGCCCAGGGTGAAGGGGGTGAAGCGCTGGAACTTCTCCGAGAACTTCTCGGGGGCATGGGGGGCAAAGGGCCGCGAGCACTCCCACCGCAGCTGGTCGAAAGAGTGCGGCTTGCACACGTCGTAGTCGTCCCTTTCCACCATGTAGAGCACGTAGCGCTCGGCCGAGTGCGGCGGCACCTCGCCGTGGCTGTAGTGCGGGCAGATGATGTCCAGGTAGTCATTGATGCGGACTTCCACCGTGTAGTCGTCCCATAGGAAGCTGAGGAGGGAGGGGGGGGGGAGGGGCGAGAAAGGCACATTTAATGATCGAGGGCCTCACAAATGTTTTGATTGCAAGCAACCACATTGACACGAATAATGAGGTTTAATTACGCGTGGCATAATGCAACTCGCACCTGTTTCCCCTCTGGTGCACGTGCACAGTGTTGCTGTAGTTCAACTTGGTTGCATAAAGCGCTAATTAGTGTGACAACTTAAAAGTCAGGTTGGACTTGTTCAGCCTTGGCGCCATCCTGCTTACACACCTTGCACTTACTCTCGCTACCGCTCAAACACTTTTTTTTAAAGACACACACACACACACGCGCGCACACACGTGTTTTTTTTTTTTTTTACAGTCTCAATGTGTTTTTCTCCACTTTGCTTCCTTCAAAGACAGAGACAGAGGGGGCGCGGTCGAGTCAGACTGTCGCCCTCCCGCTCTCTTTTCATCTTGATCCTTCCTTTCGGTTTTATGGCTCTTTCCAAGTCTCATCGTCTCCGCGAAAGGTTGCTTTCACATCAAACTCGCTGAAAACTATGAGATTTGGCGCTCTATTTTCAAATGTATTCATTCCGGTATTATTGTTCATTTAGTTTAATTGTGAGGATTTCGTACAATTTTTTTTTTTAATCTTGCACTCAAGAAATACTTCCAACATAAAACACACTAAAACCAACACTAAAACTAATACAAATTAAAACAATGCATATGTGAAAACATAAATGTAATAAAAAAATGTGTACCTGCTAAAAAAAAGTAATTAAAAATAACAGAATTTAAACAATAAAATGAAAAAAAAATATAATGAAAAAAACAACCCCAAAGCGTCACAAACGACGGGCTATGATTTGCGCTGCTTTCGAGCAAAGTATGCCCAAGTATAGGCGAGGAAGGCAATCTATCAATGTCGGGCTTTTAATTTAAATTGAAACCCGCTTGCGAACGAGAGTGCAGCAGTGAGTGAAAGCGACAACAGCTCCTATGTGGCGTTTGTGCGTCTGCCGCCATCAAAGCGCAGGACGTGGTGCCTCTTTAACCCCCCTCCCCTCCTGTTGTTGCGTCTCCCGCTTGGACCCCCGGCCAAAGCAGACACAGTGGCTCCAATCAGGGGCCTTTAACCCCTCCTTCCTGCCTCTGCATGTGTGGATACGTGCGAGTGTGTTCGCCGTAACCCTCCAGTCAAAACATGTTTTGTGAGCTGAGCACGGTCCTAAACTTTAATAAGCGGGGCTAATAGGTTGGACAGTTACCCGCAACCGCTCTTTGCAATTCCTCAAACATGTAAAACTATAGCCGAGTTGCTGCTTTGTTTTCTTTCTCTTTTCCGTGACACGTTTAGACATTCAGTTAAAGCAATCAATCAACCCTGTCACCGTAGCGACTCAATATCAGCTTCAGGTACATGTACTAACTATGCCTTATGTCTTCACGAGTAACACCCCCGCCCCCCACCAGCCCCCACTCCTACCTTTCACCACTGTGTGACTAGGTTGCACTAGTACAACAACTACTTGTTACTCGTGAGGCATCACTGCACCATTTGACATCTGCGTGCTCCTTCTACTACAGTGGTCCCTTAACTTTCCATGGTCGCTTCATACAAAATTTTCAATTTACCAAACGTCTCAACAGGAAAATATTCCCTCTTGTTGCGAAAGAAATTTCAAGATACAAAAGGTAAAAATACAATATGGCCTGCTACTCGCAGCTCCGAGTTTCCTGAACGCAACATACTTATAGCTGCCCTGCCATTGGCTATTACCTAGCATGTTCCTGGCATCCCATTGGCTAAGAGGGACACCTACCGTATGTGTCTATGTGTGTAGATAGATAGATATGAGTCTCTGCAGCGTTCTCGTCATTCGCCCCTCGGGTCGTGAGGCGTTCCGATAGGTTTACCTAAATGTGAATCACCCAGAAAAAGTGTTCACCAGTCGGGCGATCGCTCACTATGCTGATGTTTGCCTTGAACATTTTCAAAGGATTGTTAAAAGCCGATAAAAGCAAACGTCCTTGGATCAGTTCTTTACCAAACGCCAGGCAAAAACCACTTCTGAGAGAGAACAGGGAGTAAAATGGGCAAAAAAATGGTGAGGACGCAGTTAAAAGTTAAAAGACCATCATTTTTATACTTTATTCTTTGTTTTTTTATATTATGCACAACTCTCATTTATTGTGCAATAATCTAATTGTGACATATATTTGTGACATATTTTGATGCATTTTTATGCTTTAGGAAACATTTCTGTCAGAATTTTGGGGGAGCTTGGAACGAATTAGGGCATTTACATGGAAAATGCGTCTCTACTTACAAAATGTTCTTCCAGAAACAATTAATTTCGTAAGTAGAGGTACCCCTATACAAACAAAGAGCTGGGTGCTATGTCACTTGTAGTACAAGTAACATGCAGTCTCAACTCGGAACAGTTTTGCCTCACTCGTAACAATGTAGCGATTCATACACAGTCGTCCCATTTGAGCAGGGCGTGGAACTGCCTTATCGTGAGAGGGCAAAGAGCATACGACAAGGACTTGAAGCGAGATATCAAGGATAATGGATAAATGCTTGCCGCTGTACCCAGAGTGCAAGTTTATGTGTCGATGCGTGTTTTAGCGACGGCATAACTTGGTTGGTCTAATTGGCTGAACAGGCTTTTGTTTTGTCACTTTAGTGATTCCATCTAGCAGGCTCGGGGGCCAAAGAGGAGCAAACGGATAGTGTCGCCAATTCCGTTCACGGCGTTCATCATTAGGAAAAAGCCTCCTTTTATTCAGCGCCTCCCATGGCCGAGATAATTAAAAGCTGTTAAGCGGCGTGGGAGGGGGGGGGCAATGTGTTGACTAGAAAAGGAAGGGAGGAGAAATGAATCGGGCGTAATTAGAGCCTTCGAGTCTCCCCATCGACACTGGAGGCCTGAAGGCTCTGAGCCTCCTCCAACCTCGGCACCTTACACCCCCCCACCACCCCCACGGAGCCTTCACGTTACTGTGATTGGAGGGGATGTGTTCAATTTATGAGCTCATCAGGCGTACTTTTTTCCTCACAATTAAACCCAACAGTTGTTTTGGAATGTATCCAAAGGGCCGTATGATGCAACAATCGGAAAACGTTTATTATGATGTATTATGAGCATTTGTGGGTTCAGCAGGTTTTTTTTTTTTGTTCCCAAGGGCCACTTGGTTTCCCGCCGCTTTACATCTGGCCCATCAAAGCTCTCCCGGCAGCCGCGAGACTCGCTGTCACCGGCTGCCACTTCTCACGGGCGTGAGAGTCACGTTAACGTGATACCGAAGCCGCGTCGTGCGGTTGCGCGGCCAGGTGTGCGTGTGCGAGCTCACACCGATCTGCTCAGGTTTTTCCCGCGCGTGATTCTCACGGGAAGGGCGCTCCGAGGGCCCACGTTAGTCTCATAAAGAGAGAGGAGCACATTTCAGAAGGCTTGCAGTTTAAACGGTACTTAAGAACTCCCGTTTTGTCAAAGCGCCTGCGCGGATAACAGATAAAATGGCGCAGACCGACTCGACTTGATTCTCCGCTGTACAGTTTGGATGAATCAACGCTGTTGTATTCTGTCCTTTCTTTGAGATGTACTTATAATGAGCGGCAATTAGAAGTGGATTTTCTTCATTTGCGGGAAAGCCCGTTACTGCAACTCTGGCTTTCCCGACAACCCCATCGATTAAATGAGTAATCGGATAAAATAAACAAAACAACCCCCCCCCCCCCGAAAAAATAGATGATACATGACTCAACACAATAACGTGCACGTCAAGTCAAGGCTTTAAGAGGCGGGGCTTGGCCTTGTGACAGCAAATGACAGTGTTCGGTTGGCTGGCTTTTAACAAGCTAACCAGTTAGCCACTCGGAAAGTTCAGTAACTTGGCCTGAGTTGTGGACAAATATGCAAATATGTTTGTTTTCTCACCGTTTTTCAATAAAGTGAGCGAAAGTGATCCGCGAACGTGTCTATCCTTCACTTACGTGGACATTAATATACATTCTAACTAGCGGTAGCCTATATCAATTTAGCTAACATTGATTCAGTAACTCCCGTTGCCAAGCATAAAAGTGTTGTTATGGTACATTTATAAAACGCTTTTCAAAGTTAGTTTTACTTTTTTGTGAACTCTAATAACCTTGACACAGTGTTTTGTGAGTGTGTGTGTGTGTGTGTGTGTGTGCGCAACTGCGGTAACATCAGCCAATGTAGATAAATGTTCCCTTGCGAAGCTTGTGAGGCAAAAAAAAAAAAAAAGGATTCAATTAATCGCCGCCGCCCTACTGGTCATGCAGTGGGGACGGAACAGTGCCCGGGTCGTGTTCCTAATTGTCCTGCTTGGTGGAAACAGGATTTAGGGTGGCGCCAGACACATTTCGCTCTCAAAGAATCACTTTGGTACGAGAATGCAAACGTGGCGAAATGAAGCGTAGCGCCTGCTGCCAACGTGGCTATTGAGGGCAACTCCTGCCGGCGGGCTCATGAACACATCTGTTTATTAAGGTTGACTGTCTGTTTGTGGCAGAGGTGGGTCGATTCGCACTAATGAGCTTTTTGGAGGGCATTGCTCGCGCGCGAGTGCCTACGGCAAACTTGTTTCGCCCATCGTCGCATTGTTCCGACTTCAACCTCTCCCTCATTCACTGGGCCCTTTCTCCATTTCACCCTGACCCGCCGGCTACAGTGCTTCCATTTGTCCCCGCAGCGCTTGACTGGCTGGTTTGGGTCAAACAACTGACACTCTTTTTTTCCCCCCACTGGGGAACGCGTGGGTCAGGAGGTCAGAGTTCACGGTTGCTACGCTTCTCGTCCCGAGTCAGCGGCAGCACGCGTATAAATGTGTTTCGCACGGGCAAAACCGCAGTCAGCAACGCTCAACAGATGAACCTCCGATGCACCCCTGCAAGCGGCGTTTGCTACTCAGGTGATCGGAAGTAAGCGTGGAATGTTTAAGACAAGGGGGTTGCGGTTTGGACGGTTTAGTGCGAAGAACCTGTACTAGGATGCGCTCGTTTAATACCCGATATGAATTCACTGCGGCGTGTCACATTTCCGACTCTTTGGCCCCGGCCAAGGAGCTGTCCACTGTTGGCTCACTCCATTACAGTCTAGTCTAGTGCCGTGCCACTATTATGCAGTAAGAGGTTGGGCATAATAATAACAGTACTTGATTAACAGATCATTACTCATTCTGCCACTCGCACGGGGTTAATTGACTGATTGCGACAAATTGGGAGCGCACCAGCGGAGTCGTCTCTCAGACTACTTTTGCTGTCAAAGGGAAAACAACAACATGGCGTTTGATACCTCTAAAGACAAGTGAATCTCAACGTTTGATTTATTCCATCCATTATTTACGGACGACAAACTGTTCATCCATCTCCGCCAGTGACATCGAGTGACAGGCAGAAGAATTAAAATTTAAGATATCCTAAATTTTAAGTCATTAAAAAAATGATGGTATGAGCAACCTGTGGATCCATTCTAAATTCAAGCCTAATTTTTGTGTCTTTTTCATTAAGCGGTGGAACAAAATATGGAACTCCGGCTTGATGACAAGCAAATCGCATTGGAATGGGAGTTCAGAATAATCAGACAGAGATCGCTTCATCTCGTATGTGATTCCTACAAGGAAATCTAGTCAAAGGGTCATCCGAGTCCATTTTTTTTGCACAATGTTTCCTAAGGGTATGATCAACCCAGCCCAATTCTACCCGCTATTTGCTTTTCTGCGAATAGACATTTTTTGACATTTGCAGAATAAGAGGGCTTAAAATTGTCACCGCCACCATTTCACACCCACTCAAGCCCCCAAACTGCTCCACTCCCTTCATCCATCACTGTCCACTCTCTTCTCCCGTCGTCTGCAATGCCTTTATTCTCACAAATGAGCCCAACCCCCACGTCTTCACCTCGGGGTTGTTTCCGTCTCTTAATGCTGACTTAATATACCAGGGCTCTTCATCCAGGCTAATTTTTCAACACACAGCTTCACCCTTCTTTCACCCTATGCCAAGACCTCTACTCCTTCCCTCTGCCCCCTAAATCCTTTCACCCATCCCTTTCCCCCCCTCACATCCTCCTATTCTGTCAGGCATGAATAGAAAAAGGCTAAATTGTATCATCTCGGAAGAATGTGGTGGAGGGGTACCCACATGGGGACACATTCTGTGAGAGGCTTGCATTATAAATCTACCAAGTTCTGATTTCATTAAGGCTAAAGAAAACCACCCGGCAGAGCTAAAACTGGCCTTAAGGGGGCGATGGTGGGCCACAGGGAGGATTAGCTAAACTATGTCTGAAATGCAATGAATGGGCAGTGTACATACACATATAACGCATGCCTGCCCACACATACTACAATGCCGGGCCTCTGGGATACTAGCAGAGTTTAGAGGTGCACTGTCCACCTCCAGTGGAAAAATACCAGGGCCAAAACAGAGGAGGATATGTGAGAAATGGTTTGAGGGGGGGGTAAAAGTGAGTCGAGGGGAGAAGGAGGAAGTCTGGAGCACAGATAAGGAAGTGAGAGGAATAGGAGAAAGAAAGAGAGGACAATCACAGAGCTGGAGTACATCCACAGACAAGTGAGTGATGGGTGAAAAAGAACTTGGCCTTGTTATTGATTTTTTTTAATGCATAGGGGGTGATATATGGCTCCATTACTGTCATTAGTGGCACACTACACTAATGGACCCGATAGGGCTCATTACTGGACTCAAAGGTAACTACAGTGAACCCTGTATATTCACGGTTTGGCGTTCACTATGTGGTGGCATCTTGGTGCCATAGAACTATGTTGAAGACAGTTGAGGAGCTTCATTTTGACAAAAGGGGTGCTTTGTCACCGTCTTGTCGTCAATTTGTGTCAGTTATTTTGTTGAGGAGCTTTATTTGGACAATAGCAGTGCTTTGCCAGCCTCATGGTACCAAGAAACTATGTTAAAGTAAGTTGAGGAGTTTTCATTTGGACAAAAGTAATGCTATGCCACAATAGTGTGGCATCATGGGGCTACAAATCTCTGTTGAAGTGAGTTAATAAGGAGTTTCATTTAAAAGGCGGTGCTTTGTCACCACTTTGCGGCAATAATACATTTTCTTAAGGAGGAAGTCAATTAGTCACAGTGCGATTCGCTGCAGGGCTTGGTCCCATTCTCCGACCAATAGCAGGGGGTTCACTGCACAAAGCCAGAACAACACATCTACAGTGGCTAAACACTTGGAGGTACTGTCTTTCAAGTCTAAAGACCAAGTAGAAAACTGTGCAGATCGATTTGGAGGACGTTCAGCTGTCATATCAAATCAAGTGCATTTTAGCTGAAAACCATATCCAGAGTGAAAGGTTACATATTCCAAGTCGACCAGGAGAAGCTGGTCCGTGCTTTTATCTCCAGTAGACCTGACTGTTCTTTTTCTGACTGAAGCTATTGTTTATTTCCGTAGTTTGCTATCAGATGTCTTGAGTATTTTTGTTTGTAAATGCTTTCACATGTGTTTTTAATTATGTAAAGCACATTGTGTATGAAATACGCGATATCAATAAAGTTCGTCTGCCTGCCTGTCGATATCAGATTTTGGAGTCAGCCAATCAGAGCCAAGAACTAAATTGTATTGAAAAACTGCACCCCTGACATACAGTAATTCAAGCCCTTCCGCATGTGCCATGCTGATACAACCGCACTCAGAAAGGAGAAAGTACAATGATAGTTTCTGAATATAAAACCCATATGAGAGATTATGCAAGGATTCATCCTGGTGGCTATTTTTGCCTCATAGATTCTAGAGAAAATAATGTAATGAAACGGGCCAAAATGTTATATCACCGGATGACAGGAGAGGAGAAAAAAATAGCACTGAGGCAAGCCGGTGAGATGATAGTTTTGTGTCTACGGGTCAGATGGTCAGATTACAAACCGTCTGTAATCTATGTTAGTATGCGATCTCCTTCTGGCGGGATTAAATGGCCTGGGGGAGCAGACGGGCTGGGTATGAAAAGGAGAGGGTTAGGAGTGAGAGAGTTGGACGTTGGCTGGGAGGGGAGGAGGGGGTGGGGGGTTGTTTTGACCGTCTCCAACTTAAACTCGTGCCGAGACAGGCCCGGCCGACTGCCTCTGCAATCACGGCGAGACGTCACGCCGGAGTCCTGACACACAAATCACAGGAATGCGCGGGTGGGCTGATATTCAGGAGTCTGGAGCAAGTTCAGGGGAAAAAAAACCCAAAAACAAAACGCAAGAAACAGAGCAGACAGGTACTCACAGAAAAATGTCTCCTAAACACACAGCTGACTGCGTGGACCGCAGCAGAGGAATGCCGCCCGATGCTAATATTAACATTGAAGTCCACCCGCCCCTCTCTCACCACCCTTCAGCGTGTGTATGTGTGACTCACACATTTTCATGTCTACGTGACGAGGCCTGAACTGATTGCCTCTCCCTATTTGACTCTGACGTGTTCACAATCACAGTTGCCCGCCACTAATCTCCAATCATTTCCCATTCAAAGATGGCTGGAGGTGCCAAAGGCTTGTATGAAGTAATGCCACTCTTCTACTCGGGCACACACAAGAAGAGGCATGCAACATGAAAAACAAGAAGAGACCTGCGAACAACACGCCTCACCACCTGTCATGAAGGAACACGCACACACACACACACTAAATCATTACCAGCAGACACTTCAACACACACACACACACACACACACACACACACACACACACACACACACACACACACACACACACACACACACACACACACACACACACACACACACACACACGCCTACATGAATGGGCAGTCTGCTACCATCTGTTTACCGTCCTCATCCCTAAGACAAATCACTCGCTGTACAATCGAGACAGAGAATCAATTAGCATCACTTATCCACAGTCACGGCGCTGTCAAAGGGTGCTGGCGGATTTAGTGAATCTCTCCCCAACAGGTGACCGATTGATCACCAGGGGGCGAGGACCAGATTGAGGATTAAAATGAAGAGGATTGTCAGCATGGAAGTGTGTGATGAGTTCAATCTCTGTTTAGACGCCTCACAAAAATGGAATGGTGGGTAGGATATTTACTTCGTGTGACATATTGATATTATGACCACTCCTATTATATTCCATAGTGCGCCGGTGTCAAATTTATGGCCTGAGAGAGCATTTCTGAGAAATGTGAACAAATAAAACCTCCTAGGAACTGTTGTGAAGTCCATTTGACCCACCAGGAAACTTTCCTGCCCCCCCTCCACTCCCCTCAGGTGGAGTGACTCAGGTGTGTCAAACCTTTTGAATCACTCGTGACAGCAAAACAACTCATGCCGGCAAACTTTCCACGACAAGCCTGCACCCCTTTTTTTTAAACATTCAATTGCAGGCACTAATGTTGCCCGTTTTTTGAGGCTTATTGTCACGGTAAAGATCAACTGTAGCGCCACTAACGCAATCAAGACAAAGGGCTTAAATGGCTGTTGCCTTGCAGTTTTTATTTTTAGTCTCGATGAAACGAACGAGCAATAAGGGGGTGTAAGCTACAGTCAGTCCAATTTAAACCAAATACAAACAATCTTTCTTTTCTGTGTACATGCAGCCCGAACCGAAAGCTCAATTAATCGCACTCCTCCACGTCAAGCCGCGTCGATTCTATTGTGTGGTCGGCTGGCATTACGTTTCTGCCCCCCCCGGCAAAGGAGTTCAATCATCATTCTGCGCACGAGATGTGGCACTAAGTGACGATTTTGCATCATCAATTTATTGCCTTTACACTGTGCATTGCTGTTCAATGCACAGCCTACTCGTGCACGAGCTGTCCGAACTGTTGCTGTTGGAGAAAGTCAGATGCGTAGGATGCCGTCTACATCAAATGAATGCAACTCGAACTAATACGGCTAACTAAATGACATTGAACGCCTTCAAAGATCATCAACAAGCATCATAGTAAACGCACGTTGCCTCCCCGCACTTACTTTGGATTGGAGCTGTTCCAGTAGACGCTGTGCCTCTCCGCGCAGGCGAACCAACTTCCGACGCTCAGCACCAAACACAGCACACGCGCCAAATCCATGGTTTAACCTTCTCACCAAAACAAGCAGCGCCTTTATAAACTCACGCGAGTTTTCTTTTACGTTTTACTCGAAGTGGGTCGGTCAGGCGTTCCAAACAGAGTAACGAAACTCTACTATCTGTTGGGCCGGAGCTCCACTCCCGTCTGTTTTGTTAACTCGTAACTCCGCCCCTTACCTCGAGCTAACCAATCATCGACAGGGAGCTGCCTCCTTGCCCCGCCCACTCAGAGGGCCAAGCGCAGCCGCGCCCTCCAGCTGCCACTGCAAAAAGAGAGAAAACACCAACACAAAAATACCCATGAGTTGTAGAAATAGAGTCAACAAGGCGTAAGATTTCAAAATAGTTACCTGCATCGGGCAAAATAGCACGTCGACATAAATGCAGCCAAGAAACATACATATATTACCACTCAGAAAAGTTGCTAATACATTTGTAAAATCATACAATCACTGTAAGAAAAAAAATTGTAAGACAAACAGGAACGGAAAGGAAAAGAATATGGTAACAAAATTGTCTTGTATTATTGGGAAGTATACCAGAAAAAAAGACTTACTAAACTTAGAAATTTCAGAATCAGATAGTGTGAGCATGAGTACTTTTACCACCTCTGGAGCATGGTAAAAAGAATCAACAATATACAGATGCAGATACAATGCGTTGAATAGAATGGGAATGTATGGAGTTTTTGTTTCCCTTCAAAATTTATGAATACATTTGTAAGAAAAAGTGTATGCATTGTTAAACAGAAAGAAATGGACAATCAAAAGTAAAAAAACCCAAAAAGTTACAAAAAGCTTGCTTCAAACTCAAGTGTTGTTTCACTGAAACCAAACATCTTACTAAGGTGCTGGTTTGACCAGCTGCCTTTAAAAAACAGCTTCACGGTGATAAACACTTTTTGACCTTCAAAATATGCAAAACACGTCTGAGTGGTTGGGATTCAAGTACCTAATGACCAAAAACTGGACACAGTTCAACAAATGATGAATACCGCAAATATTTTACGATTAAATGCCATTTCTGCTTTTATTTATTGAGTCCTCATTTGGGTTGCTGGTGAGCCTGTGCAGTAACTTCCATTTTTTTCACTTTGCTTTCCATAAATATTTAAGTTGTAGAGTTTGTCAGTCACAAGAATGGTGGAAAAAAAAAAACCCTCTGGAAATCATTTACCGGTACTTCAATCACAAAATGTGGGTATTTGCACCGGGGTGTGTAGACTTCTTATATCCCCTGACAAGAATTCACATATAAGGAAAATTTAGAGTCTTTCATAAACCTAGCATGGGAAGAACAGGTCACAGTTCAAATTGAAAATCCTGAACCTCACAACAACAAGGTGCTACCCTTTCATCTACTGTGCTGCCTCGTTGAGTCTGTGTTCCTTTAAAAAAACAAAAAATCAAATGCACATCAATCAAAAATTACGCAATTGTCAGTCAAATGTTTCTCCAACACTTCGTCTGAGGTTAATGTTGTACAAGTCATACGTATGTTCCCCCCGCTGCTGTTGCAATCTGTTAATTTCCGCACTAACTCACGGGATTTGCTTTCTGCACATTTTGTGATATCATATGGCGATGTTGTAACACAAGTGGTCTGTGTATCCTCTCTCGTGACGTACTGCGCTGCAATGCACTAATCTACGAAAACAGACTGTCAAGCCGACTGCTCGTATGAGAACCCGACTCATGAGAAGTGTGTATTTAGTTCCAGACCGTAGCCGCCGAGGCAGGCTGATTACATTTTGTCAGGTAGTCAAGAATTATTACGCTCTTATCAGCTCCATCTCATGCTCGGCACTCGGGCCTCGTCCCCAGACGGGAGACTGGAGAAAACACGGTCACAGATGGAGTGGATAAAGTCCAGGCCGCGGTGTGTCAGTGGGATTGTGGCCCCAGCAGGAGAAGCCTTCCCTGGGGCAGGGATGGAGCCCAGCCCGGGTCAGCTGGCTGAGTGTTCCATGGCTGCGGGGGGGAAACAGGAGGGGGCATTGTCTGTGCATGTATCGACATGGACGTGTGTGTGCGTATGGGGGTGGGCGGGTGGGAGACGCAGGTTGCCAGTCTGTCCTGAGGCTTGGCTGGGCAAGCACACACACGCTCCACTACTCTGACACAGGATCCCTCACACACACTCAGGGGGTGTTAATCATGGCTGAGGGAGTTATTGCATTCTAGTGACGGGGGAAAAAAGTACGCAAAATGATGTGTGACTAAAAATATACTGGCACTTGTAGTCAATTAAGGAAACGGAAGAATGTCAATAGACTCACCAGCCACTAGTAGTCAAGGAAGGAAATACTGTCGAAGAATATCAAGATTTACCAGCCACTCCATTATGGATACCAGCTCAGTTTTTGACATGATCTGTGAGGTATTTACTTCATGTTTATTATTAGCCTATGGAAATGGATTGCAGAGGTGCACTGCATCATACCGAGAGCTGTTTTTAATAATTTGGTGCCCTTGTTCAGCTATGAGAGGTGCAAAATCCACGAAAGAGTTCTAAGGATGATGTAGAGCGCTTCTTTGGCACTGCAAACTACAGCCACGATAATAAATCTATGTCGGAAGCTCAATCGTTTCCAGGAAGCTTTTCGGCCGCCGGTTTGTTTATATTGAGGAAAAAAAATATTCCAATAAGAAACAATGGAAATAGAAATCATCTGCTCCGGAGTTGAGTTCCATCATCATGCAATCTTCATTAAAGGTCAACTGTGAAGTCATTTTAGAAAATCCCAAATGAAATATCTTGAGGGCACAAGTAATTAAACCAAATACATGAAATAAATAATGCATGACAAAATCATTTCTATGGTGATCCTGACAAACATCAAACCCGGTCATGTGACGTCACTTCAAGACAACAATACCGCTATTGTTCACTATGCAAAGCCAGTCAGAAATCGATTTGGGAAGCGATGTTTCAAACTTATCTGAGGGGATCTAGTTGTTTGAGGGGTTGAAGAAAGAGGAGGTTGTTGGCAAAATGTACGAGCCAGATGCTCAGGATGCGGAAAATGTTGTGGCCAAATGGAGGCGGACATGGAGGCGAGACCCATCCAGATTGGATTTGGTTACGTTAAAAAAAACAAATAAAAGTCTGCTTGAAATAGTTTTAGCCCCAATTACTCAAAAGATGGTTGGCCGAGTTTACTTCAAACCTGACCTTTAATTGGACAGACAATGTTTGAAGTAACATTTTTAGCTGTCACAGGGATCTAAAATATAGGAGAATAAAACTTAAAAAGTGGTCAATTGGCTACTCAGTAACTTGGAGGAGGTTTGAAGGACACATGCGACAATGTGCACAAAGTGTGCCTGGAGGGCGAGTCTCTCCACATTAGCACTCAACACAGAAGATTCAGGAGTAGAAATTCTATGACGTTGACTTGTTGTTGCTTGAGCGATACTATACAGAGAGTAGCCAGGACGGAACCACGATTTTCCATCTTGCCCTCTGGTCGTCATCCCACTCTTCTTCTCTGCTGCTCCAAAAACCCTCCAACACAAAATCTAAAAACGATTTACTGAAACTACCTACATATTTTTATGTTGTTTTCCAGTTACGAACAGTTTCAAATATCGGCACGAAACATTAAGACTCCTGCTCAAAAGCTAAAAATGTCAACACGTGCCTACTTTACTTGGTCCATGACCGCCCTGAATATTCAGAATAATCATCATCATCGTATTGACATTGGGTTTTTTTGGGTGGGGCGGGGGGGTTAAAGCTCTTATGTTGGTTCTCTCGTACCCAACGCTCCAAAACCCCCAAAATAGAATCAAATATAAAAGCTCACCAATCCATCTCATCTACAAACTGGTGTCAACCGACAGCCCAACTGCATATTGATTACTCGGGGAATGCATGAAATGCAAATACAACTCCAGCAGCTCCAGAACCAGCCAGTGACTCACAGGGTTCAGACTACTGGCAATCGGATCGCCCAGTTCTCACTCACACTCACACACACACACACTTCAGGGGGTGTACGGTACATGTCAAACGGCCCCTTCCACTTCCTCCGGCCGGATTGGAACACCTCCTCCTGATCATTTCGACATTTACAACCCACAAATACACCTCGCCTCTGCCGAGGCTGCCAAGCATCAGACGGTGGGGATCTCCCTTCACACCCACATACACGCAGCCACAGAAGATGAGCAATATTCTGTAGATCCAAAGCCAAAAGGTTGCTGGGTAACTGAAAGGCTAGAAAAACACACACACACACACACGTGCGCGCGCGACAGACAGACAAAGTGTTTTAAGATGACAAAAAAAGGCATTTGAGGGACATCCTGACCGCCCTGTGTAAAACCTTTTGGAAACTCGACTTGTTTATTTCCCGCTGATCTGTCTCCAGGCGGTGCAGTGCGTGTGCGTGCGTGCGCGCGCCAGGTGTTATTCAACAAACTATGGGAATTCCATAATGACATAACATCTCACGATGTGAACTGAAAGCAAAATGCGTTTGAATGGAGCAGCCTTTCTCTGCGTAGAAAACATGTTTTTCAGCACGGGGGTTAAGACCAGGGCGACGCGGAGCGCAGCGCGCAGCTGTTTTTAACCCTCTCAATGCACTTTTTGTTGACTCGCCGAGCTTCTTGATCCACCTCGTCAACAATTCTCTTTCTTGCGCGCACCACCTGTCAAACCTGCACCTCCAGGTTGCTCTGAGCGATGAAGTCGATAGCTGCTGACCTGCGTGAATACCGTGTTGTTCATCATGCGCGCACGCTGATGCTTGTCACCCGATTGTGTTGCTGTGTTAGTTCTGTAAAGCCTCCGCGCAGCGCACTTCTCGGCAGTATGACGAGAGCCGTGCTTGTCTTCCTATAAATGGATGAGGCAGTGTTTAGCCAAGAGCCAACCTTTTCTCACCAAACCCCCCCGCCGTTTTTCCCTTTTGTCTATTAAGATTGTACTTTTTTTTTTTGGGATACAACTTTATTCCTGGAAAATAACAATGTTTTGACTTATTCTCATATTACAATTTTCTTATTATGACTGTAAAAGAATGACATACGTCGAAATGATCTTTTTCTCATAGTCTGAATTTATTATCAAAACACATAAAACATTTTATTACCCCCCCCATCACCTTTTTCTTGAATTCTATGAATGATTAAAAAACAGATTTATTCTCATAAAACCTACATTTTTTTTTGGTCATTCTTTGCGTCTCCTGATGTTTCCTACAATTATTTCTCATATGTTGTTATGGTCATTTATTCTTGTAAGATTACAACTTTTGTTGTCATCATGACTTATTCACGTAAAATGACTTATTTTCTTGTTATGACTATTCTCGTGAAATGACAGCTTATAACATTCTGGGCTTTATTTTCGTGACCAGCGCAACATACAATCTAAATCTACGCAGAGGCGTGTTAGACTGGGTGTAAGGAATTTTGCAGATGCGCGCCAAACCACCGTATTGAAAAAAGGGTGGTTTGAGCCATTGTGGGCGTGAACACAGCCGGTTTCATTCACCGCCAATTAAAGGAATTCCTCTCATTTTCTTCAAAATCTCACATGGAGAGAAAAGGACTTAGCAATTTGTGTGTTGTCATTTCACTTGGCCGGCTGGTGATAACTTCAAAATGTCAGTGGGCCTCATGTATGCCTCCACACCACCAATCGTTGGTGCATCATCCACATCTAACTGCCAAAGGGGGAAAGAGGCATAGCAAGCCTTGCGCCTGTCATGTTCACGTTCCTGGCCTGGCCAGCAGGTGGCAGACTGAGCGGACTTTCTGGCTGCACACCTGCTGCCAATCTCTCATTAAGGCATTGTATATTTAAGGACCATAATCTGTCGGCTGTTGTCGGAGTATTGTTTTGCCTTGCTGCTTCCTTGCTCATAGACTATTTGCAATAGATCTCGTCGCTTTTTGAACTCTCGGTACCAATGGTTTTGTAAGTATGGTTTTGTTTTGTGATTGGACTTTCGTTTTGCGTTTATGCGATACATAGTTTTTGGTTAGTCTTCTCGGTTCTTATTTTTGTCCCTTGCCTTTTGTGCAAGCGCTTTTTGTTCTTTTGTTTTCATACCCTCTGGTCCTTGTTTTGACCAGCGCTTTATGTTACCTATTTGTCGGTGCGATTTTTGTAGATTAAACCTTTATTTGCTACGGAGACCTTGTCTGGTGTCTACCCTTTTGGGATCCAAACTTTATTCGGTTCAGCCGAAACGTGACAGAATACTCCGACCAACATGGATCCCGTGAGACACCAACAAGATTATGTCCGCCTTGACCAGCCAAGGACAACTGGTGGGTCAGCAGGAACAAGCTCTCGCGAACTCCGGGAGCAATTTCCTGCTGGCTCATCAGCTCGAGATTTTGGGTTCACGAGTGGAGCAAGACGCTACCACAGGAGTACCATTCCCCCTGACCGTGGAGCGGGAACCAAATATTCCACACCCATCGCGTTATGGTGGTGAACCTGGGCTGGGTGAGCAATTTCTTCACCAATGCTCGTTGGTATTTGACCAACAACCATCCAGCTATGCAAAAGATAAATCCAAGGTGGCATTTATAATGAGTCTGTTGACTGGTCGGGCGGCGTCATGGGCGTTGGAAGTGAGCAATGCCCAACCCGGGCTTCGGTCTTCCTTCCTGATTTTGTGGCAGAGTTTCGCTGGTCTTCCACCCTCCGGCTAGGGGAATAGAGGCCGAAGGTCGGTTATTAGACTATCGGCAAGGAAAGCAATCGGTGGCCGACTACGCTATTTCCTTTCGTATTTTGGCTGCTCGAAGTGGTTACGGGGACCACGCCCTTCGTGGATTGTTTCGTTATGGTTTAAATTCGTCCTTGAAAGATGTACTGGCTACCGCGATGACAGCACTACCTTGGAGGAGCTTATCAACCTGGCCCTCTTACTGGACAATCGCATGCGGAAAGAGAACGGGAATGCAGAAGCGAAAGGTGTCACGTTCGTTTCCAGCCCCGACATGCTGGAGGACGGCCTGCTTCCCATGAGTCCTTGCAGTCGTCCGGACCAGAGCATCACACCGGCACCGGGGCTGTCGTCGCAGAAGGGGAGCCTTTGCAGCTGGTAGGAGGACGTTTGGGTCCGAGGAGCCCAGGTCGGGACTTCCTGAGAGACTAGAGCTGGGCGGTACTATCTATGGTCAATCACGGGCTCTTCCGGTTCGGGCATTGGTGGATTCGGGCGGACGATTGCTTCATTGACACCGAAATGGCTAACGAACTGGGTTGTCCGGTGGAGGAGTTAAATGAGGTCAAGAGGGTTCATGATCTTGATGGGCGACTCCTGGCGGAGGTGAAACAGATCACAGGCCCTTTAATGTTGAGGTTATCTGGCAATCACGTCGAATATAGGAAGTTTTATCTGATGCGGTCCCGATCCGTACCATTAATCCTGGGGTTACCAAGGCTAAAGACACATAATCCGGTTATCACCTGGGAACGCCCCGCAATTGAGAATTGGAGTCCGTTTTGTTATGCTCACTGTTTGCAGTCTGGTGCGGGGGGTAGAGGGCTTCCTCGTAATGATCCGCCTGAATCAATTTGTCTAGATAAAGTCCCGAGCATCTACCATGATTTGCGACAAGTATTTAGTAAAGACCGCGCTCAGTCCTTGCCGCCCCACCGCCGCACGATTGTGCTATCGACTTGCTCGCGAACGCCCCTCTTCCGAGTTCTCGCCTGTATCAAGTTTCCCACACGGAACAAGAAGCATTGAGAGAGTACATCGACACTCGCTATCTGCTGGCCTTATTAGGCCATCGAGATCTCCTTTGGGGCCGGGTTTTCTTCATAGAAAAGAAAGACAAGTCGCTGCGACCTTGTGTAGACTATCGGGGACTTAATGAGATCACCATAAGAAACAAATATCCACTTCCGCTATTAGATTCCGCATTTGCCCCCTCCAATCTGCAACTATCTTCTAAACTTGATCTACGTAGTGCCTACCATTTGGTCCGCATTCGAGAGGGGATGAATGGAAAACTGCGTTCAAGACCCCACTGGGACATTTTGAGTATTTGGTCATGCCTTTTGGGTTGACAAACGCACCTGCCGTTTTTCAGAGTCTTATTAATGACGTATTGAGAGATTTATTGAACGTGTTTTGTTTTGTTTACCTGGATGACATATTGATTTTTCTCGCACGCTTCAAGAGCACCAACACCATGTCAGACTCGTCTTGCAGCGTCTCTTGGAAAATCGTCTCTTCGTCAAAGCAGAGAAATGCGAGTTTCATGTCGAATCAGTTACGTTTCTTGGTTTCGTTATTGAGAAGGGTCAGCTGAGAGCTGATTCCGCCAAGACTAAGGCGGTGGTGGAGTGGCCTACACCCACCACTAGGAAACAGTTGCAACGTTTTTTGGGTTTCGCCAACTTCTACCGACGTTTCATCAGAAACTATAGCCAGAGAGCCCTTCCGTTAACCCGGTTGACCTCCGTCAAGGTCCCCTTTAGGTGGGACTCTGACGCCGACAACGCGTTTTCCGAGTTAAAGAAGGCTTTCACTAACCCCCCTGTTTTGCAACATCCTAACCCAGAAAATCCTTTTGTGGTAGAGGTGGACGCTTCAGAGACAGGAGTGGGGGCGGTACTGTCACAGCGTTCCCCAGTTGACCAGAGACTCCACCCTTGCGCCTTCTTCTCTCGTCGTCTCAGTCCAGCAGAAACCAACTATGACGTGGGAAATCGTGAACTGCTGGCCGTCGTTTCGGCTCTACAGGAATGGAGGCACTGGCTCGAGGGGACTAGAGAACCGTTCACCGTGTACACCGACCACAAGAACCTTGCATACATTCGCTCTGCGAAGAGACTAAACTCACGCCAAGCCCGGTGGGCGCTTCTTCTTACACGTTTCAACTTCACACTTACCTATTGCCCTGGCTCCAAGAACATACGACCTGATGCTCTCTCCCGTATCCACGACCCCGGAGAGGAGCGACGAACCACAGAATATTCTTCCCGACCATTGTATTTTGGGGCCCTGAGGTGGGCAATCGAAAGAAGGGTCCAGGAGGCCCAGAATGGAACCCAAGTCCCTGCTGACTGTCCTGCAGGAAGCTTTTGTACCCCACCTCTGCGCTCGGAGGTGTTGCAGTGGGGCACACGTCAAAGGTTGCTTGCCATCCTGGGGTGAACCGGACCTTAGAGCTCGTCTCGCAGCGGTTTTGGTGGCCGGAGCTTCGGAAGGATACGCTGGACTACATCAAGGCCTGCTCCGCCTGCGCATGCAGTAAGGCATCCCACCAACCACCTGCTGGGTTGCTGCAACCTTTACCGGTTCCGTCTCGACCATGGTCCCACATCTCCATGGACTTTGTCACAGGCCTGCCTCCTTCCAGGGGCAAGTCTGTCATACTCACCATTGTTGATCGCTTCTCTAAGTCTGTTCATTTTGTTGCCCTATCCAAGCTGCCATCCGCCCTGGAGACCGCCGACCTTCTCATCAAACACGTCTTCCGTCTTCATGGGATTCCGTGGACATCGTGTCGGACCGGGTCCTCAATTCGTTTCAGAGTGTGGAAACGTTTCTGTCACGCCATGGGAGCCACTGCTAGTTTGTCCTCTGGTTACCACCCGCAGTCCAACGGCCAAACGGAACGCCTGAATCAGGACTTGGAGGCAGCTCTGCGCTGCGTTTGTCTCCATCGCCCCTCCTCGTGGTCGACTCACCTGCCTTGGGTGGAATACGCCCACAACACCCTCGTCTCGTCTGCCACCGGTCGGTCTCCTTTTATGTCTGCCTATGGTTATCAACCTCCTTTATTTCCTTCCCAGGAGGGTCAGGTGGAACTCCCGTCCATACAGCTCCACCTGCGACGGGCCCATCGCGTGTGGAGGGAGACCAGAGCTGCACTATCACGCACTGCTATGAGGAACCGGCAGATTGCTGACCGCCGTCGACGTCCAGCACCTAGCTATCAGGTGGGGCAGAAGGTGTGGCTGTCGACAAAGGATCTGCGACTGGCTGGTACTTCCCGCAAGTTGGGGCCTCGCTTCACGGGACCATTCATGGTGGAATCGGTCATCAGCCCCGTCTCCGTCAAGCTCAGACTGCCGCCCACCATGAAGGTTCACCCTGTCTTCCACGTTTCCCTGTTGAAACCAGTGGCCACTAGTCCCATGGCTCCCCCTCCCACATCGCCTCCTCCTCCACGGATTGTCGACGGCGACCCGGTGTACACGGTGCGGGAAATCTTGGACTCTCGGCGCAGGGGTAAGGGGTTCCAGTACCTGGTCGACTGGGAAGGCTACGGACCGGAGGATCGGCAGTGGGTCCCCCGCTCCTGGATCTTGGACCCGTCCCTTCTCCAGGCTTTCCACGCTGCTCACCCTTCGAAATCGGGTGGTCCGCCAGAGGCGTCCGTTGAGGGGGTACTGTCATGTTCACGTTCCTGGCCTGGCCAGCAGGTGGCAGACTGAGCGGACTTTCTGGCTGCACACCTGCTGCCAATCTCTCATTAAGGCATTGTATATTTAAGGACCCGCAATCTGTCGGCTGTTGTCGGAGTATTGTTTTGGCCTTGCTGCTTCCTTGCTCATAGACTATTTGCAATAGATCTCGTCGCTTTTGAACTCTCGGTACCAATGGTTTTGTAAGTATGGTTTTTGTTTTGTGATTGGACTTTCGTTTGCGTTTATGCGATACATAGTTTTTTGGTTAGTCTTCTCGGTTCTTATTTTTGTCCCTTGCCTTTTGTGCAAGCGCTTTTTGTTCTTTTGTTTTCATACCCTCTGGTCCTTGTTTTGACCAGCGCTTTATGTTACCTATTTGTCGGTGCGATTTTTGTAGATTAAACCTTTTTTTGCTACGGAGACCTTGTCTGGTGTCTACCCTTTTGGGATCCAAACTTTATTCGGTTCAGCCGAAACGTGACAGCGCCTGGATGAAGATCAGAGTTTCCCCACAAAAATGGAGCCCTATGACTTTGTTTTTGTCAAATACATTTTCTTGTTTTTAGTGTTTGGACCTTGTATTTTAAAAAGCAAAATGTTTTTTTTCGTCACCAGTAAAGCTATAACTCTGAGAGATCGCATGAGAAGCACCGATTATTTTTTTCTACAAGGTCCTGGTGAGTACCATCCTCATATGTGAGAAACTTCCATTTTTTTGTGAACTATTTTTAAGCTTGATGTTTCACAAGTAACTCCCTTTTTCACACCCACTTCACGAGTACGATTCCTCTTTTCCTCGGTCCGCTTGTGTTCTTATCTTACCTTTTACCACATATGCTTCTCATTGGCTACGATGGCCTCATGGTTCGGGGGTCATTGCACTCCCCCGTTGCTTTGGTATGCACTTGACAGAAAAAATGCGTTTGATGAAGATGGAGATTTCTTTTAAACACCTAAAACAACAACATAAAAAAGTAACTCTTTTTAGCCTTGATAAGTTCTTACTTGAGATGTAACCAAATAAGGCCACTTCACCTTTCCCCCAGTGATGCGTTTGGAAAAAAAAAAAGGAAAATCAGAAAAACAAAAACACAAAAAGACATGACTCATTCATCCGAGCACCTGACAAGAGACACACAAATCAAGGCGGAGTGAACGGTTGAAAACATTGCGTGGCTGAAGGGGGTGTCGATGCTAAAAATATGCGTGGAAACATTGAGTGTCACCCTGAAGCTTCATAAAGACGTAAAGACCTTTCGACTAACGCATGTTGGTGCTTGCGCGGATAAATTAAGAATGGGCGGCAGTGTTTTCTAATTTTAGAGAAACGACCTGTTGATGACGTCTCTGACTAGTTTTCTCATATCATTGCACATGTTGCCAGGTCGCCCATCGTCCTCGCCTCCCCGAAATCACTCGTGAATAACCTTGCGCGTCACTGGGGGAGGAAAGTGGGGGGTGAGGTCATATGGCACATCAACATGATGATGAAACAAATGTGGGATGAAGGAAGCTCAACCCGTGTAATATGCTTCTATTGACTCTAGCGATTGCATTTCAAATGGCGGCCTTTTGTCCAGCCGATATCTTTGCCATTACTGGCAGCTTAGGCTTGTTAACATTAACACTTGGCATCGTTTCATGTTCACATGGACAGCTTGTCACCTCCATGCCCTGTGACTTTATCCCAAGCCCCTCCCCGCTTCGGCCCGAGCCCATTTGGCTCATAGCGGCACACTCTGACAAGCTGCTGCCTCTCTGGCACCACAAAGGACTGATTCCACGTTGTACTTATATGTTCTAAATGACCGTCACGGCTCAACTGCTTTCTGGGTTTGGTCACGTGGCGTTCAGGAGCTCCGACTCCAGCCGAGGTTGGTCATTGACAATTCCTCCATGTTCCTTGTGAGTGTTTTCATTTTGTATTTGCGTGTTTGGCTGTTTGTCGCAGTTAATGAATATCCGAAAAAGTGCATCTCCTGAATCAAATTTGGGGTTTTGGCTCGCAAAACAAAGCGACATGGGAAAACTCGTAAGTTGGGGCACTTGTAGGTCAAGGCACCGCTGTGCGTGAAAAATCTACTTAAATCCAGTCACAAAGTATTTGCGCTTCACGAATCCCCACCGCGAGAAATAAAAGATGATTTGCGCTTTGAATTTGAAACTGCTGTGGTGCCTAACAGCGCAACAACATCAAGTCACATGCAGATAAAGTTGAAAAATGTTACGTGCTCTCGGGAAGTAAATGAGCTTCTCTACAACCTCCCGATGGGCTGACACTGTCTCACTATTCAGAGCAAAGGAATCATTAACCCGGCTAGTCAATAGACACACTTCGCTCGTTCGCTCCCTTCCCGCCACTCTTGTCCTCCTTTCTGTCTCCCGGGGACTGCCGCACATGCTCATGCAAGAGACACACACACACTCGAGCGCACAAAGGAAACCAACACAATCCCAGTGAAATATTTAACCGAGCCGCCCGGCTGTCATTTGTTCTCCTGCATCTCCTTCCTCTGCCCTCCTGTCTGTTCTCTCGGCTCATCTGTTGTCTCTGCTGTCGCTCCATCCTTCCCTCTTCATCTGTTCCCTCAGTGGTCAGAACATACCAAGTGTACCTCACACAGGCTACTTTCACATTCCAATTGTTGCTTTTTTTCCCCCCCCGCGCTCTGTTGTTTTATTCAGGCCAGCGCGGAGCAGATTTCTTCATCTTCTCTTCTTTCTCAGGAACCTCGACCTCAGGCGGTGCATTTGTCAAGAGAAAATCCGTTACCCGACTTCATCCTTCCTTTCCATTGTCTTCTTTATCTTTCTCTGTGTCTCTCTTCTAGCCTCCTTTCCACACACGGTCCTGGCCTCGGCCCTATATTCATTACCGCAGTGCTAATGATCCCAGATGGACCGACATAACCTCGATGGGAGAGGGGGGGGGGGGGGGGAGTGCGAGCGGTCGACACGGTTGTGCGTGGGCTGTTCGTGGATGCGGATATGGCTTCCGCATATGTGCATATGTTGCCAGTGATATGCATCGCTGAAACCGACAGTTTAGCAACTCTCAACCCTCGCGTGACTCACAAGCACCGGAGATTCGATGACGTTCTGAATTTGAACGGGAAATGGCGATGCATATGGGTACGGTTCATCACAAAGTCAAATGAAATGAAAACGAAAGCGGAAATTGTCTCAATATTTGTCGAAATGACAGTAAATGTCAGTTTATTGCAAATCATCAGCAATTGCAACAGTTATGTGCCGGGTATGCCACAAGGCTCTGTACTCAGCCCGAGAATATTTAGCAAGACTTCATTGATTGTAAACATGAACATTCTCATCACTTACATCTGTGTGTGCCACATGGCTCTGTACACGGGCTGAAGATCAAAACATTGAAATAACTCACCGCTCAGAAAAGATCATAACATATAATTATTACAATCTAAAATAACATCTTAAGTCAACATAAGGAAATGTCTTATGAATTACGATTTTTAAATCTCATACTATTATCTATATGAAGATCCTCTTACACAATCAAACCCAAAAAGTATTTCTACTTGGCCTGGTGGAATCGCCGTAATATGTCCATTAAAATGTTCTTCAATCACAGGACCTCATTTTACAAATTGTACACCAACATATTGATCTGCAGTCCCAACCCCACATATATTCATTAAAATTGATCTTCTATATTTACTCACATTGATTTTTTTTTTCTTATTTCAAATTATTATTTTGCACTTCTGCGAAATAGAACAGAGGACAAGCACATGATATTCCCGGAATCGAATCCTGCACTTCTGCACGGTGAGGCAGAGATGCTAACCAGTCAACAACCGTGCCGCTTGTTTTAACATACTCGGCAAATTCTGATCCTCATAAAAGCAAAATACTGCAATGTTAGGAGATCTGGAATGTGTCTAAATATGAAATTACCCCAGCACTCAAGGACAGGTCCAAAAAAATGTTTGTTCCGAGTTTGGCATGGAAGCGTTTGACCGGTTCTTAAGGATCCTTGACCCTAAGCTTACCGAGACACCTTTGAAACAAAGTGGAACACAAATTGGTGTCTAGATAATCACAAAAACATCAGCACCTGACCTCATGAATTGTGCTTGGTACGTGCGCTTGCGGGGTGTGTTTGGACGTTGCTCGGCTATGTAGTAACTGCACTACGTCTGACTTTAATGCATGAATTCACCAAGGGAACAACCTTTAAACACGTAAGCTATGCTAATAGTTACTATGGATAGACCCAAAGGATCAACACGTGTACCAGCCAAAACGTTAAACCCTTGCTGCTAAACGCGCATATGGTGCACGCGCCCACGCACGCACACAGACACACACTTGCTAAGGTTAGAATGTTACAGGTGCAGGGTCAAAGTGCATGAATGTGTGTCATGGATATAGTCACATTCTTAAAACGCATGCACACATTGCTTGACCCATTCCAAAAATAGTTTCGAACATCCTCACTTGTCGATTGAATCCCACTTTACCAGTGGTGGGTGGTCAGGGTCGGCAAGGCCTTCCCTGCTGGCAGAAATGCGATCCCAAAAATAATATTTGTTTCATGCAAATTTGCATGATGAAAAAAAAAAAAGTCAGCTATATGTAAAATGAAGCTTTTTTTTCCCGCCAAGCGGTCAGGCCAGCACGGTGCTTCTGTCTATACCAGGGGTCACCAATGTGGTGCCAGGTAGCTTCAAAGATCACGAGTAGCATGCAGACCTGTTTTCAACCGAGCTCACCAGTGATGGGACATTGTGATTTCCTAGGAATGTTGTAGAGATGATCATTTGAAAATGTAAACACTTGCAATCCCCGCCGAAGGCCCGTTAATGTAGTTTACGAATTACAAAAAGAGTTTCCAACTAACTTTTCATCAAGTAATGTCTCTCTCTTTTGATTTGACTGTCCCTTTGTTTTTTGTTGTTTTTTTTAAATTTTTTTAATCACAGCCTCCTGTTCTTTTATTATTTGTCTTCAATCACTGGCATAGGCAAACTCGTTGTGTAATTATGCACACACTTGGTTCTCAATTCCAGTCTCCCACTTAACATATCAGACACAGTGCTTGTTTCACTTTAGTCTCACGCACCATATGGACAAAAAAAAAAAGGATCAGTCTCTTTTGTCATCATTCCTACTCGTTTTCTTCGCACCTGTTGAACAAAAATTTGAAGTGCCACTCGAATGAAACCTGCATGTGAAATTACAGACGCAGGCTAATCCAACCCGGCCAATTCCACCCACGCTCAACCTCTTCGCCACACACCTACGATTGTTATGCTCTCTTATACAAGATTTGAAAGACTGCAAATTGCTTGGAAAAGTCGTCACTTCGTTAGACACAGAGCAAAAAAATAATCATTAAAAAAAGAATTCACAATTCTGGAAGCTTTGTGCTCAAATAAGCGGATGGAAACGATGTGAAATTATCTTCATATATGTACATTTAACATCATCATCATCAAACAGAACTTTGCTTGCTATTGTAACGTTCGCTTCTACAGTGATTTGGGGCTCTCTCTCCAATCACACGGGAGGTTCCAACATTTAGTTACAAGCGAACAAAAGGAAAGCTTAATGGATTTTGCGAACGTGTAATGACCTGCATTGCAATTTAAAAAAACGGATTCTCCAACTCATCTCTGACTCACAGGCTTTTTGTTCACAACTCTTTGCACTATTTGATTCATTTTGAGAAGCGGTTCCAAAGCTTCCAAATTTAAAAAAAAAAAAAAAGAAAGAAACATTTGATTTAAAATATGAATTGTCCTCAGATGGTGAGAAGCCCGCAGAAGTCACCGCAAACCTTCATGTGTGCTCGTGTGAATAAATGACACATGAATCACATGCACGTCATTGAGTCAGTCAGTCTCCAACACCGGGTCGATATGCTAATGCAGCTAATGAGCAGTCGGGTCGATATGCTAATGCGGCTAATGAGCAGTCATCGCATCGTTTAACAGGACTCTTAATTTGGGAAGTGGCCACTAAAAAACGAATAGCGTGACACATGTTGATGTGACACAAATTGTCCCACTCTCTCAAAACTAAAACAGTATAACAAGTTTCATTTATTCATATATTTTTCGGGACAGTACTGACACATTGGCTAGTTAGCATGTCACGATACCTATAGCGATGGCTTACACAATGGTTTGCTGCTATTTGTGTTAGGGGAGTCCGATAATTCATTAAAAAAAAAATCTCATTTATTCTCACTTATTACTGTTAGCAGGCTTTACACGATCAGGTTTTTGGAGGCAACCAACGATAACTGTTCACCGATCCAATCAGAAGATGGACCAATCCATCTCATCTATTCCAACAACTTTTTGCTACTTGCCATTTGCAAAAAAAAAAAAAACCAACAACACATTAAAATTAAATTAAAAAACATTTTTATTTGACATCCACTGATTTGCATTATGACAAAATAATGACAATTAAACCCTAAAAACTCCAATACTAACAAATCAGACCAGCAGCCAGGAACACACTTATGACGTGTCACTGTAAGTTTTTTTTTTTTTGTGGGGTTTTTTTTTGGTGCGGGTGTCTGCCCAGCATGTTTGTGCAGCACGTTTCAACAGGACTCTGACATTTCTGGGGTTTGTGGTGATATGGCTAAAAAAATAAAATAACATTAAAAACCCCAACAACAGTTTACAAAATAAAAATACGGTAAAGCTCAACTTTTCCTATAATTCATGGCTAACATTTCGGGAAAATAAAACACAGTTACGATGAGGTTTGAACGGGTTATAGTTCCGACGTACGCTATGCACAACATGTTCCGTTGTGATATTCCAAAACCTGATACTCTGAGGGTTATCCACACGTACTAAGAGGCATACTTGCCTTGAGTGATTGATTGACGGGCATCCGCTGGTGTTCTTAAAGCAGGCGGAGGCCGTGCATCCACTTGGCTGCTGACAGCAGGTGATGGCCTGTTGGAAGGTCGCATTTGGAGTTAAAACAGACGGGGGAGAGAAAGTTCAGAGGGTGGTCTCATCTCAAGCTCAAAACTGCTCCCAGATGTCATCCTTGACCACAGTGGAGCGGTCGCCTCTTTGACATTGATTGAGTGTGACACACACAAAGACATGTATCAAAGAGGCTTTTGGGATTGGGAAGGATGTTTTCTTTTGTTTTTTTTTTTTTAACATCTTTAGTTGCAATGAGGGAAGAGGCCTTGATCTCCTCATTCAAAGCGAATGTTCTTGCTTGATGTGGGACTGTGTTGGACTGTCAGCGAAGGAGTGCACAACCGCCATGTGTTTGGCCCCGTGCCATGCGCATGCATACACCCTCAGAAAGAAACGGGACGCATTGCGCAAGATCCCAGGATCGTAGTTGTTTCCGTCAAAGAACGGGAGGTCGGGAATGACAAACGAAACAAAAATTGGGTGTGTTTGAGACGTCTGGCTACGATTTCAACCACGTGCGGGTGCTTCCATGCCAAAACTTCTTTTTTTTCTTCACAGGCACGTCCGAGGCCTGAAAGCATCATAGTATTCTGGTATTCATGTCCCATATTTCCTAGTGAGAACAAAAATCGTGTGTCTGGGGCTCTCCTGGTTGACAACATCCATACATTGGAGGAATGTAACCCTACACGACGTTCAGGGTGGTCGGGTTAAAGTCGATACTCTTGAAGGTCACTGGGTTAAACAAAGGTGAAGATAGAGGACACCATCGCACAGGGTTTTTTAAATTTTTTTAAGCGCTTCCAACTCTTGTCCAATTACAGCCGGTCACTTTACGGGCAGCAGGTGGGTCTTGGTCCAGTTTTAATAAGCTTATGGGAAAAGACCGTAAGCAGCCAAGCGGGACGGGTCATTGGACCATCCAATGTGCCGTCATCGAGCCTCATCGGGAAAGGCGTATTAAGAAATGAAGCTTTTAGCGCGGATGAGTTCATGGTCTTGAGAGCATTTGCTTGCCCCTCCTTATGTCAGCGTGAGGGGAAATCTGATCGTTGGATGTTATACTTGAAGCGGGTTGACGTCAGTAGCGTTGGTGTGAATGACAACATTGTGGCGTACTGTACGTATTGCTCTAAATCAGTCACGGACACATGACAGATGAGGGAAAATGACGACTCCAAATGAAAATATGAGACAATTGGTGTTCATTTGGGACCACCCTTACACTCTTATGCAATGAACGTGCCGCAAAATGAAGACGTTGCAACGTTATTATTTGGATGTTTTGATCCGTGGATCCAGAAAGCGTCAGTTTCAACGGATGTCACTATTGCTCATAGCAAGATATTACGGTTTATCTCCACTCGCTGCACCGAAATAGGATTTAAAAAAAAATCAGTGGGAACCGCGGGTGACTTTGGTACTCGCATAATCCACCGCGCGGCACGATACGGATTTTGAGTGTCAACTTTTTCAAATGAATTCCGCCCGCCTCCGCTCAGCCCCGCGCAGTTTTTTGTTCGCGTCAAAAAATTGGAGGAAATAAAATACAGCCGGCTTGAAATTTCATTAAAGCAACCTTGGCGGATGGCATGAATGCAAAAGTAATCGGGAAACCTCGAGGGCGAAGAAGAGCCCTCGAGTCAAGCAATCTCAAGGTTGTAATATCCTGCGATGTGCTGATGTTTGCCAATAAGCAAGTAAATAGGAAACTAAGAGATCCCCCCCCCCCTCCAAAGTTTGCTGTGAATTTTTTCAAGCGAGCAAATTCAATGAACAGATTGGTCAAAGGGGAAGTCAACTCTTTTCTCTGCTGTTGTATTTTCAATATTCTCGAGCTGCACATTTTCCGTGCAGCCAGCCTGCTGCGGTGTGTGAGCTCTTCCCGCCCTTCTTCTTCTTCTTCTTCTTCTTGGGACAATCGTTTTCTATCACTCCTTTGCTGGCTTCCACCCCCAGCGTGACCACACTGGAAATAATTGCCTCGGGACTCAGTCGTCGGTTCAATTCCCACTTGGGCTTCCACGCAGAAGCGAGAAAGAGACATGGGCCGAGACGAACAATTGGTCAGCGCCGACGTTTCTAATTACGGAGCGGAGCGAAGCCAGTTAACGCGCTGTGCTTCAGACTTTCTGCTATAATTACAACCAGGCTGGCATAGATGGGCCCTGTCTATAGGTGTTAAGCCCCTCAGGGTTCTCATTAGAGGGCACGGACTAATGAGTGCACCACACACACTCTGTGTCCAGACAGCGTTGTGCTTTTACGGCGTTCTGGCTTCCTTAATTTCTCACTTGTGCCTCCAGTGACACACAGAAATGCATACAATCCAAGAGAGGTGTGACGTTAAGCATTATGAATGGGACCTGGGAAAGGTCCAATTACAAGAGTGTGATTTTAATTATGCCATACATTTTACAGCAGCCGCAGGAGGAAACAGAAAGTGAAAAAGACAGACTTGAAATGGTGGGAATGGGCACGAGAAGGAATTTCGACAGAGTTGCAAGCCAGCAGGCGGGAAAGATGGAGGAAGACCAGCGAGAGGTGCAAGATGAGGGTTAAGGGTAATCTGATCCATGTCAAATGTATTTTGGATGGTCCCAGAAAGGGCTCGCCGTTACCAAGCAGATTATCAAGGCAGGGGAGAAGACTAGCGAGAGAGAGAGAGAGAGACAAAAAAAAACCTGAAAAATGAAAATGTCACAAGATTAGTCTTGTTCTCGGACATAAATGACTATTGGAAAGTCAGATCCAGCACGTGACATGTCACACCAAGAAGATTCTGGGTGATACAAACAAACACACATTCGTCCACACACAATTGTGTAAGTTGTCGGTCTCTGAGGGTTGGGTGGTGTGCGCGTTTGGGTGGGGTGCATGAGTAAACACTTTGGCTTGGAGCCACGAGGCGTTCTGCCTTTTGCTTATTTAGGCCTGCCGTAACGGATAGTGCTCGCCTGAAGAAGCGCACAACGCAGCCCTTTAGCGGACGGTCTCTCCCCGATTGTTCCTGTCTGACCCCCGAAGATCACATCAGGCGTGAATATGTCAGAGTTGCCGCGTAATGCTCTGACCTACATGCGAGTAAGTGACCATAGTTGCAGACGTCCAACAGTAGGCTAAGCCCTGCTTAAGAGCAGGCGCACAAACAACAAGCACCACAGCTTAAAGCGTGCTTCTTCTCTGTTATTAGAAGTGCGGAAATGCAGCCGCCTTTGCTCGTGAAAATCACGCAGAAAAATGAGAACAGTCACATTCGGGGTAGCATATCCTCACTTTTAATGCACACTTTTAAACTGGTGGTCCTCATCCATTTTTGGGCCACAGACATGTTTCACGTGAAGCAGGATTTTCAACGTCTTTTCAGACTTGGTCCAGGATTGGCTGGTATTGAATGAGTTAATGGACCAGCATAAACACAAAAAGATTCCAACGAATTCTGAAAAATATAATTCAGCATTACATTGAATATATCGTATTTTTACTGCCACTATAAGGCGCTTCGGATTATAAGGCGCGCCGTCAATGAACGGCCTATTTTAAAACGGGTTTCCTACTATATCGGGCGCACCGCATGATAAGGCGCACAGAATAGATGCTATGGTAGTAGCTATGGTTGCGGTATGCCTCCACTCAATGGAGCTACGCTAAAGGGAATACAATACAATGCAATACAGCTTTATTTATACAGAGCTTTCACAACCGCTGCAGCTGTCACAAAGCGCCTTAAAACACATTTAAAATATTACTTATCAGAAAACAGAATATTGCTCCATATATAAGGCGCACTGTCGGCTTTTGAGAAAATTGAATGCGCCTTATAGTGCGGAAAATACAGTAGTCATAATTAGTGAGAGCCCTGCACTTGTTTTCTATTCAACAAGCTGGTTTCCATTGTGGGGTAATGTGAGACAATGACAACCAATGCCCAGTTTACTCCGTAATTTTGTTTTGGCGTGATTGCGAAAAACAAAATCAAACCAAAGAAAACCCCCAAAACCCTCCCTCAAAAAAGATGAGATGTTGGAAACTGCGGCCTTAAGGAATTCAGTGCTCTACTGGCAATCTCAGGATATTCAGACTTGATTTTAATTCCGAATTCCTCTCCGTTTAGCGAAGCAGTTTTGAAGGCGTTATTGCCTCATTTGCAAGACTGTTTAAGACAAATTATGCGTCACGGCTTGGGAGCGTGAGAATCACCTGTCGCCATATTAAGTAGGGCTGATATTGTTTCTTAACTCATTCACTCCCAAAGACGTTTTTACATGTCATTTCAGCGTTGGTTTAGAATTGGCTGGTACTGAATGAGTTATGTGTAGCTTTCTCTTGGAAGTTATAGGCTCTTCATCGGTTCTATCATTTATGTAGAAGCTCTCCAAAGATGTTTGTTTCTTACTCTTTTTGGACAGCTTATGTGACTAACCAACTCAAGACTAGTTGTAGTCGACTATAATGCCGCGAGAGACTTGTCGAAGTCGACTCATCTGTCGTTGATATTTTTTCGGCACCTTATAAAAAGCTATCCAACATTTATTTGTGATTTCATGATTTGCTTGCTGTGATGTTGTGTCATACAGCGTCACATCACAGAGTTGTTTTCTCCGCGTTAAAATGACCCTTGCCAGTGAAGTTATCTCTTTTCTACGACCAACTTATTTTCGTATTCTCTGACCCCGTGTAGATGTACGAAGACCGTGTGCCTTGTTGGCGTTCTAATCCCGCCGATTTCCTCTCGCCAGCGACAGGCAAGCAGAAAATCCTCTATAAATTGCTGGACTGTAAAAGGGGATGTCAAAATCGCATCCTGAGCAATTCGTCAACTTCAAACTTAAAAGGTCAAGACGGCGCAGCCAAGTGATTTGAGGGCCTTACGGTAGGTTATACGATCAGCAGTCGGGTGTGCAAGTAAACTCTGCCGTTAATTAGTGCAAAAAACAACGAATACGTTGAACCAAATCTTAATAGACTTTCCTTTCAAATCTTAAAAAACAAAACAAACAAAAACAGGATGAGACATCCTTTAGCTTTTGTGTACGCGTCGGAGGGAGATTTCCACCTCCCTAAATTTGCCTTTGGGCAAGTAGAGTGCGGACAGTGGCGCACCTCACTGAACTTTTTTCAGACGCTGACGCTGAGAAACATATTTTCTGTTTAGTCTCTCTCAGTACCAAATGGTCCATGGGCGAAACCAGTACCCTCCAGTGGTTGGGGACGACTGCTCTAATCCACTCAGTGGGCAGGTCCACAGGATCAGACATGATTGACTTAAAGCCGCTGCCTAACGGAAAAAAAAAATGAAACCCCTCCCCCTGACCTCGCCATATCTCAAAAAGATGCATTTTCTTGTTTCTGTCAAGCCTGAGGGGAGGCGAGAGACCAGTGAGTCCTTGTTACCATGGCAACTACAGATGCAGGAGCTACGACTGCTCGCCCCCCCACCCCCCTTCCGTAGATGCTGCATACATACAATGTCAGCGAATTCATTACCGAAGGGCTTACGGCTGGCATTATCTGCAACGACAATCACTCGTGTGACCAATCGCTCAAGTTCCACACGGGGAGCATGTCGTCATGAGGACCTCTGTGAGGACCTTTGGGCACGCGCACGTGAGCGCGCAGGTTGACGGCAAAGCGTATGAAACAAGAAAAAGGCGTGTTGAAATCATCGTACTCGTTGTCACACCTCAATAAAACTTTTATTGTCTGACAAGTGTCGGCGCAAAGTTCACTGGAGGGACTAAAGAGCAGACTTTGGAGGCGTGTGTTGTTCGGGTCCAACGCACAATAGTATCCCAAAGTGTTTGCTTCTTTCTGTAAGGGGCAAGAGGCTATTAAAGCCTCTGAACGAGCACTCGTGTGTGTGTGTGTGTGTGTGTGTGTGTGTGTGTGTGTGTGTGCGCATGCACGCACTAGCACGTGGCTCTCTCGCCTGCAGTGCCAGCACAGTATGTGATGATAAACACAAACAGGTTGATGTCTGCATCGATCTGAGGGTATTAAGAACAACTGACGCATAGGAGAGAATAATAAGCACAACAGGGCACATTGTGATCCGAACAGGAGACGTAGAAGTCACTTCAACTCTTTATTGACCAAAATGCCCCTGCGGATCATGTTTTGCTCTGCTCTCTAAACTAAGAGGGCAATAAGAATATGTTTAAAATGCGAATAGAAAGTTGTATTCTACACACTTTGACTACAATAAAACAAACGCTTATGAAGAAAAGAGGAAAAAAACAAAAACAAAACATGTGGGCATCAATACAGCCTTAGGGTGAGCGGGTGCTGAGCAGGAAGTCTGCTGTCACGCATTATTCATGAAGTAAATCAAGCAGACAAATGTAGTGGAACCTCTGAAGTCTGAGAGGTTTGGAAAAATATGCCACTGGAGTTGCACAAATAAACCCCACCAAAAAAAAAAATTGAACCCGTGCATAATGGGAGGACAAATCATACAAATCAGGGACATCTAAAGCAATGGTCTCCAACCACCGTTCACTGGACCGCGAATTTTGGTACCAGCCACACAGATAAAGAAAAAGAAAAAAAAGAAAAAAGAAACAAATTTAAAAGAGAATAAAAAAGTAGTGGAACATATACAGGTACGTCCTAATCGAGAATGCACGTCATCACCAACCAAAACAATCCCTCTTTGACGAATCCTTATGATCGTGAATATGCCGCTCTGCAAAAAAATCTGGACCATTATGAACCAATCCTGGCGGACCCCCCCCACCCCCAAACAAACAAACCAAAAAAAACTGTTCGCAAAGTGACTGTGTTTAATCTTTAGGAGAAGATTCACCTCACGAGCCTGTTCCTGCACATATTGATCAGCGCCTCCTTCATCAAAGTTGAATTCAGTTCAATATGAACAAAATGGAAAAGCACAAGAGTTATGTTTCACCTCAGTGATTCCAGACATTGCTTTTGCTCAGCATATGTCGACGGTTTATTTGCAATCACTCTATTTAAAAAAAAAAAAAAATCACTCTGGTTTAAAGTCCATGTTTTGTTTAGCTGCAAGGAAGTTGATTCGAAAAATGACGGCCACACAGCAGAATCGTGGTCAGCGCGCCTTCCTCATCGTCGACAGATTCTGGGTTCAAATCAAATCGTTTGCTCGGGCCTTCTTTTGTGGAGTTTGGATGTTCTTTTTGCGTTTGTGGATTTTCTCTGGGTTTATCTCCCGACATTCCCGAAACATTCTCATTTCATCGTAGGCTAATTTGTCTGTTGGTGTGAATGTGAGAGTGAACGGCTATTTGTCTAACTGTGCCGCGGGACCCTAATGAGGACGCGCGGAAAAGAAAATAGATGGATAGTTACGTTCTGTATTCCTGATAAACGAGGTCAGACGGCACCTATTGTTGGCGTCTGTGCAAATGTCAGCACTTCCTTATTTTGTCCTGTACTGGAACAAACTTTGACACACAATAAAATGATCAGATGACGTTTACATCAAGATATGATACGCTAAAGTTCGATGACTGAAACCTGGGAGCAAAACAATGACAATATATATATTTTTGTGTGTGCAGCTGTTAAAACGCTAACAGCTAGACTTTTTATGAGGTCCACTGATCGAAAGCTATCCAATTAAAACTGTTGTATTAAAATATAACACGTGCTAAAGCAGAACTCATGGTTGGAAGCAGACAGCTGGACAACCACTCACAGGAACAAACGGGATACGGCTAAGCTAACCCAGTAGCTTACGCATCTACAGTATATCACCATATAGGATTGTACCGTTAATAATAATAATAATACATGTTATTTATAAGCGCCTTTCACAACACTCAAGGACACTTTACAATCAAGAGCAAACAATAAAACCAAAAAAGTTTGAATAGGTGGGTTTTGAGCTGGGATCTGAATGTGGGAAGAGAGTCATGTTTGGAATGTTCAAGCAAAACAATCTTCCCACATGTGATGTCATCTCTCATTTGTGATTTCGAAATTGAAGAGTGAAATTGTCAGTCAAGCTGACAAATGGTTCCGAGGAAGTGAATTACTGGGAATGGGCTGTTTTCAATTGGCATTCCGAGTGGTTAGCATGTTGCAATAGCAGCACAGAGAAACTGGAAGTCATGGAAATGGACACATTTGGGGGCGGGGGAACAAAAAAATAAAACCTGTTTGTGAATTTTGCTGAACAGCCTCTTGTTAGGGGGACAGCAAATTGAACAATTGGACGTGTGCTTTCACAAGAGAAGGCGAGATTAAGTTCACCTAAAATGTCACCTGAAATCCCGATGGGACAGAGAGAGTTTTCAAAAGCATGCTCACACTTTTCCATATTTTGCAGTCCTGACAATAGTTTTCCTCCATTGCCCTATCACTCTAAAAACAAGATGACATCATGAACGTGCGTAATCCAATTCTGGTCACCGATACTACACTTTACCATCCACACGCATCAAGAAACTCGACACTTGTTTACCTCCCAAGCTGCTTCTCGCTCCATTGTCTGACTCAAGCGCAAGCGTGCTGCTGCTGCTGCTGCTGCTGCGTGGGCCCTCATGTGACGACACCCTGCGGTCAGCGTTATTCCGGGCGCTGAAACGTGAAGCCTTTTGTGACACGGGTGTAGTATCGCTGCTTGAACTGACACTCCTCAATGTCTGCTAATTGCAGCCTGCCTGTGCTCGTTGGCTTTTTTTTTTTTTTTTTGTTGGGAGGAGCAGGGGGGGGCTTTTCATTTGGTTTCAAGAAAACTGTGATAAGAGACCGTGATGTAAGCCAGTCCGGCAGATTCAGGAAGACTAAAACAACAACAACAAAAACACTTTTAGCAGGAAACTGCTACCTGAGCTGGACCTTTTTTTTTTTTTTTTTAAATAATAGATTTTCTTTCACTAAAAGCGTTTCTTTCACGAAAAAATTGAGCTACCGCTGCGTCCTGCGGTGATTGAAGAGAACACGTCACTTGGTCTTTTGTGAGTTAGAATATACTGTCGAATTGCACTGTTCCATGCGAGCAAAAGAAAGCAGTGGTGGCCCAGCTCTCCCATCTTGGGTCAGAGGCAATGAAAGCCAAGGCTTGTTGTCGTCCCTGCCGTCCGTCCGTCCTCTATCATTTGAGGCTCCCATCAATCACGTCATCTTTTTGCTACTGCCGTCTTCGTCCCATCACGTCTCGGTGTCTGTCGCGACACTTTCTGTTTGTTTGTGCAGCCAAACACAAATTGTTTTTGTTTCCAAAGGGGAACAAATAGAGCAGTGTGTGTTTGCGAGAGTGGATTCGGAGTGGATGTGTGTGTGTGTGCAGATAGTGGCCCTCGAGCACTGGAGTTGGATACCTCCGTACTTGAGGTTAGCACATGCGAAAACGGGCACAAACTTGATTGCTTGAGCGCACAGATGAAATAGTGAAAGCTAATCTGCAAACGGAGCGCAACCGCAATTGTGTCTGCCAGTGCCGGCTGTTAAATTACAGCACAATTCATTTTGAGAGGACTAGAGGCAAGTAAGATGATTTTTCGCACCCGGCAATGTGATTTCTAAAACCTGACACAAATTGCACTGACTGATTTTGCATCGCCTGAAAGGCAAGGTGTTAATCAGCACGAAAAGTGCCGTCGGCATAGCTTTTTTTTTTTTTTACCAATTGTGTGTGTCGGGTTGCAGTGTGACGCACATCCCCTGTAACAAAAGGGATTTGATTTGAAGACAATACAGGATGAATTGACATGCCGCATCATGGGCAAAAGCACTCCACCCCATTATCGAGATTCATCCATAGATTTAAGTGTTATGCGCTCAACATTTCCATCACTGCCTACACAGTGGATGAATCACGCTGCCTTACAACAACAACAACAACAACAACTGCCAAGAGCACTTGACCTTCTTGAACTTGAAATTACAAATCAGGTTTGATTGCTGGCTAAGCCTGTTTCATGCTCTCACTGCTCGTCAACAATCAGGAACACGTGGCCGTCACAATGATTGAGTCATGTCTTGTTTACACCAAATTTACCGGAACTAAAATGCCAAAACGGAAGATCGAAACTGCCTGCCGGGAAAAGGCTAAAACAGGAGGCTTATTATATTTAACCCTTTCATGCACCTTGTAACCTGACAACGCGATAAGCTGTGCACTGTAGTAACCGCTGTCCTGCAAAGGGTTCATTCAATTTTTTCACAGTCATTTTGTTGGACTTTATGGAAAAACTGCCAGAAAGGGCTTTAAAAAAAAATAAAGGAAACCGTGAAGACTAGAAATATATGGTGGGAGATGACCATCGCCAGGCAGCCTGGTGGTCCAGTGGTTAGCGCGTCGACCTCACAGTGCAGAGGTACTGGGTTCGATTCCAGCTCCTGCCTCCCTGTGTGGACTTTCCATCTTCTCCCCGGGCCTGTGTGGGTTTTCTCTGGGTACTCCGGTTTTCTCCCGCATTCCAAAGACATGCATGGCAGGCTGATTGAACACTCAAAATTGTCCCTAAGTGTGAGTGTGAGCGTGGCTGTTCGTCAATGTGTGCCCTGCGATTGGCTGGCAACCGGTTCAGGGTGTACCCCGCCTACTGCCCAAAGACGGCTGGGATAGGCTTCAGCACCCCCCCGCGACCCTTGTAAGGACAAGCGGATTGGAAAATAAATGAATGAATGACCATCTCCCTTTTACTTTTGTTGCCGTTTGCAAATTTCCTCCTGGTTGGACTGCAAATTAGACACTTGCTGCAGCGTCCTATTGCGGACCAGCTTTATATTTTATATTTTGGGTTGAAACACATTTAGAACTTGTTTAAAAAGTGCAGATAAATACCTTTCAATGTGGTTTTAGCATGCGGAAGGGGTATTTTAAGGCTTGTTTGTTGCGACACAATCCAATTCCAAGACAAACTAGCCTAGCTCTGTTTCATAACAAACACATACTAGACCTTGTTTTGTTGTTTGTGTTGGCTGTGACAGTAGTCCGTGGGGGGGTCAAGCAAAAGCACCCAGAAGCATCCAAACCTCGTCAGTCATGCCTTCTATCACTGATAAGTTGTTTTTCCATTGGGGCGCGATGGTTTGTTGCAAACCAAATTATACACACAAAATGGGGCCAGAGATGGCAGATTTATTTATTTATTTTTCCTCCATAGATGATTGATTTAAATGATGTACTAGTCAGAGGCCATACCGACAAGCATGATAAATATGACCAAAAAGTGACTTTTCAAAAATGGTAAACTTTAAATAAGACCACAGAATCTCCAAAATTATAAGTCCCTGTGGATTGTAATCAAGCTCTCATCCGTAGTTGACTTGACCGCTTTTTATTTACATCTTCTTTAGTTTTATGTCGTCATCTGTGGAGGTTGGAAAAAAAAAAACATAACAAGCCTATTTTGACCAAGCAAATGGGAATTTGTTTTCAAATGTAGGGAGTGAAAGTCAAAAAGTTCGCCCGCAAAATAAATACTCAAGTAGTACCTAAGCGCCATAGCCAAGTATTATTTATTGTGTGTACTTTGTTATTTCCCACCGCTGCTGACATGCAATGACTGCTGTCGACTGTTTACAGCCCAATAGTAAAAAAAAAAAAAGGGGAGCAGTCAAAGCACGCAGCCCCTTTGACTGATGCATAAAAAAATAATTTATGACCTCCATGTGGCCAGAAGTAAAAGGAGGAAGTGTGCTTGTGCAGCATTCCGTGAGCGTGTCACCGCACTGCAGATGTTCCCAGATTACTACTTTCCTCCGTCCATCCCTCCATTCATCATGCTTGACCTCCAGTCCTGCCCCACTGATTTACCGCCGTTGGTGTAATCCCACCTTTTAACTCCCTCTCCGTCTTTATTATGCATTTGTCTGGCCATCCATCTTCGCGAGTAATCTCTCCTCTAATACTGAGCGTTTATTTCTGGACGTGCCGCATATGGAGGGCACGGGCGTATTTATAGACTGCAAACTAGAATGAATAGCGCCTCGATGTGAGTGCACGTTTACATGCCGCTGATGCCAAAATGAATCAAGGGCAGCCTGCAGGATGCGTGTTAATGAGGGGATTCATGCGCGCGCGTGTGTGTGTGTGTGTGCGCGTGCGTGTGTGCTCTGTCCCTTTGTTGTTGTATCTGGGACTGTGTGCGATTGTGTGACTCCAGCTCCACTTAATACAGATTTTAATTTAAGACCCCAACAAAAGGAGAACATTTGTTCTTAATGAGGGGTGTGTTAATCCACGGTCCCCTCCAAAGTCAAACATTTTAAAGTGCGTGAAATTTTGAGCCTGGCCCAAAAATTCTGTAAAATAAAAAAAAATTAAAATAATAAAAAAATTTAAAAGTTTTTTTCTGGTTCGGAGATTTTAAAGAAGTGACGGTTCATGATTTAGGGTGGTGACACAACAACCAGTGTCTCGGAACTGATTGCGTTTGACTTTGGAGGTTCCGTTGTATATCATCGTCAGAGCAATCCATATTCCTTGAAACACAAATATACGACTGCTGTCCACATCGAGGCCGGGAATAGTAAATCTTGGGACGTGATTACATGCTCTTACAAAAGAACACATTTATCTTGAGTACATAGGCTAAGTGCCGGGTTTTTTTTCCTTTGGGGGAAGAAAAATAATCAGAGTTGGGATTTAAGTGTCTGACTGGGTGTTTTGCATAAAATAAACAAAAGGAGTCACGTTGTGGCCATTTGTTTTGGAAATCCGAAATGAATTGAGTTGTTGCATATGAAAGAGCCTGAACTAAACAGTTAAGATGCGAAAGTTTATATCCTCACAGCTACAACGTTAGCAACACCAGCAAAACTCAACAAATGCGATACAAGAGCAATAATTCACATTTTAATCCTCCCCCTTTGTCTTATTCAAAAGACAAAAGACAAATGACATTATTCAAATCAAGTTTTACTTTTTGGTTGTTTTTCGCCCTCTGGGATTTGCATGATACCAAACAAGCGTTGAAATATTTTTTTCCAGCATTTTTTTTCCCCCACTCATGAATTTGCATTAACATTCACATAAATAATAGAAATACAGATTTTTCCATGACAATAATGTATAAATAATTGCTTCCACTCAAAAGATGGAGTCTGGTAACACAATCCCAAATAGGTTAACATTTGAAATGTTCAACAATTTAACTAAAACACTTCAAAAAATATTCATTTATTTCATTATCATTTTTTGGTACAAAATTTCCCCCATTTGTCTTAATTAGGACCCTGCCTATCAGGATACGTGACTAAATGATCAACAAACAACAACAAATGAGTTAAATTCCAAGCGCACACATTTTGCTACGCTAATATGCAGTTGCGTATTTGAAGCAAATCTCAAAATGATCTTTTTAAGGACTGGATGTTTGATCCAGCTCAACGTTAATTCCATGAATTACACATCTACCGTATGTGTAAGCGTGCACAGTCAAAAACAGGCTTTGTTTGCAAAAATAATTTTACCAGTCAAAACAACAATTATATTTATATACCGGCAGCGCGGCGGTCGAGGCAGCGCATTCACAGCTGGTAGCTGTTGGGGGTTTGAAAAATGTGACATCTGATTTTTTTCATTTGATTTTTTTTTCTTCACACAATTACCACCTGCGCGCGATGCAAAGCGGCAGTAGTTCTCTTGTGACAATTACAAAAAGAGTGAGACGGTTGGTTTTGAGCCACAGCGTGTTGTCACCCCCCCCCCCAATAAATTGCTGCTTCTGTAAGCGTTCTGCAAAGCAAACTCCATTTAAGCAGTGCGACTTAACCTGGAGGGAGATCAAACAGATGGCATGCTATATATGTGCATGAGTATGTTATGCAGTTCATTTTCTATTTTTTGCAACCTGACACAGCATGACATTGAAGCGCAATGCTTTGATAAGGTGACAAGACGAACGCGGGCTTGATCTTTATGATGAAATATTTTGGACTTCAATGCGCGCGGGAGGTTACATCAGCTGTACTGACGGAGATGAATCACGACGTAACAATGTCTGGCTCGCGCAATGGCCACTGTAAATCGTCCACGCATCTCGTTCTGGAGCTATGGAACCAGTTGGTGTTCATGGCATGTGAAGGTCAGAGGTCAGGCCAGATCACTGAGAAAGTCGATTGGTTATGAAACCGATTAACGGCTCATCCTGTTATGTGCGACTTGTATAAATATTGGAGCGCATTGAAAGCCCCTCCGTGTTGCCATGTCAATCAAATTGGGACGAGGCCTTCAGAATCAATTGTGTTGGCTGATGACATTAATAATGTGTCTGCTTCTTTAACCAATCAGATTTCAAATTTGTCCTGGCAGGGACAGAGCACTGGCGCTCCAAGACAGCATTTTTCTGTCCTCACTTGGTTCAAGCGAACCAAGCTTGACATACAAAACACCTCAGTAGCAATCTTCACACTAACACATCTAATTGTCAACATCTCTAGGGAGGATGATGTTTTTATCATGCTATTAGAGAAATATTGATTCAGGCGGAAATGAAAACCCGATGAGGAAGACACGAACATGGAACAAGAAAACAACAAGACGTGAAAAGAAACAAAATAACAAAAACACAGATCACAACAACAACAAACTAATGAAAAGCATCAATAATTACTGCGATTCCTCCCCCAAATTAGATTTTTAACTACGTTAAAAGATGTCCACACAAAAGGCAGCACTTAGCTCAAATAGAAGTGCGTTCCAAGGCCTCTATCGCCTTTTCAATCTTGTGTGTGGGACAGTAAGTAAAAGGCGGTCAGCAGACCGCAGTGACGTAACAGGACAATGGGCGTCTTCCAGATCCACAAAGTATGGAGGAAACTGACAATTGAGGGCTGTAGGAGTGACTGTTGAAATTTTATACTGAATCCTAAAATGAAAAGGGAGCCAGCGCAAGGACAACAGAATGGGAGTGATGTCGCTGAACCTTTGGGATCAAGACACAAGCCTACCGGTGGTATTCTGAACTAATTGGAAATGGTCAAATACATTTTTGAAATAGGCGAAGAGAGTCTGGCGAAAGCATGAATGATTATTTTGACCTCAAATTAGAAATATAGGTAGAAAAAAAAAAAACAGAAGGGTTGCAGTTTTAATTGAACAAAAACAATAACCCAAATCAATATGACCCCAATATTTCATAAGGGATACTTTAAAGAAAAAAATGGCTCGAAGCAGGTTGCCAAATTTAAGAGCCAGGCTGTGGGCAGCAACAATCACTGAATTCAACTGAAGTGAGTTGTGAGTCATTCCGCCATTAATTGCGGTGAAGCAATTATTCCGTGTACTTAACTCAGGGCTGAAAGAAAAATACATCTGGATGTCATTTGCATAGAAGTGGAATCCAAATCTTCGGAGACATCTCTGAACATGTAGAGTGTGGATGGGCCCTAATATTGAACCTTGAGGAACACCTCATGAAAGTGAGACCAACTTTGACTTACGAGGGACAACAATCTGTGATTGATGGGCAACGCGCCGAGGGTGTCGTCAGCCAGGGATAGGCTCTAGCTCCCCGCAACCCTAGACAGGATTAGCAGGATAGAAAATAGATGGATTTTGACTCCAATGTTTAAGGCATGACTGAAGTGTAAACTCATCTTAAAATTAGTAGGGTACACAAAAATATTGCATTCAAAATTTGATGCAGCACACTTCCATGTCCGTTGGCTAAAAAGTAAAACGGATAAAGTGACACAAGTGGAAATTTTAATCACTTTTTAAAAATGACATGGCTGTCTGGAGTCCACGGACATCACCAAATTGTGAGGTTTCTGGCCGCCTTCTCTTTTTCGAAATGAAAGTCAAGCTCTTCTGGGTTGATATCACTTGGCCATTGAATAAAATCCAGTTAATTGCCTTCAAAAAGTCTTCACAGTACGTTTAGGGTCCTCGCCCATCTGCTCTGTCACTTTTGGAGCATTAATTTGAATGCCATCAGCTAGAAAAGTGCGATACGCCTCACGATTTTATCTTGTTACATCTGTCAGCAGTCCCCATCATCAATTAACACCAGAGAGCATCTTTCCTTTGCAAAATACTTATCCATAGCATAACACCTCCTTGATCGACACGATGTGGAATACACTAGTTCGGGGGTCCTCACTCCCGTTCCTCAAGGGTCGCTGTCTTGTTTGTTTTCCATCCATACATGTCGACAAATTCACACCGCTGCACAACTTTGAGTCTCCGATAAACCTAACGTTCATGTTCATGCATGGGGGGAGGGAACATGCAAATTCCACACAAGAAGGCCTGAGCTGAGATTTGAAACCAACGACCTTTGAGTTGTGTTCGTCACTTTTGCACCACATTGCCTTCTTTTATATCATTAAAAATAAAGATAGTACTGTATTGAGACTCTTGTCCCTGGCCATGTCCCCAAAGTGGATGTTTTATGACCTCGGTCTGCACGTATTCTTCCAGAGAGCTTTGGCTTGAGTTTCTCGACTGTCTTTTCATCACATTGGCGAGCATCTGACTCACTTTTCATGATGTTATTGTTCGACCTAAATGTCAGTCATTCCACTTAACATCTGGGGTTACTCCCAGAACTGTTTTTTGTTTTGTTTTGGTTTTTTGTTTGCTGTAGCACATTGCACCAAAGAAAGAAGTTCTTTAGTGCCAAATAGCAAAAACGACATGTTTTTGTTATGATCAAAAGGCTTTTGTTGGCGTGACATAGTCGTCATTCAAGAGACATAAATGTGACTGCTATTACTTTTGCTTGAATTGAAAACGATTTTATATTCAGTTTAAAAAAAAAATCTGTAAACCTTGGGTACATTTGTAAACACAATGAGGGTAAGAAAAATACATTCCATTCATGCTATATTTAGATTCGACCAATTTCCAAGTGCACAAAGCGTACAGATGTGACAGCCAATAATACTGCAGCTCAGCATAATCCATCATTTTTCAATGATTTGCAGCAATTTTTCGGCAGTCTGGTGAGACGGCAGCTTGAGGACGGACGGATGCAGCCACTGCAGTGCTAAGCCAATGTTGATTTGTAATTACATGAGATCAGAAGATGACTGGAGGTCTAGTGCATGTCTTGTCTAAATGAGAGAGGTTATTTGAGTGCTGGGGGGCACAGGACCAGACACTCATTTTACAGGCTTAGGCCACAACGCTGTTATGATCGCGACCCTGATGTTTCCTGCCCGTGCATGCCAACGAGTACACGTGCAGGCAAGCGCGCAAAATGCAGACAGACGGCACACACAACAATGAAAGCATGGCGTGAGGTTGTTTTTGCTCATCGGTTCCTGTTTTTGGTCTGCAGCGCAAACTGCTGCACGTGCGCGCAGGCTCGAGACAGCTTGACCCAATTTGATGAACACTTGAGGCTTTTCCACCAACGAGGTGTCCAAAAAAGATGAAACGATAGGAGGAGATGAGACCACCATCAAGGTATAACCTTTAGCTGCTTTGGGTTCACTGGGTATATTAGCATAATAGCATTCCGGTCTTCAAGGAGGAAACATAATGAAAGACATTCCCGTCATAGTATGACGGAATGGTTCCATCTCGACAAAAAGAAAGAATACTTTCCTAATGATTCACCACCAAACGGGTCTGTCCATTTTTTTGGACTTCCTGCTTCATTTGAAAGCATTATCTGGAGTTGTGCCAACATTTAACGCGATTTTCACACATTATGCAATTCCCGTTCATGGATTAATGGCATTTGAACTCATGTTTTGCTGATTAACAACAAACGGACAAATCAACCACCCAACTAAACAATCAACAACTAACCCAAAAGCCAATTGACACACAAACCAACTTACAAAACATCCAATCATTTAACCAGCACACCAAACTACAACAACCGACAAACCAACCAACCACCCGTCAAATGACGCCCCCCAAAAAATGAACCAACCCAAAAAAAACGCCAAATTAATGAACCATCCATCCATTTTCTAATCCGCCAATCCTCACGAGGGTTGCGGGCATGCAGGAGCCCATCCCGGCCGTCTTCGGGCAGTAGGCGGAGGACACCCTGAACCGGTTGCCAGCCAATCACAGGGCACACATTGACAAACAACCATTCGCACTCACAATTACACCTAGGGACAATTTCGAGTGTTCCATTACCTGCCCAGCATGTTTTTGGAAAGTGGGATGAAACCAGATTACCCAGAGAAAAACCACGCAGGAACAGGGAGAAGATGCCAACTTCACACAGAGCCTCTGCACTGTGAGGCAGACATGCTAACTGGTTGATCACTGTGCCCTCGATTCATGAACCAACTTACTCCCCCAACAAAACCCAACCAACAAACCAATCGCAATAAAAGAAAATAAACAGCTAACCAACTGACAAATAAACAAACCCTGCTGAGTTCAAATTGCAAAAGGCGAAAACATTCTAATCAGGAGTCGCACTGCAGTACATAAACGATTGCTTTTTTTTTTGCCCTGAACTTTAAATCAAATTCTTTTCACAAAATAAAATGTATCGAGGCCACCGCTAAAAGTCAAACTAAATGGAAAAAGCAACGTGCATCCCTTTCACAAAGCGCTGCTCTGCACAGCGCTGCCTTAATCAGACAGCGCTGTGATATTATTAAGCGTCACGACAAAATCCACATTATATCACAGCCAGACCAGATTTTAACAAGTCACACACACACACCAAAAAAAAAAAAACAGTGTCCCAGCACGACAGGCTGTTATTTCTTCCCTCATTAATTCCTCGATTTGGTTCAAGCAGTACTCAGCAAGTTGCAACGTGTGTGCGTGTATACGTGTTTATGTGTGTGTGTAGCGGCCAGACGGCTCAGCTGTTTGTTTGGAAGTCATCAGCCGTTTTAAGGACTTGCGTGGATAAAAGTGGAAATTACTTTACAAGTATGGGAAAAGCAAATGACGTCCGTGCGAGAAGCAAATGTAAAAGTAGGCGCTGAAGCTCTTGAGAGTTGAGGAGGAAATCTCGGGCCGGCGCAACATGTAGACGCCATATATGCCACAACGATGCATTATCCACTCTTCTGTGCAGCAGAGGATTACGGGTGGACGGCGGCAAGCAGCCTTTTATTTTGCTCCTTGGGCAGCAACGAGATAACGGGACATCGCACTCCTTCAGCGGCCAAGCGGACTGGTGCTGATTCATGACCAAACAATGGACGAGCACAGTGCTACTATGACTCTGCCAGTATCAAAATGTTCTCAGAAGCCCATCAAATAGCACCCATGTCTAATGTGCGAACCCAGATCCGATTGGAAAATAATTCTACTGTTGAGATATCGTGACTTCCATCACATTCTGTCAGCGGGCATGATCCGGTGAACAAATTCCCCGAAAAGCGCCAAGTCGACACCTTCACACGCCGCTTCCAATTTGATTCGTTTCCATGAGATGGATGGGATGTCAGGAGGCGAACGCGCCGCACGTATGCGCCGCACGTGAGGACGACGTCATCACAGTGGGAGGGTGACAAATGACACAGTGACATTCGAACCCGTTTGCAGCCACGCGTTGGTGTGCTTTGCGGCACCAGTTGGCGTTTGCATTAAGAGGTAATCAACACGTGCACGTCTTGTAGGCTGGGTGGGGGGGGGCATGAAAGCGAAAGTGCCTACCATGTGAGACCGTGTGGGTTAAAGTGCTCAACATGCGTGCATGGGTGTCATCGTGGATGACTCAGACGAGCGTGACGGATTTCCACCCATCAAACTTGTCATGGCACTACCGCGCGTCATGTGTGGGTTATCTGTTGGTTACTTGCAGCCTTGATTTGACAAGGATCTCATCTGATGTGACGACCAATGTTCCAACCATCTTCTTTCCTCTTCTCTAGGAGGGCAGCAGTCGAAGCACCTCAGACATTCCTGTCTCCGACAACTCCACCGGGTGGATGCTTCAGAGTGTCCAAATGTGGTCGCTCCGGTGTTTCCTGGGTGTGCCTGAATCAAACGTCCACCCACCTAACAAAAGGAAGCAACAACTAAGTCACTATGAGGTATGAACGTCTCAGGAACTCGGAACAGCCCTCTTAAGCCTGCCGCATACCGAGCAACGCAGCCAAACGTGACTGAAGTGGACCTTCGTGAAAGAATTACAGATTCTAAACCACACACAAAGAGATTGTGCACCGCGTTTCTACGAACATGCGGCAATGGAAATACTGCTACCCTGTATCAGGTTGTGACTCTTACGAATTTATGGCGTGATTGTCAAGGAAGAAGCACATTGCCCCAATGGGGGAAATGTCCCATCATGAAAGCGAGAATGTGGATATCGTGAGAGGCTGCTGGCCAAGATCAGTTGCCCTATTCAGCGACTGCACTTGTGCATTTCGATGACAGAGACTCTCCACACTTTGCTTTGCAGCCACAAAAGAACTGACAAAGAGGTTTTATTGTAAAACAACTTCTACATTGTACTTTATGTACTGTATTGGTAAGGCCTGGTAGCAAACCTATGATTCAAGATAGCAACCGACCAACCACTCGATGAACCCGATATTCCTTTTACACAGCTTCCATTCTGCCTTTATCATGCCTCTGATTCTACCTCAGTAGCGAGTAAATCCTCAGGTTGACTTCAAACTCCCGCAGCAGAAAGAACCCAAGTTTGACAGCCAGTATGAAGCGGCTTGCAAACTTGAAATGCGTGAGTGTGTCCGTCCATCCATGTTCTATTGTGCTCGTCTACATTGGGCCAAATCTCACTTGGGGCAACAAATGGAGCATACCGGGCGGGACTGGTCGCCAGCCCATCACAGGGCAACAATATGCGATGATTTAAATACCATCTTACAGTATATGAAAAACACTTTCAGATAAGAGCATATTAGCTGTTCATGCGCATTTGTGTGACATCACCAACTGCTGGTCTGGCATTTACATGACAATTCTGTTTTTTAACTGTCTGGAGGATCAGTTTGACAACTCATTTGTCATTGTTGTGCAAACCTGACCTTGGTTGTCAACGAGATATCCTCGCTGTCATATCACTTAACGCATGTCGAAGATTTATTGTCTTGAGAGGCAAATCACTGAAGAACACCGACAACCTCCCCCGGGATCCTGTTATTCAGGTTGAACATAATAACTGTGAATTTGTTCAAAGACTCCATTGATCAGCTTCTTTATCTGACACAAAAATGGTTTTAAACAGCCCTAAATGTGTGGAAGAGGAAAGATAATAGCCCGCCCCCGTCACAGACAGAAATCGCACATCATAAAGTGTATCACCTTCACAAGGTGTTCTTCTAAAAAACAAATCCTCCAGTACGCCGACTTAAGACTTACAATCCCTTATATGCCTGCCCTGAGACTGAGGCTGTTTCTCTTGAAATCTGCAGCCTTTATAAGCTGGTGATTAACGGGCTAAGCAAGGACATTTCAACCATGGCGCCGCGCCACTCCAATAATGAATTAAATCTAAAGCCATTAAGTCGATCTGATAACCAGTCTGCTCTTCTTAGCACCTGCGCTCGCTCTGCACAAGAAACTGTATGTAAACGAAAACATATGTCGGCACGGGGAATATTGTTCCGACCGGGGATCGTTTTTTTTTTCTTTCGGGGTGTCTAAAGTTGAATAATGAATGAATAATTGTTCAGTTTTATATATAATATTACATACCTGTACGTGTGGTAAATATTTCCTTATTAAATTATGTTGACAAAACTTTCTGGCCAATTCTTCTGACATTTCACACCCCAAAACTCAGTCTCTTAGCACATCCCAGAGTTTGAGTATATTGGGGCGAAAGACTACAGGGTCAAGTGCCTCTTTTGCCAACGTAAAATGACAGAAATGTTGACTTTTGAAACCTCTGCGCCCAATTTGAATGAATAAATGAATGACTATGAATCCAGTGAAGTCAAAATGTCAGTGTGCTTTCAGTTTTCAAGTTTGTTCAACTTGTTGGTCAGGCTAATGTGTGCTAGCTAATGCTTATAAGCTAACGGATCCTCAATGACACCACTGACGTCAACGAAACAAAGACAAATACAGTAAAGGGGCTTGCTCAGACATATTATTCAGAAGTAGATTTTCACGCTTGTTGGGTGGGCGGGCACACCAGTCACTGAAGTTTCTTTACACAAGCAATTAAAAAGTCAAATTTTCACAATAGATCCCCCTTTTATGGGACCTGCTTTACTTTGAATTGCTCTCTTCCTAAAGTTTCACAAGTGATATTTTTACGAGTGATTGTATATTCTATTTAAATACCGTGGCGGTGTTCAAGTTCGCTTTGGCCAAGCGTGAGAGGCAGAATAAATATAACCCTCCCATCTGCTGGTGTCGTCCAGATGCTGTCTCAGAAGTAGAGGATTAGAGCTAAACTTAGAGCGAGCAGGCTGTGCGACGAGGGGGAAAAACCGGTTTGTGACTAACTTGCGGAGCATCAATCTGAGGGCAAGTGACAGAGTCAAAGCAGTCAATGGGAAGGAAGGAGGAAACAACAACAACAACAACAACTTGAGACTAGTGGAGACAGTGTGAAAATAAAGCCATCCATAAGCGTGAGGAGCCGTCAGGAGGGGAAAGGAAAATGTCCAAATTGTGAAGACAGCGAGAGAAATGGAGGTTGATACAGCGACAGGGCCATTTGTCACAGTCAGCTCAGTGACTCTGTTTGATGAGATCAAGTAAAAGAGAAAAAGCATCCAGTGTGTTGTGGAATCTGCTTGGAGAAAATTGCCGCAGCGGTGGGTCGAGACAGGGCCATAGCTCTTCAAGCGCTGCATTTTTACAGGGAAGGAAAAAAAAACGTTTTGTGGCGAGACAGAAGCTAAAGTGACTAGCTAAAAGAGATTTGAATCCTGTTAGCATTTCACGCTGCATCCAAACTAGTTAGGATACATGCTTCGGGTGGTGTATGAAAGGTGATTAAAAGGTGACATGAACAACTTCCGTGTGAAACAGCCAAAACATGTCCAAAGAATTTAAAATGAACGCGGGTGAAATGGAGGCTAACTGATTTCGTACCAATCACAGGGTACATCAAGTATATCCTTCACTCTCACACCAATTTACAACAACTTTAGAGTCTTAAATGAGCCTAAGAAGCATGTTTTTTTTTTTTTAATGTCGGCGCAAGGCTGTTTCTTAAAATGTGCGATATGTCCACTATTCAAGTTAGGGCCACCATTTGATTTGAGAGAACAAAGGCTAGCACCAAAGCGTTACACATGAAAGTTCCGAGTTAAACTCTGAACCTCAGTCAAAACTGAGGCGGATTTGCTAACCACTTATACAGCGCACTGCCCTGGTATAGTGTTTTTGTTGTTGTTTTTTTTAAATTCCAACAGATGAAGTGCCTTTTTAAGTGAGCGCTCAATGTGCCCCAAAATGCATTTATTGTTGCAACTCCTCGGATCCAGGTTAAAATGTATTCTAAGGGTCCCATCGTGACCTATTGACACAAAATTGGGTGTACAGTACATGTTTGTCATAACGCACAAGCAAAAACATCAAGAAGCCAGCCCCAAAATTGAACAGGAAGTCTGCCATTTTGGGCTAATTTCCTGGGTTCGCACTTTAAACTCCGAGTAGTGTGAGAAAATGTGAAAAAAGTGGGTGATTGCAGCTTCTGTTAGTTACAGCTAAATTTTGGATGGCAAATCACCAAATATTAGGTCATACTGAAAATTCAAAAGCTTCCCCAGAAGGCGTTTGTAGGTTAGAGGTAAAATGGCAGACGTCCTGTTCATTTTACGGCATGTGTTCATCTGGACGTTTGCATCAATTGTTGATCTACCCCCACCACACACACACACTTTCTGGGTGCGCTACTGAGTCAGATTTAATAGGATACACACGCACTTGTCAAATTTGGGGAGTAGTCGTCTTTGTTAACAACAAAACAGGTGTCACGTGCACTCATTAAAAAAAAAAAAAACACGCTATAGCAGTTTTTAATGTAGCTCTTTTCAGTGCTCATTCAACACTCGCCCATTTCCCAATTACGTTCAAAGGGCTTCACAAAATGCGTTAATCACACACACAAGGTTATTACACAGAAACTGTATAACCTCTGCCAATCCTGTTGTGGCGCAGCGCCAAAATGTTTGACATTGATAGTTTGAGGCACTTTCTGGCAAAGCGTCAATTTTGCCAAGCAGATTCCAGCATTATTTATTCAGAGAAATGCAGAAAACTCTTGCAATGTATTGTACGTATCGGCACCCGATAACCTGTGGCCCTGTTGCGTGGGTCTCTTCCACCCGTCTTGCATCTGATCTGTTTGACTCCTGTGCTTCAGACGTGTGCTTGCCAATGTGGAAGTAACAAGCAACAACACATTCGATTATTCCAGCAATTCCGTTTTTTACGTTAAAATACATAAATACATACATACATACAAACATACATATTCAACTATTCCTTCACACTTGTTCTCACGCCCATTTCCAATAATAAGATGCAAAGTGTTTTTGCTTCTCGCATTTGTCATTCCTGGTTGAGGTTTACTGTAAAACTGACACATAAAAACAAAAGAAAATTAAACACTGGACATTCCAACCGCAAGATGTCCAACTACACTGTATACTGTCTACCAAAGAAAGTCTGCTAGCTTTCTGCTGACATAGAGTATGATGCAAAAGGCCATAGACAGGCTAACAGAAATGAGCAAATACTGTATATTAGGCTATTTATAAGCAATCAAACATCTGCTACTTCAAGCAAATATGGAGCAGTAAAACAAAGAGCTTACAACAGTAGACAAGCAAATATTCTCTCCGCCCTTTGGGAACAACACTTACGCTTAGACAGCTGGGGATCTTCTCTGCCTCTTCTTCTCAATTATAGTATGCTGCATCTTTTTCGGCTGACCTTAGTGCTGTCCGGCATGTTGCGGCACAATTTGATACAACAACGAGGATGCGCAACGCTAAATTTGGACTCATGTGTATGCTGTAAAAATCAAAACGATCACTCAAAAGCCGCAATATCGCAGAGCAACACCGTACTCCAACGTAATAAACACAGCACGTGTATATGGCCACAAAAACAAGCTCTTAAGGTAATTATGACGATATCTCTCCAGACACAACCAAACCGTATATTTTGAAGTCACAACATGATAATGTGTGATCGTTCACCTTCTGCTTCGCTATCCATTTATAAGCGGCGATGACACAAGCAACCACGTGCCTAACGCACGAGGCCCAGGACACAAGGCACATGGTGAGACTGATGCATGCGACACATTACGCCAATAACGGCTCAGAGGTGTTTAAATGAAAAGGTGGCTGCACATGGAGAACAAAAAATGATTAAAGATGAAGCGTGAGGGCTTCCCCTCCCTGCCGTCAAGGCGGACATCGGAACATGTACTGCGCTAGAGTTTGCCAAACCAAAACGAGGTGTAGCTTGGGGGTGCGGGGGGGTGCTGCAAAATAATTTCCAATGAATTATTGGTGTGTAATGCTAAAAAGTGCATACCTAAATTGTGTCTCAATAAAACAAACACACCAAACCTCCTTACTTTCGTCTTTTTTAAATTCACTTGTTACAAATAAGAGCGTCCTACCCTGCTCAATTGTGAAAAGCCGACCAGGACATCTGAACTTTATTTGGGATCAATCGGACTCTTGGAAGTGTTTGCTGTCCATTTAAAATGAATATGAATGTGATTGCTTAATTCTAAACAGATCTACACCCCTCAGTTACAAGAGGGTGTGCACACTTATGCAACTACATTATCTCATTTTTGTTTCTTGGGGGTTTTTTTTGCGCCCTCTCTCAAAAAGATGTCATACTCATGGAAAACATTAACACGATTTCTCTAGCTGTCATGTTTCACAAAAACCTGGCATTTGAATTGGGGGTCGGGGTGTGTAGACATTTTACATCCACAGGACATTCTTATTCCGACTAGAGGCGGACACAAACACGGCAATGCAGCACAGGGAAGACGGATTGGAAGTGACTTTTCCTCTGTGACTTTCCATGCCAGACCTTGACTTGTCACTGATAACGCATTCAATCCTGTGGTAGTTGTGAGAGTTGTTGTCTGCGCTGTGTTTTAAGTGCGCATCTCTTCACGGCCTCCAGCCGCACATTGTCGCTCTCCCCGACCATGAACTCAGCACACACATACACACACGGTTATATCATAACCCGATAAGGCAAATCTGTCCGTTTAATCCCAATGACTCTAGTTACACAATGGCCATTGTGACTTGAACGGATTTGTTCGTCCTCATTGAAGATTACAACGGAGCCAACAGAGAGGCACCGTTGGTCGCTTTACAGTGACGCTCAGTGGCTGTGCGCAGTACTGCAGTTTATTGGGGAAAAGAAACTGAAAACATTTCATATGTTAAAATACAAATGCAAACGTGTAATCACAATTAAATCGATTTCTTGACCAATAGGTGAATTTAATCATCGCAATGAAATGCATTACATGTTCAGTTCATCATTTCATTCCTGTCTATTTAAAAAAAAAAACACTGTTCAAATAATGTTACATATATGATTCCAAGTGTCTTTTTAGACATCTGCCTCACACCTTTGAGATTTCCGGTTCAAATGCTGTCTTGGGAATTCCTGTGTGGAGTTTTCAAGCTCTCTCCAGGCTTGCCTGGGGTTTTCTTTTAATTTTTAAAATTATTATTTTTATATTATATTTTCTCCAAGTACTCCAGCTTCCTCCCATATTTCAAAGGTTCGGGGTTATAATAGCTATTTTTGCATTATAGTTAGTTTTTCATTTTGATTTGACTCTTGTTTTTTAAATTGTAACAGTTTCAACTAGTTTTTAGTGCAATTTGTTAGATGTAATTTTTTTTAACGCTTCATATTAGTTTATATTTTATTAGTCTTTGGATTACTTTTAGTTTTTTTTCCAAATAAATTGAATATTTATGGTGCAAAAATGTCAATTAAAAAAATCAATATGAGACTGCTTGGTGGCAATACCATATCGACCAAACCCGAACATTTGCTACTTGTATGCGTATGTACTGTATACACAAGACAAAATTAATGTAATTAACATTATAGTTAGTTTTAGAAACATTAAGATGCAGGCTTAGGATCAATGAAAATTGTCCATAGTGTGAACGGTTTGTTTCTCTAAATGTGCCCAGTAATTAGCTGGTGACCAGTCCAGGGATTAGGCCTACTCCACCTTTCCCCAGAGGCCAATAAAACAATTTAATTCCTTTCAAACATGCTGTAACACGAATATTCCAAGCGGCCCTCCAACACTTCATGAACAATAGCCTCGCAGACGACTCTTCACTCAGACAGCGGATGAGACACACAGACGTATGCTAAAAAAAAAAAAAAATGCAAACCAGCCTGAAAGAGGCAAAAATCATTTCACGGGATTCTTGCTATCAACTCAGACTGTGAGGCAGTGAAGGTATCGGAGTGTGATTTGTGACTGGATAAGAGAGTCCTGGGGCGACTAGAAGGAGAAAGGGGAAGGTCCTGGGTGAAGGCTTGAGCAAAACACTAGCAGGATGTTTTTTTTGTTTTTGTCCACCGGCAATGCACGTACCTTCAAAATCACTTTTCAGTCAACCCGTAAAACGGCATGTTTGTGCAATCCTTAACATCGCATTGTCAAAGACAGCAAGCCGTTTTCAATACCGTATTTTCTGCAGTATAAGGCGCACCTTCAATGAATGGCCGATTGTAAAATGGTTTTCATATATAGGGCACATCGAATTATAAGATGCGTGGAATAGAAGCTACAATAGTGGCTGATGTTGCGTTATGCATCCACTGGATGGAGCTACGCTAAAGGGACTACAATACAATACAGCTTTATTGATGTAGAGCTTTCACAACCGCTGCAGTCGTAATAAAGTTTGTTGCCAGGAAATGTTGACTTAATGACTCCCCCCTCCAATTATTTATTTTCTTCTGGTGTCCGTGATAGTTTTGCATTTAAATTAATTAATTCAAATTCAATCATCCCAGATCTAAACATGATAAAGTATGGGCATTTCTGGGTTAAACCTATTTGGGCCTGGGTTTTGCTGCAGGATCAAATGGTCGGGTGGGTTGTCAGTTGCCCACCTCGATAGTGAAATAAACATCACAAAGCTTATTTGAAAGTGATCAGCTCATTATGTTTCTCAATGAAAACGTTCTGACTTGACTCTTGACACACCTGAGGCCAAAGAGGAAATGATGAACGCTGTAAATGAACATAAAGGAATATAAAAGTGAAACTAAAAGGCAGAAGCATTGCAAAGGCTGAACATTATCACGTTAGACTAAATCAAACGCCTCAATGCCTTTTTTTCCGCCCTCTTAAAAAAACACTTATTAGCCATTAGTCATCATTACTACATCGTCTCTCCTTGAGGCGCTTTCCTGATTATTTTTTTCTGTAAAACCTTACCTGAAAAAAAGGTAATGGGTCTATATGAAATGACTCACATCATGTCTGACAATGCGATTTTCTCTCAAGGTTCATTACTCAAAGAGCCCGAGAAGGTGCCTGAGTCATCCTGTTTATCATCTGTCCAGCTACTTTGCTTGCATATGGGTGCTCTGATGAAAATTTAGTCATCATCCAAAATGTTGAGAACTATATCATGTTTGGACCATTTATCATAAGTCATTCTAATGGAACAATCACTGATGCTCACCCAAAATGTTATATAACCTGGACAAAATTCTATTCCATTATGACCACGGAGCTGCGGGCTGAAGAGAGTACAGCTACTCTAAAAGAGGAGGACTTCATTTGTACAAACTACTTGTGTAGAATTTGAGCTAGTCTGTTCTACGGTTGACAGAAAATCGTAACAACTAACTACATCAGCAGTCCGTCGTTTTTTTCTTCCTTGCTTCCAATCAATAATGCAGTGTAGATTGAAGCAGGCCACAACGTTAACATCCACTACATCAAATTGACACAATCGTGGCTGGTTGAGGACCAGAAAAGCTATCTAAAAAGCGATAAATACTTTTTAAAGACAAACACTTCTGAATGTGGCTGCGGCTTCCATGTGTAAGCTTATGTTAAATTGTCAATTATTTTCATTTTATATTTGAGCATTATATTCGTTTATGTTATAGTTATACAAATTATATTCTGTTTTTATAATTGTTGAAACGTTCTTATCTTGCTTGCGTCTGATTGGCTAAAGAGAAGCAGGAAGGAAATGTTTCCGTGACTGAAAGGAGGTTGTGTTCTCGTTCATCCGTTCGCAGGTGCAGACGTTTTTTTATTTCTTTCTCCTTTTAATAAACTGCATTAAATGATCCCATCTCCCCTTTTGTCATTCGTAAAGAAGAGCCATCCACTGAAAAACAACGAACCCCTCAACTTAGAATACAGATGGGAGGGACAAAGTCTAATATCACAATTTACCGATAATATTTCCTACCATGCTAAGAGCTACGGCTAAAATACTTCGTCATCGCGTCTGCCTTTGTCACCGCATCCTTAGGTTTCTCTATAAATTCTCCAAATTTTAAATCCTCACCTAATTACATCGAATGAGGCTGAAAAATGTATACCATTGCTGATACGAACAAATTACGGTTCGCGTTCAAACAAATTAACACGATTCTGTCTATTAACATACGTAGCCGACAACAAGGCCGACATTGTTTACCTAGGAGCAGACAAAAGGGGATTGAAACAACTCTGAGGATGACGGCAAAGCTTTATCCAGAACATGGATTCAACAGGTTTGTTTTTTAACTTTTAGAAACGGAATACATTTTTTTTCACTTTTGCAAGTGCAACCAAGCGTATGCATAGCTAGCTTCGTTATCTTAGCTGGCTCGTGCCAGGAGTAGTAGCCAGGCTTCACATGCATAACACAACATGGTTGACAAACAAACAAAAATACTCCATGACAGATTGCTTTTGCATTGCTTACCTTTTCTGCCAAAGCAGGTTTGGCAGATTCAATCTCAGCTAGCAGAGCATCAACTTTGCACCCGTTTTACACTTGCAAACCTGGAGTAAAACAGCCCCCCCCCCCGAGTGGTTTTGTTGTTGTTTTTTAAAGGAGCTGTTTATTTGTTCAAGTGGATGCCGTTCCCATTAACAGTTTAAATAAGTTACCTGTGTTTAAGTAAAGGCCACTTTACTGTACTTACATTCAACTTGCTGCACAAACATGGCAACACTCCGACAAGCGACTCCTCCACCTGCAATCATTCACGTGGCGAGCAGGTGACAGAAGCTCTTATCCGTGGTGTAATCGGAGCGCGTAAAGTCATTATTGGCATGGGAGAGCGTCAACATTGATATGGAACAAAAATCCAATCTGACAACATTATCGACACAGCACGCACACGTTCTGCTGCAACATCTCCAGCTGTCCTTCCTGGATTGGATTACCGGTCCATTTTGTCACATCCTCAAAGCCAAAACCAGATCGTGTTGATGTGTTTGTGGAGACAAATAAAAGAGACGGAAGCGCATCTTGTTAAAAGTAGGATTTGTATTATTTTGTTGTCACGCTCGTGGTTAGAACCTCTGTTGTTATGCTTTGTTTGTTTGCTTGTTCAGTTTACATTTAAAGTCATTCCAGTCGAAAGGTAAACATGATTGTAACTGTTGTTTCCAACTCTAATAAATGCTTCTGTTGCGTCGCCAGGTGACGTCACGTAAACTTTCACACGCTCGCACGCACACGTACGTTCTTTTGTGTCCTAATTCTTAAGTGCAAGAAGGATTTACCCCCCCCCCCACCCCCCCGCACTTCCCCCTCTCCCCGCACCACCACACTCATAGCCATATATACACTTGGGCTGGATCGCACACTGCAATGGTGCTGTGAGACTACAGACTCCATATAGGTTGTATTTTAATATGGTCAGAACAACACACCTGCTCTTGAGAATTAAAAAAAAAAAGTGTGTACAAATGTGTGTGTGTTTTGTACTGCTTTGTATATTGCTACAATTATGATATACCAAATATCGCTCCTGATAGGTTGAAATATCATCACTTTTTCCATAGTTGATATTATGTGTTCTGTTGTATTATTCTTTTGTTAAAAGTTCTGACAAGCGCTTTGTTACAGCTGCAGCTGTCGTGAATGCGCTATATAAATAAAAATTTGTGTGTGTGTGTGTGTGTGTGTGTGTGTGTGTGATGTAGTATCATCCAAATGTGAGTGCAAAGGCCACGTTTTCTGAAAAGCAGACTACAATGCGATCATATTAATAAAAAAAAGCCTTCAATCATGTTGTGTTTCAATAAAACTGTCAGAGAGAGAATACAGTGATACCTCTGAAGTACTTTCAAATTCAAGGACAGTTTGAACTCTTCAGTAATGTTTCCTTAGTTCCATGAAAATGATGACTACATTCAGATAGTGTCAACATTCTTAAATTCGTTTTCCATGATTGCTTCTGGTTGCTTCTGACGGCAAACAAAACGGTTAACAGATACGCTGCGTTCAACTTCAGAGGTTCCACTATATTACCGCATGCAGCAACATGTGAGAAGATGCTTCAAGCTTCATTTTAAATCGAACCATCGGATCGAAATGAAATTACTACAAAACACAAACAAGCTCAAGGTTCGATCACCAGTCTGCATGCAGCCCAAGTTGACATATGGCTCCATCGTATCCCATCACTATTAACAAAAACATGTCACAGAAACCCTAATTAAAAAAAAAAAAGCAAACCAAAGCTACACTGAAGGACACTGAGTACGGAGCCCCTAAGGGGACATGGAAGGAATTTTTTTTTTTTTGCGAGATCTCGCAAAGTAATGCGAGATCTCGCAAAGTATTGCGAGATCTCGCAAAGTATTGCGAGATCTCGCAAAGAAAGATTGCGAGATCTCGCAAAGAAAGATTGCGAGATCTCGCAATCTTTTTTTTAATGCTCGTTAATGTGCTTCCGGGTCATCGTGCGTGTCACCGAAAACAACAATCATGGAGCGTGTTCAACCGTTCGTGAGTTTAATAGAATTTTACTTTGAAATTGGCTTGAAATACAAAGACATTAAATCTGTTCTTGATCTTAAATACGGTTTCCAAATAAGTGAAAGACATTTGAAGCGAGTGCTGAACCAAAGAGGACTATTTCGTCGGAAAACGTTCAATGACTTGGGGTCCTGGTTGACTTCATTCGCAACCAATTGCAGCATTCCGGACAACTACACGGTTACAGGTGGATGTACAGTAAGTGCAGAGAATATGGACTACTTGTCAGGAAAGAGGATGTTCGTCTGGTCCTGAAAGAGTTGGATCCGAGAGGAGTGTCGTTAAGGCAAGCAAGACGTCTGAGACGACGAAACTACTTCTCCAAAGGGCCAAATTTTATATGGCACATGGACTCCTATGATAAACTGAAACCATTTGGAATTTGTATCAATGGGGCTATTGATGGTTTTTCAAGGAAAATAATGTGGCTCAATGCCTACACAACAAGTAGTGACCCGAAGTTGATTGGAGGTTACTACATCGAAGTTGTGCGCCGTTTGGGGTTGTCCTCGAATCGTTCGAGCTGATCTTGGAACTGAAAATGGTCACGTTAAAGGCTTCCAGCGTTTCCTGGTGCCCATACCGCCAGGCAGCACCCTTGACAGTTACTTGATGGAGCCAGCACCGCCAATCAAAGAATTGAATATTGGTGGCGGTTTCTTCGCAGCCAGTGCATGGAGTTCTGGTTATCCTCTTCACAGACCTCAGAGACAATGGCTTCTTTGATGGTGGATTTCTGGACAAAAGCATCCTACAATTTTGTTGCATGGGATTTATTCAGGTGAGTTCATACATTCTGATAGACTCATTAATTCAATGTGTATTTTTGTATGTGAGAGTGAGTTGATGGGAAAGTGGACAGGGACAGGAAAGAAGACAATGAGGAAAGAAGATAATGGTGGGTGGGGGGTCACAGGGTGAAGATGAAATGACCAAGGTAAATAAAGATGAAGGAAAAGTGGGGAGTGGTGAGATGTGGTACACATGAGAGGGGAGGAGACAAAAAGCAGCTTCAGGCTATAATTTCTTGCTCATAAATGATATGACTGCAGCTCTTCCTAAATCTGTCTGGATATTATTTTCAACAGGACGAGTTGGATGACACAGCCCTAGTTTGGAACAGCCATCTCATCAGGCCCTCAAAGAACATGAATGTCCCCAGTGGTCGGCCCAACGTGATGTATACGTTACCTGAACTTTATGGTACAGGGACTTCCTCTCCCCAGTTGACAATGAACAAGTTGAACTGTGCAAAAGCCAGTGTGTCTTTCGTTTGACCATGCCTTGTGATCCGGATGTATTTGCATTGTGTGCTTTCTTAATGGCCCAGTCCGATCTGATGCCACCAAAAGATCCGTATCAGGCTGTGAACTTGTATTTGCACCTCAGAGAGGCCCTCACCGCAACTCTTTAAATTAGAAGGATTATGTTTTCAGGGTTCAGAGACATTAACTGTTGGTAAAGTAGTTTTCCTTCCGAACACCAATCATATTAGAATTGTATTTATGTTCTATTATTTTATATTCAAATGTAAATATAAATTACAGCCAACTATGTTTTGCTTGGTGTTTGGGCCAAACTATATTATGGCTCAACTGGTGTGAGAAGTAACATTTATTGAAGCCTGAATTTGACCATTGCCATTTCTTCAACCCCTTGTTCGTCATTTCTTTTATCACTTCACTTTCAATGGATAATTGAAACAATTTTGAAGAATAATATATAGCCATCACAATTAAAAACATGTTTTGTCTGCTGTTTTTCATAATGTATAAGGACAACATATTTGAACTACAATATAAAATGTTTGTCAAAGCATTATTCAGATTCAGAAAACTTTATTTATCCCCGTGGGGCAATTAGAGAATTATTGGTGTAAATAAACATTATTTCTTGGTTGCTGACTTTATCCGCAAATACTTATCCAACGTGGATGCTGAAGAGTATTCCTGCATATTTGTACATCATCCTAATTTAATTTTCACCTGCCTGTAAATGATGACTACATAATTGGCACTCCTCGCTTTCGTCAGCAGGTGGTGTCTTGTGTTAAAAAAACGGTGAGAATGAATTGGAACAAATTGTATTCACATTGACAAATTCTTACAAACATCAATCTCAAAAATTTAAATGGAATATGAACTATAAAAAACACTTATTTTTCTACTAACAGCGAATGTTGACTCTGGTGCGCGGCTCCCAAACAGCCGCGCACCAGAGTCAACATTCGCCCAGGTAACCCGGAAGCACATTAACGAGCATTAAAAAAAGATTGCGAGATCTCGCAATCTTTGCGAGATCTCGCATTACTTTGCGAGATCTCGCAATCTTTTGAGATCTCGCAATACTTTGCGAGATCTCGCAATACTTTGCGAGATCTCGCAAAAAAAAAAAAATCCTTCCATGTCCCCTTAGGGGCTCCGTACACTGAGTTTCAAGTTTGTAGAAAAAAAAACAACCCCAAACACTTTCATTACATTTCAAAACATTTAAATGTTCATTCGCGGTCCGGTCTTGACATTTACACGCACGCCTGAACGCCTCACATGCCTCTGGTTTGTGAAGGGGAGAGCAAAAGAGTTCGTCAGGGTGTCCCAAATAGAGTTCAGAATGGTTGTGTGGCAGGGGAGTGGTAACCATGGTGAAATAAGGTGCTAGTTGCCATGGCAACACTCTCCTTGGTCGGCGGCCCGTTATAGTAGTAGTAGTGGTTGACTTTTGGCTAGACACAACCTCCCCACTTTCATGTTGAAGTTTTTTTGTTTTTTTCAATCATTTGAATGAAGTGTTAAGTGTGTGGTATGTATTGGTGGGATGTTCGCATTTGCTCACACACCCGCGCATACACACAAGACAGATTGTGGTCGAGCACAGCGACGCCAACGCACTCCTTCATCCCTCCTCGGTATTGCTGAGTGCTCAAATGCGGGGATGCTCTGCTGCGACTGTGCGCACGTGTGCTTTAACCTCGGACCTTTAAATGCTTTTTACGAATGTCTCCCCCCCCTGCACTGCTTGACTGCTTGTAGAGATGACGAAAAATAAAAACAGTCCCAGGATATGTTCATGAAGCATCTTCTGCTTCGGAAGAAGAACAAAAATGTCCTTTAACTCTCCACACTGTTCCCATTGTATCCCAGGAAAAATCCATTTGATTCAGTTCAGTTGAGTTCAATTTGCCCCGTTGCGTGAAACTATGGCAATGCACCAACAGGAAGTGAACCAGCCAATCGTATGAGTGGGTGGATTTATGTGATTTTTTTTTGTTGCCTTTTTATAATTATTTAATAATTTCAGTCTGATGTTGCCACTTTTATAAATGCTTTGTGTGGCGTGCATGAACCAACAACCACCCACCCACACACACACAGACACACACACACACACACACACACACACACACACACACACACACACACACACACACACACACACACACACACACACACACACACACATACAGACACACACACACGCACTCACACACACAAACGACACACATACATAGACTGCATCTTCACTGTCCCGCCCGCCGCTGGACCGTCCATCCTCCGAAGGCTCGTGGGCATGGTGATGCTGACGCGACGGCCGTTGCTAGGAGACGAAGAGAACGGCCAGCAGCAGCGTGGTGACGGTGAGCAGAAGGCGGTCCCGGGATGGGCTGCTACCGCTCACGCTCTTCTCCAGCTTGGGAACAGAAGGGTTGAATTCATCTAAGTGAGAAAAGAGGGGGGGGAAACGGAGTTACATTTGTGATTGTTAAAAATGGATGTATAATAGTTCTATCTATCTATCTATCTATTTTGAGTCTGCATGCTGAATGCCAACACATTTATGGGAAACACCAAAACCGTGTTTAAACTAGTGGGGGCACATCGAACATATTGTTAGGAAGATTTTTGACTTGATGTCCCCTTTAATTAAACAATGGATATTTGAACACAAACAATGCAGCAACACATGCAGACAGACAATATAATAATAATCACAGGCATATATTCTTTATCCTCTGGAAAAAAAGTCTGCTGAGTCAAATACTTTGTTTGTGTCTAAGTGACCATACTCTTACTAGCTATATTCTTCGTATTATGTTGCCCCTGGTTGCCAAGCCATGCACAATAGAAGGAGCTGCAATAAATGAATCACCTGTTCAATCACCTGTTTCATCCTTACATTCTTATTTATGTTATTACAATATGTTTTTGTAATGTGGACTATTGTGGAGTGCTATTTTCTGTATTTAAAAAAGAAAAACACATTACAAAAATGGTTTGCACTCAAATTCCTGTTAGAGTGGTTCTCGTAAAACTTCCAGGTCAGGTTGATTTGCCTTCCTGACCCTTTGTGTCACCTTTTATCTTTCCTTTTCTGTCCTGCTCTTTTCTTTCTGTCTGCAAAAAAAAAAAAAATCTGCCTTTACTAAGATAAGATGAGGCAGAGTGACTCGTGATGTGATGTATATCTCGCTATTGGAACTGGAATGTGAAAACATGTACAAACAGTCTTCTTTTGCTTTTAGTATACAGAACAATCAAAGAGTTGATACAGGTTAAAGCAGGGATGGGCTTTTAGGGCCTGCGGGACATAAGGGGCCCACAGCAGCCACTGATCCAACCGCCGAGCCCACCCCCCCTTCCTCCCAAAAAAATTAAATCAGAAGAACTACTAAAAGAAAAAGGTCCAAAGCATGCAACCCACCCACAATGTATATGTATGACGTTTGGGGGAAAAAAAATATTGTGATTGGGACCTTGCTCTAAGGTAGCATTACTGTGTGTTTTCCTTGAATAATCAATGAAGGAGCACAATGTTTTGCTGTGAATAAAAAGAAAGAAATTATACTGTTTTATCATTAACATTCGTGTCATGATAAGGATTTAAAAACATGAAAAATTAACAAAGGTTAAAGAAAAAGGCTTGAAATGTACTCTTAATCATTTTCTCTCTCTCTTTGGATTTATGGGTATTTAATAAAGAATATCACTAAAAATGTAAAAAACTAAATATCTCTATATATTTCCATGCATGGATTGCAGTCTGGTCCGTAAAAAAATGCTTTGTTTTGATTATTTTGGTCATTTTATGTCATCGCATGGCCGTACTCGCAAAATATTCCAAACTATAATTCAGACACCACTGCAAACTTCCAGCAGAATAAATGTATCGTGAAACAAATACCACTCGAACAGAAGCAATCAAAAAGAGGGCATTACCAATTCTGTTAAGGCAGAGTTATTTGATTTATATCTCATTGGAGCGCATGTCATGTTTAGACATAAAGCAGACAGGCGGCTGAAATGACACATGCGGCGTGTGTCAGCTGTTTTTATCGTGCTTCTATTGTTCTGCAGTGACACACCCCCTGGCAGACACACACGCTAAAAAACATACATCTGGTGAAGTCAAAGAAACAGTGCTGCACACCAAGTTTGGTCTTGCCGTACTTCATCACGTGCGGTCAGGCACACCTTCTGACCCAGCCGACTAATAAGACGGGGGAGCAGACAATTTGTTATTCATGTTTAATAGTGCTCCCAAAAACAACAAAAAAAGCCGATATTGTCTGGCAGCTGCCCGGCGGTTCAGACAGACAGCAGACTAATGTAATGACAGGCCGACACCTGCTTTTAAACACGGACTGCTGTCTCCCACTGCTGCGAGCTGGTGAACTCGCTGCAACCCAGGAGATCAGATTAAAGGAGGTGTGGCCAAATGGCCTGCGGGCCATACTTGGGCCGGCTTTGTTCTTTAATAAGGTCTACTGGGCATTTAACTTATATTAGCACGAGTCTTGCATTCACATTTTTTTTTCATAAAAAATGTAGCGTGTAATGTATCATGTACATAATAATTTATAAGTTGATTTTAATGCAATAGAGCAGTGGCTCTCAAAATTTTGGATACCAAGCATGATCTCAAAAAATATCATGTGGAGGGCCACATCTGGCCCCTGGGCCTTGAGTTTGACACCTGTGCACTAAAACATGGACTTCACATGGTGAAAAAAAAAAATCACTGTAAAGAGTGAACTACTGGGGCCATTTGCAGTCTGTCGCTAACCAAAACAGCATCATAACAGTATCTATCAAAAGTTAGCATTGTGTCGATAAATCAGTTATTGATACAGTTGGATTTAATTGGTCGGTGTTTAGTAGCAGCGGCTTTTATTTTTACTTCCCTGGAGACTCGTCTTTTATCGCGGGTATTATTTTACAAAACATTAAATCGGAAGAGCGGACTGCAAATGCTCAACCTGTGCGATATTATGTAATTGGATCCAGCAGGGCTACGAAAAGTGATGAAAAGCTGTTTTGACTGCACAAATCTTGTTTGAGGTCATATCCAGTTTTGGGGGAAAAAGGTGTCCTCCGGCATTTTAGTGAGTTAGCACAACACACTCCACCGTCTGAATAGAAATGTAAGACGAGCGCGGCTAAACTTAACAGCGCTGAACTTTTGCTATCTATAAGGTCTTGCCAAACCACATAAATATTGATATAATAGTTTGATTGTCTGGGGAAAACAATCCCAATGGGGTGGTGCGAGTGAAAATTCAAGTCCCAACACGGGCCAGAAATCTTCTTCAAGCTCACTGACTTCTGTCATTTCAAATGTCAGTCAGAACAATTCCAGACGGCAGCTATCACTTGTGATGCTTGCAAGTTTGGCAATTTGATGAACTCAGCGATTCGGTTCATGGTGATATCCTGTTCATCATCATTTCAACCTCAACACACATAGCCCTGAGCATCATTTTTTTTTCCAGCATTATTACTTACAAAAACCACATTAAACGCTAATTACTCATATTGAAAATTGACTCAGCTGCAGTAATGTCTGTCATTCTTCATTTTGGATTCATTCATCCCTGTGCATGTTATTATATTGTCTGTCTACATGCGTTGATGCAATATTTGTGCTTAAATAGCCATTGCATGATGGCCATCGGGAATTTCGGGAGTTTCCCCGAAAAGGTTTTTCGCCAACCCATCGCTGAATATTTACCCTATACCGTATTTTCCGCATTAAAAGACGCACTTCTATTTTCTTAAACGCTCACAGCACGCCTTAAAATCCGATGCGCCTTGTGCATGGTTATTACAGTAATATGACGGCCCCCAAAATGGCTCCTTGCTAGAGATATGCTGACAACGCAGAGTTCAAACTTCAGGCGATCGGTTATGCGGTTGAACACGGAAATAGAGCAGCGGCAAAAGAGTTCAACGTCAACTAATCAACGTTATAACTTGGTGTTGGTTAAGTGAACTGTGTCGCTGCTTTATTCAATACGTTTTACTGACATCTGATCGTTCTGTAGGCATTTCCTTAAGCGTAGCTCCATCTAGTGGATGCATTGTAGATTGCGTCTTATAATACGGTCCAATATAAAAAAAAAGACTAAATAGGCCATTCATTGAAGGTGCCCCTCATAATCCAATGCGCCTTTTAGTGTGGAAAATACGGTAGTTATTAATTCTATTTTTTTATTTTTATTTTAGGATCATTTGATTATTATTATTTTTTTAAATATCACGATCAACTTCATTGCACAACAATTATTAACTTTAATTTTTTACTTTGCTTTGTGCAGTCGACAGGTTGAGGCTGGAACAAATTCTCTTCACATTACACCCAATGGGAACAACTTGGACGTCAACGAGAGCCTCGAAATGTTCAAGTTTAGAGGTTGCACTCGATCAAAGTTGGAGACAATGTAATTGCAGTTAAAAATAAGAAGCCAGCGGATCGGTAAAAGGCCTGCCGTCGATGCTAAAAGAGGCCGAGTGACTAATATTACATTCTCATCAGTGACATCCCTCCTGATGTTCCTGGAAGAGGTCGTCCGACACGTCGTCGACGGTAATTGCTGCGATAATAAAGCCCATTAAAGAAAAAGCTTCTGATTTCTCTGTTAATGGCCCGGCCGGGCCTGCTTTGTCAGAAGCTGAAACCTGAACCCTTGGTGACGGACAGATGAGCATCATGGTGCTGCTCGGGCATTCGCTGACGCCACCTTGTGCCGACTGAAATCCAATCGCAGAAGTGCGGTAACAGAGATGGAGGCTGAGTGAAACGGACACAGTGACAACAAGCGGCTTGGTTTGGAACGAGCCGGCGTCCTTAGCGTGATAGGTGAATAACAGTAATTAAGAATGTGTCGCGACAAGCGTAATTAGATGTCAGTCGAGGAGACGCCTTTGCCTCGTTGAGTTGTTGTTTTATGTGCTCGTTTGTGGGTTTGTTTGTCCGATCGTTCTTGCCTGGGTGTGACAACGTGGAACAAAATAAGGATTTTTTTTTTTTTAAGGCTTTCCTTGCAAAGTCTGAACACGCTGTGCCGCAGATCCAAGGATCCATGAATCTGAAGTTTCAAATGTTTGAACTTCTGGCAGTTCATAATTGGTCGCTTTCCACCTTTGACTGCATGACGATGATGCGCAAAGAGATGGACGGAGAAGAAGACCACAAGAAGGTACATCTTATCACAGCGAGTTCATATGATGACTTTTCTCGTGACAGTCAGGAGAACAGATTGATTTACGAGGCAAGCACACAGAGATTAATAGCCTGCATATTTTACAAACTGCCACGGAAGAGTGCAAACACTTGACAGGATGAGGATTGATGCCCACGTGGCAGCTTCCATAACTCGACCTGTGCAGCACATTGTTGTTGTTGTTTTTGTCGGCGAGTGCACGATTGGTGGAGATGTTGAATTGCGTCTGTCACTTACCGATTTACTAGCCGCTTGGCTGCCAACCAAGTCAGCGCTGACAGATTTAGCATCATTCCTGTGACATCAAGTGCTGGATAATCTTGCGCATCGTAAGGCTTGCCAATATGTTGTAACTGAGTGGAAGAAATCCAGCCTTTGTGTTTACAGTCACAATGCAATACAGTCGGGGCCAAAAGTCTCAAACTGACTCATCATGTTTGTCACATCCACTGCTTATTTCAGTGCTGTCCACCAGAGTCAGAAACAAATCCGTTCTATATTCTTGTGATGAGGATCAAGTAGATAAAGTGTAGTATGAGGAATCGATTGATTTATTCTTCGGAACTTGGTTGATCTTGTGGAGTTAAGAAGCAACATCCAACCAATTTTGGGGCGGCCATTTTGCTACTTGCTGTCCACTGAAAATGACATCACAGTGCCTAAGGGCTCAGGTAACAACCAATCAGGTCTCAGCTTCATAAAACAGAAGAGCCGTGATTGGTCGTCACCTGAGCTCTTAGCAACTGCGAGTTAGAACAGACGTGGCTAAAACGGGTGGATTTTGCTGCTCCAATCAAATTCCGTGCTAAGACGAGTGAAGGCCCATAGAACTTATTGCGAAGAAAATTTGGAGGTTGACTTCCCCTTTAAACTAAATTTCACAATATAAAAAATAAAATGCAAAATTTTGGATGTTATTGATTACATAGATTTGACAATTGCATTGAATTAACTTGTGTATGAAATGGACAATATAAATAAAGCTTCCAGGTGTGGCCTTACAATCTTTTGGCACATTTATTATTATTTTTTTAATCCAGAAGCTACTGGAAAAAAATAAATACATTTGGCATGAGGTCATCCAAGCTTTAAGATACTTTAACATGTCTTCAAATATGCAGCTATAATTTATGACAAGCAGTAAAAGAAAATGTCAACATGAAAGGGAACTTGTTGTGCCTTGTTAGTAAAAGATTTCCACCTATAGGAACAAATGACACTCATGCTCTTTTATGACATTTGGCATGAGCGCTGACGACGCAGCTGTGATTCCGGTGTGAAGAAGTATGAGTGTGTCTTGTTCCAATGCAGACGTGTCTCAAAGATGTTTTCCACACTTGCTCAGGTGCGGAAAAGAAAATGACTCACCAACATCGTCCATCTTTAGGCCCGGTCTAAGCGTGTAGTCTGCCTCTGTGGGTTCTGGCTCATCGTCTACATCAGAAGCTGAGAGAGAGAGAGAGAGAGAGAGAGAGAGAGAGAGAGGGCACGGGAGCAAAGGTTACACTATTGACCAAAGGGCTTTTAATTACTTCTAACCGGAGAGCTTGACAGACGCGTGCAAGAGGGTAGCAAAGGGAAGAGCACAGGGGTTAACAAAATGGCCAGGAGCGCTTTGACTGACAAGCCATGGCAGCACTGTGAGAGCAGAGGAAGAGGGGGTGGGGGGTGTTTGGAGTATAAAGGGATGAAGGGCCAGGGAGGAGAGGTTAATATTTCAGTTCAGGGATGGCTCAGTTAAAATGACCAGAAAAGCCAGGGATCAAAGTGGGTGAGCATGTGTGTGTGTGTGTGTGTGTGTGTGTGTGTGTGTGTGTGTGTGTGTGTGTGTGTGTGTGTGTGTTTGTGTGTCAGAGCCAATGAGAGAGGTAAAGACTACTTATACATAGCCACCCACTGGCCACACATAGAAGTTATAAATTGATTCTGACAAGGGGTGAGGAGGATGGTTGGGGCAGAGAGAGAGTGAGAGAGAGAGAGAGAGAATGGTGGGGGAAGAACAGAAGGACAGAGTGGAAAAAAAGAGGAGGGAAAAACAACAACAAGGGTTCTATGTGGAAACACTGCAGGGAAAATTCAGCAACATCACACTGCCTAAAACCATAACTGTTTTAGGCAGTGTGTGAATGTGTGTGTGTGTGTGTGTGTGTGTGGCGTGAAAATAATAAACCTGACCCCCCCCCAAAAAAGAGAAAAGCTATCGAAAATGGATGGAGGGATCACACTGGGTCCACTTCAGTACGTGACCAGCAGATGTCCCCAGCAAAGCATAAAAATGTGTAAGTGTGTGTGCATGCAACTTCAATCCAGGTGTGAGCATCCTTGCCCAACTTTGAAGGAGGTGTGCATTTTTTTGTTGCACATTTGAAAACGACTATCAGGTGTTTTAATTATGGAATGTGGAGTCAACATTTTTGATCGGCAAATACGTTTAAACGTATTTGCCGTAAATTCCGGACTATAAGCCGCTACTTTTTCCCAAACTTTCAACCCTGCGGTTTATACAGTGATGTGGCCAATTTATGTAATTTTTCTAATGGCCGCCAGGGGCGCTCGAGTAGAAAAGGTAAGATTAAGACCGGTCTTTATGACACTGTTTAATTCCGACACTGAGGACGGTGACTTCGATGGCTTCAGTTCACAGGAGGAAGATGAAGACGGCTCACCGTGATTTTTACAGACCTGTTATACTGTGTTGCTATTCTGTTGCTAGCGTGTTGTTACCATGTTGCTACAGTTTTACTGCCGCGTCACAGGTACCGTTTGGGAAGAAAGTTATATTATTATTATTGTTAAGTTATATTATTAAAACTTTGAAAACTCTCTCTGTGTACCGTCTTTCTTTGTAAGTATGTTTACATGTTTTAATGTGGGCACATGTGGCTTATATACAGGTGCGGCTTGTGTATGTACAAAATTGGTTTTCCTCTAAAAATGTAGTGGGTGCGGCTTATAATCAGGTGCGCTCTATAGTGCGGAAATTACGGTACATGCTACTTGAATGCGCAAGTCAAAAAAAAAAAAGCATCAGACGCAAAACCAGAAAAAATTATAAACAAAAACATATGGTGACTGACTTAACTTTGGAACGTGTTCGTATAATGTGGGCCAAATGGTAAAAAAATAAATTAATTAATTTAAAAATATATACCGGCATATATATATATATATATATATATATATATATATATATATATATAATTTTTTTTTACTTGTGCAAGTCAATACCCGTAGCATTACGTTGAACAAATTTGATGCTTTTAGCATTTAGTTTACAAGGACGCTCGACCATCCTTGCCGGTCAAAAATGTTTATTCCACAAGGGTATTCCCATGCGTCCACATTTAATAAAATGCCTGTGGCCTGATTTTGTCCCCAAGAAATAAGAATTTGAACACACTTTACACACCCTAAATTGTGTCTGGCTGAAGTTAGCCTGGATTGTATTTTCCATTGTGAAGGTAGCGTTTCATCACCAAGCCGCCTACGGTCTACTTACATACGTCAAATTTGTGGATCTGTGCATGTGGCACATGCAGCGGACACATCACCAATACGTTGGAACCCTGCTATCCCCTTCATTTGCGAGAGGCTGCCATTTTGCCACTTGCTGTCGATTAGAAATTACATCACAATTTTCCATAAAATGTCTCTTTTTGGACCTTGACAAAGATCTTTGAATCGTTTTTTTTTTTTTTTGTGGCAGTGCAGCCAGCAGGTGTCCACAGGGAAGCATGACGACGTGTTCTTGGGTGTCCAGATTGTATGTGTGGGCAGATCAACCCAGACGGATCTTGGTTGTGGGTGTTAAAAAGTGCCAGACTCACCTGTGGAGCAACAGACGTACACGCGTAGTCTCAGGCAGCTGCGGCCGTGGTGATGAGTCGGCGTGGCTAACAAAAAAAAACAAAACACACAAAACGTTTAGATCTCAATCAAGACATGAAATCAAATCGACAGTTGATGATGGACAACAAATACTTACAGATGTAGTAGTACTCCTGCCCGACGTGGAACTCGTAGCCCAGCGAGAAGGCGCTGTAGCGCTGGAACTTCTCCGAGAACTTGATGGGGGCGTGGGGGGCGTGCGGCCGGTTGCACTCCCACCTCTTGAAGCCCATCTGGGGGTCGCAGTTCCGGTAGCCGCGGTAGCTGACCATGTAGAGGACGTACTGCTCGCTGGTGCCCACGATGCGCTGGCTGTCGTTATAATGAGGGCAGTAGATGTCCAGGTAGTCGTTGACGTTCACTTGCATGGTGTAGCCCTCGCGACGCAGACTGGACGCACAAAGACAAACCGGGACGTTGTTAGTTATCAACAGGACGATAAAATGAGTATTGTCATATTGGGAAAGTTAGAGTCAACGACAAAAACAAACAAAAACAAAAAGTCAAGGTTAGTCGCAATAGGTTGAATTCCATCATTGCGCATCAGAGATAACGCGGATCTGAGCAACAGTAAAGTAAGTGCGGAAATCAACGTGTGTATTTTTCGTCCCTTCAGAACCGCGGACTCAAAGAGCGCCACGTTATCCCTTCGCCCCAATGCTCGTACATCAACCCGAACACTATGCAGTGCTCGCCATCTGAAAGAAAGTGTGCCTGACGAGAAGATAAGCTTCTGGCAGCGTGTCCGCGTGTGTTTAGGTGAGGTGACAAAATGAAATATCCTTTTTTTCCACTTCCCGTGACTGACTATGGCTCATATCTGCTGTAAATCAAAGGCGTACAGCGTGTCAGCAGGAGCATGATGCAGCCAGTTGGAAAAGTTCCATCAATATTGATCACGGAGTGTGCGCGTGTGTTTCGTTGAAACGTCACAAGGGGGCAGCAGAGTGTCACGCTGGGCCCGATGCAGCTTCTCCTCTCCTCGCTGGTTCTAGGTCAGGTCTCCAAGGAGATTATTATTCAATTATTAAATGAAGATCGAAACACTGCGCACAGTGTCTTCCGCTCGCCGCCGCTCTCCTCAAACCCTCGTCCTTCTTCTCCCCCCTCATTTCCTCGCTTTTATGGCTACACGAAGGCGTAATTAAATGTTAGTCTTTCATTCCGTTGTTTCCTGCCTCGACGAGATGTTTTTCTCCCTGGGCAATCGTAGTATTTTTTTTTCTTTTTATGTGTGATCGTGTGGTTTAGTCACGCCGGATTAGAACAAAAAAGGAAAAATGATCTTCAGACATAGAAATGAGAGATTTAGTTTGACAATTTGGTTTCAAAGGAGGACTGAGGAATTTTGGGGTTCTGTGAAGAACCATTTGGTAACTTCAAAGAAAGTGAAAATGCTACGTTCCCGGAGAACAAGGTGATTTTTGCGCAGCAATGAAATACAAGTACAAAAAAAAATCATAAAAACGTTTAAAATAACGAGATGTAAAAACATAGACATGCAAAGAAAAGGACAAAAGGTACGAAGCTCTAAAGTAGTATAAAAATATTTTAGGATTTAAAATAAATGAGTGCTTCATGAAGTGCATCTATGCAGATGCCATTTTCATTTTGGAAAACATTCTGTTACCGGGGCGGCCCGGTAGTCCAGTGGTTAGCACGTCGACTTCACAGTGCAGAGGTACCGGGTTCAATTCCAGCTCCGGCCTCCCTGTGTGGAGTTTGCATGTTCTCCCCGGGCTTGCGTGGGTTTTCTCCGGGCACTCCGGTTTCCTCCCACATTCCAAAAACATGCATGGCAGGCTGATTGAACACTCTAAATTGTCCCTAGGTGTGTATGTGAGCGTGGATGGTTGTTCGTCTCTGTGTGCCCTGCGATTGGCTGGCAACCGATTCAGGGTGTCCCCCGCCTACTGCCCGAAGATGGCTGGGTTAGGCTCCAGCACCCCCCGCGACCCTAGTGAGGATCAAGCGGTTTAGAAAATGGATGGATGGATTCTGTTACCGTTACCATACAACTCTGAAAATCAACATGTCCTTTTTTAAAATTCTGTATTTTATTTTTACTATATTTCAATAATCATGATACATCAACATTTTAATCCGAGACTTTTACCACACTAAAATGATACTTTCTATCGACTTAAAAAAAAGTTTATTAACTTAGTGTCTCACACATTTATGATGCATCAACATTCACAAAATGTCACCGTTATTGCATTAGACAAGTCGCCTTTTTTTCTGAAAGCTAGTTTTAATAACTTAAAATGTAAGTATGAGACATTTATATTTAAACCATGGACATGTCTCAGAGGACGACAGGACTTTATGTCGACTTTTCAGGGTGAGGTTCATCGGCCTCTTGAAATTGCTCCATTTCTTCACCTTCATTATTCTTCGATGAAGTAAGTTTGTCTGGCAGTAGATGTTTTTATGCTCAAGATGGCGCCATCTAAGGCATCTTAGTGTCAAGGAAGTACTGTATGTACAAGTAAGTTGAGGAGTTTCATTTCAACATAAGTAAAGCTTTGCATCTTGTGGCATCTACACGCAATTACAAACCTTTTGGCACGGCCTTAATAGTCCTTGCAATTTTTTTTCCCCCCGCAGCATTTGGGCTCAAAAAACCTTTCATCGCTGCTCGCAAACTTAATCTCATAATTTCATTCTTTGCTTGATGGTTTTGACGAAGAAGAAACTACCTCGTAAACACACACACACTCACTTTAGTTCCGAATACGTCATAAAGAGTTGAGTCTTTCTCTTCTCGTGTTTACAACTCACTTTTTGAGTCAGCAGAAATAGAGCCATTTTAGCGGGGGTCGCCTTCTCCCCCGCTGCAGAGGAGGCGTTTGTTGCGTTGGATCAGTCTAACAAAATAGTGTCAAATGTTTCAAGGAGACAACGCCATTTATCAGTGTCTTAAAAAAAAAAAGAGAGCAAGGTAGAATGCGTGATGCTTCCAACAAGGAAGTCTGAATGCAGATCAACCGAGGGAGCGGTGGGAGCTAAAATGGAGCAGTCACGTAAAAAAGGAAAAAAAAATAAAAAGAGTTTTAGAGCTTGCAAAGACTAGCAGGGGAGAAAACAAAGAGAGGGAAATGAGCTCGGAGCATCTTGAGTAATCTGGAAGCAAATCCCCGCCTTAAGATAAAAGCAGGTTTTACCATCCCCACTGTGTCAGCGTGTGTGTGTGTGTGTGTGTGTGTGTGTGTGTGTGTGTGTGTGTGTGTGTGTGTGTGTGTGTGTGCGTGCATGCGTGCGCGCACCTGCTTTGCTTTTCTGCTGTGGACAAGCATTTACTGTGTGTGTGTGAGTGTGTGTGTGAGACATCAAAGCATCAAACTAGAATCTTACTGACTTCTAAACTGGATGGAAAGCGTGGATCAAACCAAATATGAAGGAAACACAATTTTAACCGCAGGACAATATCAAGCTAATCTTGAAACCAGGACCCTCAGCAACTGTAATGAACATGAGGAGTGAAAGAAAAAAAAAAAAAAAAAAGATCAGCCCAAAAGCAGAATGACTTTGGCTACTGCAGGAAGGAGAGTTTTCAACCATCCGTCCAGTTGTATGTACCTCTGTAGGCTAATCAAAAAGGGATGTTAAACAAAATAACAGCCACACAGTCTCGGGGAAATGAACTGAAACGCCAAACGCTGCGCAACACTTAAACGACACAAACGACTGAGGAAGTCCACAAAAATATTGATAGATTGATCCAAGTTGGCACGCAAATGACCGTTGGAAGTAACGGGCTTATTTAGTGGCGTACAATGTGTGCTTCAGTGGTTTCCCTCCTGCGGGGAGCCTGAAGATTTCACTGGCAGCTGGAGAAAAAGATAGACTAGAATATTGCTATGAAACCAGGTAAAATAAGAACAGATGTCCCCCCCCCCCCCCTTCCTGGAAACGTTAAATAAGTTTCCAAGTAGACAGCAATTGAAAAGTGAGTGACACAAATCTTGACCTCGACGTGTTTGAAATACAGTGGGCCTCAATAGAAAACCTCTTGGCTTGTTTTTTGAGGTACACTTGGGCCTACTATGCTACTGTATTTATTTTTTTGTTGGTCGTGATGGTGGTACTTCGAGAGATACATATTTCTTAAGTGGGACTTGATTTGCAATATTCAACAATTTTGCTCATTCGTGATGATAAAGCAACATTGTGTCACACAATCAGAAGGAATTATTTGATCAAATATGCTCTGGGATTACACGAAGAATGAAATCCAACCCAAGCCGATCGCAGAGCGAGTTAAAAAAAAAATACTCAGTAGCGAATGAAATGTGGCCACCGGATGCTTACGTTGCACAATTGTTTGTTTGGGCAAATTTAATGTGACACCTTCCATCCTGTCAGCGTCACATTTCTTCCGTGAGCTTTTACGTTTCAATAACGGAATCCATCAGAGTGCGTCCGTTTAGACTGTAGAGGGAAAATGGATTTTTGTGTTATTCCAAAATACCATAATGGATTTCCATTTGCCTTGATGGAGTTTATTACATAAAAAATGCTCCTGGGAAATAAGTGAGAGAGGGAAGGAACCAAAGTGGCGTTGTCTCTGCTTCCCTTCACGTTTCATGTTAGATCACTTCTCATTCCATCTCTCACACAAATACAAAAAAAGATGTGATAATATTACCGGATGAAAAGATTATTTGCTGGGTTTGTCGGATCATCTAGCCAGACGTTGTTTTTAAAAAACATTTAATCTTATGAATAGATGACAAGTCTTGAGAGAGACAGTGGCAAGTGGTGTCAAACAGTCACTAAAATTATTGTTGGAATGGTCTACTTTTGTTATTATTAATAACCCTGCCAAATTTTAACGAGTGGAAAAAAATTACCAAGTGACTAAAACGAGGCTTTTAAAAAAAGTTGAAAAATCAAGCCGTTCTCTCCATTCTCAAAATGCTGTGGATAAAACCACGCCCACCCCAACTGTCAATCAAATACCAGTACTTTGACCTAGAAAAATGGATGCGACTTTGTCTAGCATCTTTCATATGTCGACACATCACTACACGTCTGAGCCATGAAAATATCTCCACTCAAAGCCTCTGGTGGCTGCAACATATCCCACCGGGTCGTCATGGGGCCCTTCCACATCACGACAATGAGGCGCTCTAAAGCTGCCACACTAGTGCAAAGCTGGCTGTCAAATCAGAGTTTTAAAACAAAGTGACTAAATATATATATATATATATATATATATATATATATATATATAGAGAGAGAGAGAGAGAGAGAGAGAGAGAGAGAGAGAGAGAGAGAGAGATACACGCTCCCCTCCTCACTCTTTTGTCTTTCTCTATTTAACACGTATGTATTCACGGCAAACAACGAGGCACTCTAAAGCGGCCACCTGAACAATCAGTCCACACGCTGGCTCTCAAGCCACACTTTCTAATCCCTTTGCTCTTTGGCCTTCTCTCCCTGAAGTGGACATGCACTCCTGGCCAACTACAAGGCACTCTAAAACAGCCTCACCTGCCGAAAAAACTGATTTACACACTGCCCGCGAAGTTCATCTTTTTCTCTGACATGAATCTGTTCACTGCTGGCAAGGCGCAGCCAGACTTGTAGACTATCCAAATGGAAGATGCATAGAATGGGCAGGGTGACTCATGCTGTTTTAGCCACGCCCCCTCCTTCCACAAAAACCAAAACCAAAAACTGAAATGGTAAAAAACTGTTTGTTACAGGATATCTCCGCCATAGAGTACTACACAATTTTCGGTCTTTAGACATTTTCAGCAATTATTTTAAAAAATGTGGCATGTATTTCGATACAAATCTCTGAAATTTCACAGGGGTGTTACTTGATACGTCCTACTCTCTGTAGTGGAGTAAACAAACGCACACTAACAAAGAGGAGGCGACGTATTTTCCATTATGAGGGTGGATCTAGAGTCAGCTTTATTGTATGGAAGCGCCTTCCAAATGTACATTCCCCAGACAACATCTCTTTTATCGAAAATTGCACACAACGGAAGCACCGTTACTCGCCTGCGCCCAGCGGAGAGCAGTTTCTCACTCTCTATTATTTTTCCGCGCCTAACCGGTCTCGCTCCTCCGGTGGATGACGTGCAAAAGCTCACCAGTGCCCTTTTGAAAACACTCTCCAGTGGGAAATAATATTAACAGGTACATTTTGTACTAGGGCTTATTAAAACCCCATTGTTCAGGAGAATGCGTCTTAATTGGAAATGGAGGAATCATCTCATCAGCAGCCTTGAAAAATTGGCGTGGAGGCCATTAGCAAGACAAGAACGAAGCAGAATGAGGTAATTGCTCAACTGTCCACCGTTGAATTACGCATGTAACTGCATATTAACAACGTTTAGTCGTACAAGTGGATGTAGAAACCTCATTCGTGCTTCAACTGATTACGTCTTTGGGTGCGACAAGTTTCGTCTTCAACATGAACGCTAAAGTTAGCCTTTCCCGTGTTTATTTGCCGGGTCCCTGCTCATCTTTGTAGCTCACAGAACGCACAATTAAAATTCTATTTACCATCACGACACACCGTTCCATCGCCGCGTGAGTCATAGGCGTCTAATCACGCGACATCATCGCTAGAGATGACACACCCTGTCACTGGAGGCGAGCCAGAAGAACACAGGATTGATTCGATGACTGCCGTGTAGAACTGACGTAGCACCTCCTGTGGCAGGCCGTGCTTCCTCAGCAGCCTCAGGAAGTACATCCTCTGCTGGGCCCTTTTCAGGATGGAGATGGTGTTGACTTCCCACTTCATGTCCTGGGAGACTGTGATTCCCAGGAACTTGAAGGTCTCGACGGTTGACACAGGGCAGTTGGATAGTGTGAGGGGCAACTCTGGAGAAGGATGTTTCCTGAAGTCCACGATCATCTCTACCGCCTTGAGCGTGTTCAGCCCGAGGTTGTGTCGGCTGCACCAAAGCTCCAGCTGCTCCACTTGTTGTCGGCACGCAGACTCGTCGCCGTCTTTGATGAGACCAATGACCGTGGTGTCGTCTGCGAACTTTATGAGTTTGACAGCTGGACTTGTTGAGGTGCAGTCGTTTGTGTAGAGGGAGAAGAGCAGTGGAGAGAGGACACATCCCTGTGGGGCTCCAGTGCTAGTGGTGCGTGTTGATGATGTTGTCGCTCCCAGTCTCACCTGTTGTGTCCGTCCCGTCAGGAAGCTGAGGATCCACTGGCAGATCGTAGGGGACACACCGAGGTGGAGGAGTTTGGGGTGAGGAGTTCCGGTATGATGGTGTTGAACGCAGAGCTGAAATCCACAAACAGGATCCTTGCGTAGGTCCCTGTGCTGTCGAGGTGCTCGAGGATGTAGTGCAGACCTATGTTGACTGCGTCCTCCACAGACCTGTTTGCCCGGTAGGCAAACTGAAGAGGGTCCAGCAGGGGTCCGGTGACGTTCTTTAGGTGGTTCAGCACAAGGCGTTCAAAGGACTTCATGACCACAGACGTCAGAGCGACAGGCCTGTAGTCGTTCAGTTCCGATGTTGCCGATTTCTTGGGAACTGGGATGATGGTAGACTGTTTGAAGCAGGATGGGACCTCACACAGCTCCAGGGATCTGTTGAAGATTTGTGTGAAGACCGGAGCCAGCTGGTCAGCGCAGACTTTCAGGCAGGAGGGGGACACTTTGTCGGGCCCCGCAGCTTTCTTGATCTTCTGCTGCTTGAAGAGCCGTCTCACGTCCTGTTCGTGGATCTGTAGTGGAGAAAAAGAGGGTGGGGGTAGATAGAGTAGTATCTGGTAGAGGTGGGTGAGTGTGGGAAATGGGGTGTCCTTTTCAAATCTGCAGAAAAACGTGTTTAGTTCATCAGCAAGACCCTTATTGTTCACTGTTTGGGGGATGGCGTTCTATAGTTTGTGATTGCTTTCAGGCCATTCCACACAGATGCAGAGTCGTTAGCAGAGAACTGGTTTTTCAGCCTCTCTGCATAGCTTCTCTTTGCGATGTTAATTTCTTCATCAATTGGTTTCGGGCGTGTTTGTACAGTGCCCGATCTCCACTTCAAATGCGGCCTCTTTCTCTTTCCTGAGTTGCCTGAGTTTGGGAGTAAACCATGGCTTGTTATTGTTGAAGGAACGGAAGGACTTCGTTGGTACACACATGTCCTCACAGAAACTGATGTATGATGTTACAGTGTCTGTGTATTCATCCAGTGTGCCCGTTGAAGTTTCAAAGACGCCCCAATCAGTGCAGTCTAAGCATTCTTGTAGAGCTAGCTTTGCTTCATCTGTCCATTTTTCACAGTCTTAACAACCGGTTTAGCGCATTTGAGTTTCTGTCTGTAGGTAGGTATTAAGTGGATTAAATTGTGGTCAGAAAGACCCAATGCTGCGCTGGCGATCGATCGGTATGCATTTTTGATTGTTGTATAGCAGTGGTCTAGGATGTTGCCTTCTCTGGTGAAACAGTCGATGTGCTGCTTATATCTGGGAAGTTCGCGGTTAAGACGTGCTCTATTAAAATCGCCCAAAATGATCAGGGGTGACTCTGGGTATTTTAGTTCGAGTTTGTTTACTTGTTCAGCTAGCGTTTGTATCGCGCGTTAGCATTAGCTTGTGGCGCAATGTAAACACCGACGAGTAAAAGAGGTGAACTCACGTGGCGAGTTAAACAGGCGTGGATATGGCGGCGTTACCCACGGATTCGCCTTCATCTAATTATGTACACATGTCTTTGTCATACATTGTAATCATATTACAGAATACGATTCCACAGTAGAACCTCGGAAGTCAAATAATCCATTCTGTGATGCAGGTTGAGTCCCAAGATTTTCAATCCCCCACCCCCCAGACCCCTCATGCATTACAATGGGAATTGAATGAAGCTGCTGCTATCATAAAAGACAAAATAATGTACAGTGGTATGTACACATTATAACATGATATTTTGTAATGTGTATTCTATAAAGAAAAATATCACTCTAAAATGCACTTTAGAGCGAAAAAAGAGATTTTTTTGGGCCTCATTTTTTGCATTAATTCAATGGGCTCTGTGCAGAGGATAAAGAATATATGCATGGGAGTATCATTATATATATTTTTAATCTACATTTGTTGCTCTGTCATTTGTGTTGAAATATGTGTTGCTCAAAGTCCAAAACGACGTGATACCATTTAAGGCATTTTGCACTGTTAGCATGAATCGACGCAGACATTAACAAGGTAAAGCTATGTGGTGGTTTGAAACACAACACAAAATATTCTCTGTTTTGTGTTTAGTTTGACAACAGATGACAAACGTTAGTTCGGTGGCTTGTACGTTATACAAAACGAATGGCTAACAGTCAAGTTACATGCAGTTTACATCAGCTTTGCTTGAGTCAAAATGTGTAACTGATATTTGTTTAACTGCACTGCTCATAAGCCGGATGCTTGTCATGTCATCATCATTTTCCTTGATACTACAACTGGTCGCCTTAAGTTAAAACGATAAGTTCAAATAGTAAAAGCAAAAGCGAATCCCACTTCCGGAGGTAGTTCTTAAGATACTCACTGAGCTGTGGTCTCATAACAACAGATAGACTGGGCATGGTATCCCACTGGAGTTGGCGTTAAACACGGCCGATTAACAATGGAACACTAAAATGTGCAGAAATGTTCAGCTTTATAGAAATGGCCCCAAATAGATGTAAGTCTGTGCTATCTTCAAAGTGGACCGGCCATGTTCCAAACATTGCTATTCAGGATTTAAAAGCTGTTCAGCCTCCCGGGGGCCACCATTCTTCATCTCATCTTATTCCAGCACAGGGATGCCAACGGAGTGTGTGCGTTGTGCAATGTGCACGTGTGTGTGTGTGTGTGTGTGGGGGCAGGGGGGTCCAATCAGGCATCAGAGCGGAGGATAGAAGGTAACATCTCTCCTGCTGAATGGAGACTCCCAGACATGTGTAGCATGACTGACGCTGCCATCAAACACCGAGGAAAATCTTCCTACCCCAGCTCCCTCGGCTCACAAGTCTTTTTTTTTTCTTCATCTTTGTGTCCTAACTTCCATTCAGTCTCTATCTGATTTTTTCTTTCTTTTTTGGTGGATAAATACAGACGAGAGCTAAAAACTTTTGATAGCGATGCCGCCTTTGGTACACCTGCGCAATCGATTGAGATCTAACACAATAGATTAATCCAAATATCTCTTGTCAAAACAAGGACGAGAACGCTTATTGTGGCTGCAATTTGTACTGATGTAGAACTGTGGCGCATCACAATGCCAGTTGTACAGCGAGCCGGCAGTGACGGGTGGCGTTTATTCACTCAGCTGAGAATAGAAGGAGGCATATATTAGAGAGGAGGTGTTTATGTGTATGCATTCTTTTAATAATCTTACTGGCATCGTGCCATTTATGTGAAGTGAAAAGTAAAGTTTACAAGAAAGGGAGGCAGATTGGGCGTAAAATAATTAATCGCTCTGGAATATAAACACGGATGCAAACAACATTGTGGAGCGATCGTATGTCAGCCTAAGCTCATTTTTAACACGCTGAGGATGTCATCACATTATGCACATGAATAAACAATACGGGGACAGACAGTAGCAGATGTTAGTTCATGGGACGGCTGTAACATTTGAAATCGACACCGGGTCCGAACCTAATTTGATTAGTGAGAAAGATTTAAAGATACTGACTGAAAAGCCTGAAAAAGGCAAGAGGAAAAAAAAAAAAATCACACGCCCTGAAGGCTTATAATAATCAGCCACAACAAATAAAAAGCTGGATGCAGACTTAATGTGACAGCAAAGGGCAAACAGCATTTGCCGAGTCAGTCCTGGGAGACAAAGCAGAGCATCTATTGTATAAAGACTGCCAATATGAAAATACTCAAACGAGGCAAAGGGCCAGAGCACCGGCACACTGAGGGAAATGAAGACATCGGGCCTCAACTGCGTGTTGCATCGATTTTTGTTGTTGTTGTTTTTTCTTTTTTTTTAACAAAATTTAAATTAGAAAAAAAATAAAAATATAAATAAATAAAAATTAATACAAATAAAAATAATATTTATTCTACAGATATATTGCTAATGCTATATTTTATATTTCACTTATATTTAACTGTGTACACTTCTTTTCTCAATGAATGAACACCCCCCCGCCCCCACACACACACTTACACAATTTTGCTGCTGGAGACTGCAAATTTCCTCAGTGTGGGACAAATAATGGTTATCTTATCTTATCTTTCAATGTAGCTGAGCATATGTGGCCATAATGTACATTTATCCCTGGCATCCAAGTCGGTCCTTATTCAGGAGGTCCAAAATTACACTGATGAATAGATGTCACAATAATGATTGTTTCTGGCATTTCAAACTGTGCCAGCACTGTTTTACGTGCTGTTTCCATCTGCCTACAAGATTCACGATCCAACCCTTTCATGCATCCTATCACAAAATAACATGATAAGCTGTCCACTGTAGTCGCCGCTGTCCCTGAAAGTGTTAAAGTAAAACTAGCCAGCGCAATTCGTCCCATATTTGATAAATCACATTGTGTGCGCTAAATTATGCTCCTGTCTTTGGCCCGGTTAGCAGAACAGCTTCTAAATCTGTTTGCGCTCGTTTTCGCGTATGTCAAGCTTAAGTAAATCAGGCACAGAGTGGGTAGGTGTCCATCTGCCTTCTAAAGATCAGGCAGCAACTTGACCGAGGACTTTTGCTTACTTGTCCGAGAACTCCAAACATTCACTCCTCACAAAAGAAAAGGGTCGAATATTTTGACACCTCTCATGTATTGGATGCGCAGATGTACCTAATGAAGTGGCTGACGGGTGTACTTTCTTCAAGCAAAAATCAATAAGTGTCTGGAGTGTGTCAAACTGGCTCGAATATCCTTTTTTTCGAGGGTGATACAACACGTATTCTCTCTCCTCATGGTCCATTGGCGGTTATCGATAAAAGTGTTGCAGTTTCCAAAATCTTTTCATTCTCCTGCCGTGTTTCTTCTCCCTCGCCCTTTCTCCTTCTCTCTCTCTTCTCATCTTCACAGCATCCCATCTTTTTCCTCCTCCGGCCATCAATCCTGGCTGTCTTTTCCTCTCCCTGCCTGCACATCTCAACGATGTGTACAAGCCGCGCCAACCCAACGGTGGGCCCTTGAACGGGTACCGTTTGGACAAAAGTATTGGGACCTCATGTTGAGACCACTCTTGAAAAAGTGAGGAAAATATGGAGTCGGTCTGCTTGAATAGAGTTGCGCAGGGCCAGGGTGTTTCAGGAAGTTTCCTCAATTTACAATTGAGGGGTGAGGGGGGGGGATTAAAAATAATTTTATGACTTGTTTTTTGTCGGCTGCTATTTATATCTGAAATGCAGCGAAATGAACGCTTCTAAAATATACAGTTCTCTGTATGTCAGAATTTTTTCACACAAAAACAACAACAAAAAAAAGCACAATTAATTTAATGTGAACAGTTAATCTTGCAGAATGCTGCAACTTTAGAAGCTTATTTATTTAGTATGCATGTTCCCCCTGTGCTTTGAAAATGGATGGGCGGATGGGGACGTTCGACCTAGTTCCACTGCATTTTTTTTTTTTATGTTGTAGCAAAAAAAAAAAGCAAAAAAATACGTTACTGTATTTCAAGTCATTTTGTTATTTTATCAAAGGAAAGTTACAGAAACTTTTTGTGATTGACAGCCACAATATGACCTCCATATTCATTTGACATCGTCGAAAATGTAAACATATCACATCTCTCTTTCCGCAATCACGTGTGAGCGCGACGTGGAAGGGGAGCTGAAGCCCAGATTCAAAAAGGTTCAGGCAGCCCGCCACAAACCACCAGTCCAACGTGCTGACACGTACGCACATGTTCACTATTTTTTCCTCATCGATCAAACCTACAGTATATCGTGGGTGGATAACAATCACGAGCGGAATCGATGAGGTCGAGACTAAAAGAGGAAACTAAAAGAGGAACAGATAGACTGTCGGTGGAAAAAACCCAAAACACAAACAAATGAGGTCTTAAGCGGTGATCAAAGGGAAATGTTGGTTGGGAATAAAAGCCTGACAAGGGCTTACGACCCTTAATTTGCTTGCCTATTGATTTGGCTTTCACCTTTATTTATCAAGCACTTGACAAGCATCCAGCGTATCTCGTCACTTCTCTCTGGCAACGCCTCAATCCCTTTCCCTTTATTCCGTCCCTTTTGCTCCCCATCAGTCTTTTCATGGGGGGCTCTCCATCCCCGCGCACTGTTGTAAAAGCCGCCGCCGTTCGGGCCAACGACGTTGGAAGCGGACGTCGGCGGCCGGCCAGCGTGCGCAAACGGGGTGGGGGGTGGGGGGGGGACGTACGCTGAGCGAGAGGGCATGCACGTTGTTGGCAAAGCTCTGCTATGATTGAGGTTGATGCAGTCGGATGGCTGTGGATAGACTCAGCACTCAGCCAGACATTACCCTCTGACCCAGCTATTGATTCTCGCATTCACTGCCCCAAACAACACAACGCCCGCCTGACCCTGCTCGCGCAACAACCACACTGAAGCGCACACACACACACACACACGCACACACACTCGTGCATAGAGTGGTCCAGATTGATCGTGTAGCGTCGTCCTGTGAAAGCTGATCAATGTGCCGCATAACAATCACTCTACTACTTCCTGGCTCAGCATGATGGTCCTCCGTCCCACTGACTGATATGTTTGGGTCAGGCGCTGAAGGCTCTAATATCAGTCCTTCGGGGTGGGGTGGGGGAGCTGCTCCAGCAATGTTTCCAAAGATAACAACATCACTCAGGACCGTCTCCTGAGCCATATTCAAAAGGAGATCCGACGGAAAAAGACATTATTTTCCAGGCAGAGAGATGATGTGGGGTTAGAAAAAAAAAAGTCTTGGCGTAGATAATATTTGCCTAAAGTGGAAAGGTGGAAAAGATCCGCCTCATTAAAGACATCACATATGAAGAACGGTTTTGAGCCTGTGACTTTGCTCACTGTGAGATATTCTGGAACCTCAAAAGGAGAGCACACTCTTTTTCGGTATTTGTTCAGATTTTAAATGTTCTTAGATATGACAACACGTAAATGGATTCCATTTTAGATTTGCCATCACATTTTTTGAGGTCAGAAAAACTGTACAAAAATTCAGCGGACTTGCAAAAAGTGGAATTGAGTTCCCCACAATGACAGATGGTGATCTTAACACATTGGCCGTGCCTGCACACCTAATCGGCAAACAAACCTGACCTAAAAAAACCTACACATAAGATAAACGTAACCTCAACCATTTCCACAATAACTTAACCTGCCCGTAAACAATCCTAACCGACACAAACTTAACGTGACCCAAATAAACCCAATTTAAACAGTCGTAACCCAAATCCATCTCACCTAAACCAATCTAAAATGTTGTCATCTATAAATTAACCTGCCCCATACAATCCTACAGAAACCCAACAAACAGATTTTCCAAACAAAACGTCACTCTCCTTTCATGCTCCAAACAATCTCAACCTGACAGATCATTCAATTGCTCAACCTGACCTAAACAACCCTAACGTAAAGATAAGAAAAAACGTTATTTGTCTCACAATGGAGAAATTCCCAAACTAAACAAGCTAATCAAACAAAAGTAACTCCCCAAAAAACCCTTCAGTAACTTAACCTGACCCTGATCTAAACCAACCTAACTGGACCGAAACAAACCTGAAGCTTTGACTCTATTACAACTGCAAGGGGGAAAAAAAAACCCTCACATGCTTCAAACAGGGTCAGAATAATTTGCCACAGCTATTTGAGCAAAGTCGTATATTCCGACAAGTTAGACACAGGGCAGCGGATTTGATGACTGTAAATCCGAGGAGACTAAGCTGAAAAGAAAGAGTCCTAATGGGCTTCCAAGACAAAACCACAGCTGGCTTTCAACATTAGTCGCCATGGTGACAGAAGAAGCCCTCGCCATGGAGCTTTTGTAGCCCCCAAAAAAAGAAAGAAAAAAAAAGAGGGAGGAAGGAGGAGGCTGCGGGGGTTCATTGCTTGGTCTTCCAATCCATCCATTCGCTTTTTATCCACATCCCTCCTCAGACTCCCTAATGGCTAATTAAGTAGCACTTATTACTGCTGCACATTATCACAAATCATCAGCTATTACTGTGTTCGATCCTGTTTTTTTTTTCCCAGAGTAGACCCCCCCCCCCCATCTCCCTTTGGTTGCAAAATGAACAAAGAACAAGGCTATGAGCAGCGGAGGAGGATGAGTGGATACCGTGCACTGTGGACAATAACCTGGCTTTTATGACTTAGTCGTATTCACAAGCACGTGAATTGTAGGGGAGATATTCTTTCAAGATGTTGGTACGGGTCCGGGGAAAATCCCATTTGAACTCAGTGTGTTTGACATTATGTATAATTTTTACGTCTGCCATGATTAAGATTTAGATCCGTCATGGGAAGTATTCGTCATCGTCCGAAAGTTGTGATTTGGATTTTTGACAACAGTCGTCGTTTATGTTGATTTACATTTCACCCGATACGAAAACCGGTATGTATCTGTATAGTAATACAGTACGCCTACTTGTTAAAACGCACCAATACTACATACCCATACAACTTCACCCTCGTGACATTCTGTATACTTTCCGGGTGGGGAAACTTGTCAGCTGTGGGACGATAATTAAAAGTCAAACTTGCCAACCGCACAGTGGAATGTCGTGTCCGAGATTCGAACCCACAACTCCAGAGCTGAGGCAGACGTTCTCATGAGTAGGCCCCCATTTTGTGGTCTCACAAATAAACACAACTAGAGCGATCCATTATTTTTGTTGTTGTTGGGTGTATCGATAGTAAAATGTTTTCCGTTGTCATCTACTGTGTTGTTATTGTCGAGCGCATGCTGCTGATTCCAGAAAATGTAAAAAAAAAAACAAAACAATACAGCAAGAGTCTTTTTTCTTTTCATAGGACACACAAGGTTTGAGATACTTCAGCGCCGAAACTTTGCAGGCTTGAGAATAATTAATCAATCTGATGCGTCAGATGGTTTTGTTTAGACACATATTTTCCTTCATCAATCCGTCTGGTGAAGAGCCAAAATAAACAGCTCGGAGTAGGCCAAGCGCTTTCATAACCTCAACCCGACCACCAACTAAATTAATTCCATGTTTCTCTCTCCAAAAAAAAAAAAGCACAACCGTTAAAAAGCAAATGGGAAACTCATGCTCAATCCATTTTGGAAGTAACACAGGGGGAGGCACAATACTACAACATCCACAAAACTAGCGTAGCACTAGCGTTCAGTTTTTGGAAAAAAAAAAAAAAAAAAAAAGGACAAGGGTTTCAAAACCTCCTTTCCAACAAGAATAGCCTTCATAGCTTTTCTTTTGTCATCACTTAAGGCACAGGTGTCAAACTCAAGGCCCGGGGGCCAGATCCGGCCCACCAGGTCATTTTATGTGGCCCCGAAAGCAAATCGTGTCTGTCAACTTGCTAAAATATGTACTAAAATTTGATGAAATGTAAAAAAAAAAATTACGTTGAGGTTTTGCAACAATTTTGTTACCCAGTTTACACTCACTTGAACAATAATTGAACAAACTATTAAAATTGACTTGACTGATTTCAAAACTAATAATCTATTAATTTGTTGTGTACAAGCAATAATTTTGTGGTTTCACTGTCATAATGGCCCCCCGATGGAAGACGTAACTCCAAATTGGCCCGCGACTAAAATGAGTTTGACACCCCTGACTTAAGGGGTTAAATTCAGATCAAACCGCAAGCACAACAGTTCCTCCCGTTCTTCCGTAATGAAGTCATCCAAGGCGGACCTTGATAGATTTTGCTTTTTTTGTTGTTGTTTTTCTTTTTTTTTTGCACTGGGAACTGAATCGGCCCTAGTCCAACATGTCTCCAGAAATATGCTCCATGTGCTCACATCATCATGTGTTTGTCTCTTGACATGGTGAAGTTCCAATCTAATTCTTGTACGCTCTGCTCTCTAATTTACTGAAAACAATTGGATGCTATGGCAACGAGGTGGCATTTTTAAATGTAATTTATTTATTTATTTTTTTAAATTTTAGCATAGCTTCGAGGCCCAGTTGGTTAGACATTCAAACACGCCTTTCTTTGTTGTGTTGGTGCCCAGGGACGTGGGTAAAATAAATGAAACGTATTCACCCATTATTGCTGTTGACGTGAAAGCCGGCAGATTGGAACAGATTGTTCATTGAAGAGTTTCAAGCTCAATTGGCCATTAAGAAAAATAATTATCTGTCAAAAGAAATCACTGGAGCAAAACAACGCTAGGAAAACAAACAAAAAACTCTCTTCTTTTCTACTTGCTGAACTGTTCTGCTTTCTGCATAAACTGACTTCTCACTGTGAGAAATGTATGCGCATGACACACATTTACTGTTAATGGGGATTGTAGAAGGCAAATTGTCAAATGTCTTTGAAATTCTGTCGCTAAACACAGTCCAAAAGGAACAAAAAATACTGTCGAGCATTGCGGTGTAGCCTCTTACTTTGTAGATGCTAGCATTATTTCAGAAATACTTATTACACCAGTGCGCGAGTAACTTTACATCGTTTTAGTTGGAAGATACAGTGGTTAACTTGTCTTTAAAGTCCCTGTTAAGTGAGAAGAAACATATCTCCCTCCGCACCGGAAAATCTGCTAAATTTTGAAAACAAAATGGCCGCCTAACGAACAGCTAGGGAACACTGACGTGGTTCATTCACCTCAACTCAACTCATTTTTATTTTTATAGCCGCTTTAACAACAGCTGCAGCTGTAACAAAATGCTTTACAGCTACCACAATATGAAACGTTAGACATAATAAACATAAAACAACAGAACACAAAAGATAAAACATGAACAATGACGCAATTACAACAGCCATTCCGACATACGCTTTGTTGTTGAATTCTGGGCGGGCATATACTTTTGTTTTCGCCGCTGTGCTTCAGAATGCCATTGGCGTTTGTGTTTGTAAATGCTTGTGGGTGTCGTCTCTTTGCTTGCGTGAAGCACATTGAGTTGTCTTGTGCATGAAATATACAATATAGAAAAAAAAGCTGTCTTACAATGCAGTGTCTTCTATTCAGTGATGGTGTGATCGTAAAGTGTGAATTCTTTGCAGTATACAGTACGACTGATTGGTGACCAGTCAGCTAGATAGTCCGCGGGTCTCCTGCAAAATGTATTTTACATAGCTGGGAAAGCACTGCGAAATATATGTGTGTTTTGTGGGGTTTCTTTTTGTCACGACTTGGTGATGGGGCGATTCTCTCCAGTGAACATGAGCCGACTCTGTCAGACTCAAGAGTCCATCAGTGGAACATCCTTCTCCCATTTCCCACCTCCATATCATCCCCCCCACCCCCACCCGCCCTCTGTCTCTCCATCCTTATCAGCCTCTCCCTCAATCTGTCTCTCCTTCCATTTCATATTTCACGTTCAATCTTTTTGATGGCGCTCTACGCCGACACCTGAGGCTCCATCCTTCCTCTCCCCTCCACTGGCCCGTCAATGTGTCGTCTCTTCGCCCAACCGTCCATCCCTCTTTCCCCTGCTCGCTCCTGATGTCAATATGTCTAACGGTGTGGTGGCCGGCTGTCAATCATCGCGTGGCAGTCAGCAAAATGTGCATTGACGCGGACCTGTGTGAGCGCGTATTAAATAAAACATCACACACAAAGACCTGACCTGCTTTCACTGCCTTTGAAGCTCAATATGACTCGATAGAAGCCGTGTACAAAAACAACAAACACCTTTTACGACCTGAATGCTTCGGCATGAAATTGTGGAATGGTGAAAGGCACACTATTAAGGGGAAACCCCCCCACCCCAAAAACCAACAACTATAATTCCTGGTTTAAGGATGCATATTTAAATGTCACTTTATTGATACAACAGTGACTTTAAAAACCTAAAATTAGCATATGTCACATTATTTTAAAAAAATGAATAAATGTTCTCATGACATAACATGTCTCACAGTCTGCACCAAAATGAACCCTTTCATGCACCCTGTAACCCGATAATAGGATAAACTGTCCACTGGGGTAACCGCGCTGTGCCTCAAAGGGAGAAGCATCATTCCGATGAGCTAATCAGCTAACAAACTCAACATCTAACAAACAGCAAATCCATTACGATAAAAATATTCCATGTCTAGCTGGCAAGATAAAAGGCCAACCTAATTAACTAAGAAATGACCTAATCTAGCAATTTTACGAATTAAATAAGAGCAGATCTTCTGTTTGCTATGAGATGTGAAGAAGAGAGACGTATAACATACAATTGACAAAATAATCAAATGAAGGCAACTAACTACCTAACTAACAAAATATCGGTGGATATGAAAAAACCCCAAAATCACAGTTTTGCTTCATGAGATGTTTCTTCTGTAAGTATAAAGTAACACTGTAATATAAAAGCATCATTTTGGCATAACAGGACTACAATCTAAAAATGGACTTGGAAAAGACAAAATTGGCATTTATTCCCCCCCACCCCCCCAAAAAAAGACTGATGCAGGTGCCGTCCTATATCGTGAATCAAACAACGGGGGCAAGAGTCCATTTCGGAGCTGATATTCTTCATACTGCCTTACGTTTCGCCAAGATGTACCCATCTTTCCTAACGCCTTCTGAAATGTGCTGTATTTATTCATGCTCGGCCATTTATTCCAAAGCGTAGCGGAAGAACTGTGAGTGCTCACCAAGCCACCGTGCATCCCGGCGCAACGCCACGCCATCGAAAGCCCTGCCTGCACCGCCCTGCTGCCCCAAGATGAAATATGCATGGGGCATAAAGAGCATATGGACCATCCATCTCAATATCCGTTCCAGCCCGCCGTCAAAAAAAAGATCATTAAAGCACACACACATACATAAACACACACACACACACACGCTATGCTTAATGGTTTATCAGTTTGAGTGCCAACTTTGTGCTGACGGAGCATATGCAATAACACACTCATGCACACACATTCAGGCGAGACAGCTGTGTACATTTGCTCAATCGCAATGCGCAGCCGTAATCGAAATGCGTTACATCAGCAGCTGTCCCAACCGCACTAACATCTTTATTCGCTCCAAAAACGTACAGTGTATCTTTCTTTTCTGTAAAAAAACACAGGCGCACACACACCCGCGCAACCTCTCGGTATTTTCTTGATGTCTCCTCTATCATTGTGTCAGTAACCTTCTGCTGCAGGGAATTCAAGAGACGTTGACACGCAGAGGCAATATATCCCGACACTCAAAGTCGGTGCATGAAATGAAAGGCAAACAATGATTCTCAATCACGGATTGACAACCAGTGACTAACTAACCAATAATTTGCAGCCAATTTGATTGCAAACTTTCCAGATACCCTCTTAACTCATGAACTCCAGGAAAATGTAGACCTCATCGTACTTCCTAGCTAGCAACTAACAACTGGCGAGAGGTGCGCACAGTCCATAACATTGCAGAAGAAGTGAGATTGGTACATTCATACAGGTAAACTGCAACATCCCCACTTGCGGATCAGGTAATCGTCCGCGCATGTGACGCGGGCGATTGGGCGGTGCTTTGCACCGACGTCCGTGCATCCCATAGTTTTCACCGCACGGTCTGTGGGGTGCTACTAAAATATTAAGTTCCATCCATCAATCCGTGATCTGACCCGCTTGATAATTGGTTCAATGAACTGATTTCCACATCGATTCAGCAGGATTGTCTCACGCTCTATTTGTGGAATAGTCACATTTGCTCGCAGTCTGAACACAGCCGAATGAACGAACACCAGGAAAATGGAGCTTGCTTCTTGTTAGCTGGCAACTAAATAGTCGATCGTCGATGTAACTAACCTTGTTCTTTAAACACATTGAGTGGGATCGTTTTGTTCTCCGATGTCAAGTCAATGACGCAGTTTTCCATGACTTGCTCGAGTTACCAAATTGTTTATTATTATGATGTCACATTTTCATTTTTACACAAGTGAACACGATGCCTTGAAATTGGCTTTATTTTGACGTCCGCCCCCCCAAGTGTGTGTGAGTTGTTTGTTTGGGTTAATGCTGCTGTAGTAACATAAGACTTGTTGTAATACACAACGTGTACGACGTTGCATGAGTGGCAGCATCAAATTTCATCGAGCCAAACCACTAGCTTTTACACTTTCCCGATAAGAACCTGCTGGCTTCTTGAAGCAGCATTTTGCACTTTGGGATGGATCCAAGTAGAACTCTATCTATTATTTATGAAGATCATAATGCTCAGTTTTGATTGACACTGTCACAGTGGTATTCACTTGAAGTAAAGAGTAAGTCTTTCAATATTAACAGTGATTAACATCTTTTTGCGGGCGTCGCGGTGGTCGACTGGTTAGCACGTCCGCCTCACAGTGCAGAGGTGCAGGGTTCGAATTCCGGCTCCGGCCTTCCTGTGTGGCGTTTGAATGTTCTCGCTGTGCCTGCGTGGGTTTTTTGCGGGTACTACAGTTTCTTCCCATATTCCAAAAACAAGCATGGTAGGTTAATGGAACACTCTAAATTGTCCCGAGGTGTGATTGTGAGTGCAAATGTTCTCGTCTATGTGTGCCCTGCGAGTGGCTGGCAACCAGTTCAGGGTTGGGCCTACTGTAGATGCCACCTGTGGCCTTAAAGAGGATAAGTGGTACAAATCATGGATGGATTGATTACTTCTTTTTTTTATATGGCAATGCAAGACTGAATGGAAGTTTACTATGTTAAAATCTTGCTTAGAACATGGACTGTACAGTTACAAAAGACTTCTGAAGTTCCATGTACGGTTGTAACCGTGAAAAAAGCTTCCGTAGGATTCACTAATGAAGTGCAAATAGATTCCTTGTGTGGAGACTGATGAACGAGGTTAATCGTTACTGGCCTGCGGATTAGAGAGACTTCATTTCAAAACACATGCTTTGGATGTTTGTTGCCTTGGGAGTTGGCATTGCCGGTTTATTTCTCGTTGCCTTACTTCACCTCGGTGAGTTCTCTACAGCCCCGGGAAGGCCGCCGGCACTCTCGGCTGCCTCCTGGTTTGAAATTGTAAATGTGCACTTTGAAGGCAGATGTGCCACCTGCTCACCTCAGTTCCTCTGGACCTCATTTGACAGCCAATTTTAGGCACATGTATAAAAGACGCTGGTATATTTTCTGAAGCAGCTGGCTTAGGAGTTTGACTTCCCCCCACACCCCCCTGCTCCCCCGATTCCCTCTGGCAAGGACTTTTTTCCCCGCTTCCTGCCACAACTGCCATCAAACGCAATTTCTTTCTGGTCTTGGTCACCGCCAATCTCTCCACTCTTGTGTAAAGTTGTAATCCCTTCGCCACCTGTCGTTTTACCTGCCTCGGTATCGGAGTCATTATCTCTTCGCCCTGTCCCCTCCTGTCAGATCCATCTAACCGCTCCTATGTAAAATATCTCCATCTGCTTTGCTTATCTACCACGGGTTTGACCCCTTTCCATCTCTTTGCTTGTATGGCTCAACAACATCACCCCCCTCCCCGCCCCACACCCCTGTCAGTCACTGTTTGAAATGCAGAAGGTTGCTGATTCGTTTATCCGTATCTACGGTGGCATCCGGTTTGTGGCGTTCCAAGTCAAGGTTCAGACAAACAACAGGCAATCCGTCCATAAGTTTGTTTGTCACTGAGCCGGTGGCGGAGGAAGACAGGGGGACTTATCTCTGTCCTAAAGTAACTTTAAATAATTGAAAATGCTTCCATTTGCTTGTAGAATTATCTCATAGCCACCTCCGGGTCTTGTTAAAATGGTCTAACGGGCGTGCATTTCGTTCAAAGGAGTTCAACAATGAATTACGCACGTAGACGCAAGGTCATGTGCGCCTGAGGCGGTTGCTGGACTTAACTACAGTTTATCAACCGTAAATTATGGCTGCATCATGCGCCATATGAAGGTCTATGGACAGCTACGATGACATGGAAACCTGTCCACTGTAGTAACCGCTGTGCTTGAAAGGCTTCATTTACAAAAATCAATCAATCAAAATGATGGCGATGTTTTCCATTGTATCTGTGGCTCGGTCTCATTTTTGGAGACTTTTGAAACAACAGATTCCAGTTCTGAGGATGATAAAGGCCCCGGTGAGGCACAACTAGAAGAAAAAAAATCCTAAAGGCACACTCCAAAAATCTGGTTGGATGGCTTCGCAGAAGAGTGGAAGCTGTTTTCTATCGTGTCATTTGGGAGACATTTCTGTGCGTTTTCACTTCTGGAAAAGAAATGATTTTAAACCCCTGAAGATAAAACATGCACCTGGAAGGTTTCGAGCATCATACACATCTGATGCACAATACTTCAAAGAGACGTGTACAAGAAAGTCAAAGTTGTCTGAGAAGGAACAAATGACATATGTGTTGTACTGATGCACCCGAGCGGGTTTACGTTTGTACCTGGCGCGGCTTTCATGAGTCAGAGAAGAAGCAGTAAAAGGAACGAAAACCAGAAGGTACGAAATAATGATCGGTGCCTTGACTGCTGGAATTGGGTGATACATCAAATGTGATCGTGACATTGTGCTAAGCTGCAGAATTATGTAATTTGGCTGAAAAATAATGCATCAACACTGCATCACAATAGGCCTTTATTCCCCACCTCTCACTTTAACCCTGAGTTAAATGCATCATGACAAAACAACCATTCATCTACATCATTCCAATTTTTGATCGACCGAGATGTTAAAAGTCTGTTTGTTATTGTGGTTGTAGTTTGCAACGGTGTAAAACCTGCACCGCGACATACTGAAATCTGTTTTGTACAATTACGTATAAAGTAGTCAGAAAATAAGAAACAACTCGCAGGATGATGCAGTGCGGTTACGCACAACCACAAAACAAAACTGGCCATTATTTTATTTGCATGATTTATGTTCACATTTCTGTATTGGAAATCATTAAATTACATCCGCGCCTACAGGTGGACTAGATAGCAAGCCGGACATGCATGTCCACCGGTGCAAATAATGAGCAGGAGGATGAGAGAGCGAGACTATCATGCTGAAGACAGCTGTTTCAAACATTGTGTGCTTTTGTTCAGTCTCCTTAAAAAAAAATGCTTCCACACAGCAGCGGCCCGCCAAGCGGAACATGCAATGAGTCAACCAAACACTCGACTTACAATTCAGCCATACACACGCACACACTTTCATCATGTACTTTTTGGGGAAAGGGGAGAAGTTTGGCCCCTGCAAAAAATGTGTGACTGTTGTCAGATTCAAGTCCCCACAGAGTCATTTTAACAAGCATACACACACACACACACACACACACGAGGAGGGATGGCAACAGACCTGTGGGTTACAGTTCCACAAGGTCTGTTTCTGACTGGTGAAATGTGATGAAACCGGCAGCGGGCCAATCAGAGAAGACCATTAACCAACCAGGGAATAACCTACAGGTCAGCCAGCCACACACACACACACACACACACACACACACACACGAACTCGCACTGTAGCAGACCGTATCATCCTCATGTTCCCATTTAAATCTCAGTTCTGTTCAATGCAAGCTGAACAGAGCCCTTCCTGCTTTCCTGGCTATCAAGTGTTGCATGTAGACGGTAATTGGACCGCTTGTAATTGGTTGTGGTCCACTGCTTCCAAGAGTAAATGCTGTCTTTGCATAAACACACGTCCTTGTCTGTGCTGAACATGTTTTTTTTTTTTTGGTATGATTAGCTGTATCTTGCGTGTGGAAACTGAGGTGAGGAGGTGGGGGGGAGTGAAAAATGAGATGGGGGGAAGGGAAGAGGGGTGAGAAAAAGCTGTAAAAGTCAGCACGACAACAAATGCTAGTGTTTGCAGCTGCAGGAACCTTGACGCTTGGCTCATGCCCTGTGAGTGTTCATTTGTGTGTGTGTGACTCCACAAACGTGGTAGAATCATGGTGGAGGAGTCACTCCACCAAAATGGTGGAGGAATTGGTCCATAAACGTGGTGGAATCAACCTACAAACATGATGGGTCTGACCAATATGGATTTTTTTTTTAGGCCTATTCCCTCTTTTGATGGGGGAAAAAAAGGATTAATTGTCTGGTTAGTTTGAAAAATTATTCAGTGTCATGCATAAAATAATGCATAGCTTACCGTTTCTAAGTGCTGTTATGAAAGCTTTACTTTAGCCAAGTGCCTAAGATTAATTTTGAAAAAGATGTTAAAAACAGCACCGATTTGGCGGTTTAATTTAAAATAAATATCCAATTTCAAAACAAATTTAAGATTGTTGACTTCACATAAGATACCATAGGGGCCCATGTCACCAAAGTCCGATGTACAAGCGCCACAGGGACAAAACACCATGACTTCATTTTTCTTTTCGTTGAATTTCAAGATGTTTAGTGGCATCCGAGATTTGCTTTCCTCCAGGCAGGACAAAAGTTGCCTTAAGCAGAAAGCATCCTTTTCACCGAGCGGAACATCAAACTGACTGTCCGCCGCACAGCAATGAAAGGAAATGCCATGCTTTCTTAAAATGGGACCAAGGAGCAGGAAATACAATGACATCAGAAAGGGCCCCAAAATTGAACCTTGTGGAACACCATATGACAGCGAATCACCCTACAAACGTGGCAGAATCACTCCACAGACATGGTAGAGGAACCACTCCACAAAACTGATACTTACAACACATGGCGGAGGCAGAATCACTTAACACCTTGATGGAATCGCCACACACACACACACACACACACACACACACACACACACACACACACACACACACACACACACACACACACACACACACACACACACACACACACACACACACACACACACGGTGGAGGAGTTACTCCACAAACAGTAACTGACACCACTCTACATGGTGATTCATACATGCAGCTCTAAGGAAAGCAGCGTGCAGTGCTGTAATTCATTCACAGTTGATTTGCTTCAGTGTGTTTTTGACACTCTCTTCCTCTTACACACGCACACACACACACACACACACACACACACACACACACACACACACACACAGACAGTCATCAGCGCTATGTTATGAGATGAGACAAAAGGCCTCTCTCCAAAGTGCAGCGTCAGCCTTTGTCCTCTCTTTTATTACCCGCTCGTCTCTCGCATCCCCCCATCGCAAAGTGTTGGCTACCTTCCTCCTCCTCCTCACACCACTTCCTTCCCTCTCCAGTCATCCCTTCCACTCACTCCATCCCTCCTCCATCACATCCTCTCGGTGCAATTGTGCATGCACGGTGGCCTTTAATGCATCTCACCGCTCCTAGGGCTGAACACATCATTCTCACGTCCTATTGTTGTATTTATTTATTTATTTCTACAGGTGGTGCCGTGCGAAAGAGATGGGTGTCACAAACTGTATTGTGCATGTTCCCCCCCCATACAGTATGTACTGTGCAAGGGGCAAAATGAACCCTTTTCAGCAAGCGTATGTGGTGAAGATGAGTCGTCCTCCAAAAGAAGCCATTGCTATTGTTCAGCAAGACATGGCAGAGCCAAGAACGTCCGCTTTCTTGCGGACAAAAAATAAATAAATCACACAGTGATTCATTATGTTCAACATGGCCTCAGCTCATTTGTCGATCAGACAGCAAGTTGCTGTGTTCTCCTCCATAACCGAAGAATTTAGTAGGAAAATTTTCTCAGGAAGTTAAAAACTTGATGAATGACAATTAGATGCTTAGCTAGGTGGCGTCAGCGAGTGACGGCCATTAGCGGGAACTATTCATTGTCGACTCTTAGCTGAGGTCAAAGCCTCATGTCTCATGCTCTCTCTCTCTCTCTCTCTCTCTCTCTCTCTATACTGCAGTCCTTTTTTTGTTGTTTTGTTTTTTGTTTTTGTTTTTAACTTCTGCCTTGTCTCTTCTCAATCACCCAATACTTTTTGCTTTGAATTGATCTTGCGCATACATAAGCTGAGCGTAACACACAACAGATGCTGGCCTCTCATGTTGCACAACTTACGCCATTCAAAGTCAGACGTAATTTAATATTCACAATTGCATTAATTATTCAAAACATATTCAGCAACCACCGGCCAATGAAAACGAGTTGTTGTGACCGATTGAAAGTCAGTGCACCTGGATTACAAATTGTTTACCCATAAAATTAGAGGACTAAAATTAAACAATTACCCACAACATGTTGCCCTTCTGGAAAAGTGAGTAACCATTTTATTCCATTTGGACTTTTTCTCATTTTCCAGTATGTATTAGTCAATCCTAGACTCCGAAATGCAATCATACACAATGCCTAAGCTACACTCCTGGGGAGGGCGAGGACTGATTTGCAAAACAGCACTGACATTTTAAAATAATTACTACAGAAGAATTGATCAAATACTGCAGAGAATGTTTGTTACAAGAAGGGGAGGCCATTGGACTAACTAACAATCAATTAATCAAGCATTTTTGCCATCTATTAAAGGGAAAGCATTTATGAATAATATGAAACGATGTAACGGGCAGACAGGGCAAAGCGAATAAGAAACAGCAACTTACCATCCATCTTTTTCATGATAGGGGAAAAGGAGGCGTATAAATAAACAGCTTGTACATAACAATTACTTTATTGCGGTTTAAGTGTGTGAAATACAGTCATAGTGACACAAATGAGAGTTTCACAACTGTAGTAGGTGAGTCAGAAGTAATAAGTCGTTTTTGATGATCAACTATACAGTATATGCCTGTGAGTATTGTTATATTGTCTGTCTATATGTGCCGATGCACCATTTGTGTTCACATGTCTGTATCTCCAACACTGCCACATTACACGATACATTGACATATCTATTGAGTTTTGCATGATTTATTATTTTTTTAGCATTAAGCTAAGTGAAGGCAAAGCCATCTCGATTAAAAAAATGTAATCGTATACTGTATATTGTGACAAGGTATTTCACAATCAGCATCTCGAATATCACTGACGCCCACTGAAATTAATTGGGGGAAAACAATGACAACTAAACCCTCCCAAAAATTTCCTATAAAATACTGATAAACATTCAATATTTGGAAAAAACGGGGGGACAGGGAGAATATTTCCATTAAAAATATTTTAAAATGTGAGATTGTTTTTTTTTTTTTTTAAATCCAATTGTACTGTATCCGCTGAGAAACCTCGGACGACGGCAGCATAGAAGGTCCCCGGCAATTGTGTTTGCTGTCATGTTTTATTTTGCGGCTCTGATCAAGGACGTCATTGATCGATCAGGAAATTGTGACATTCCAACTGATCCCATATTTTAAATAAAACGCAAAAGATCTGCCGATCAGATCTGTGTAAAATCTCAATTAATTGTGACCGTCATAAACCAAAGAGCCCCCATGGAAATCAATGAGAAACATTTTTGGAAAGTTCTCATTTCTATAAGAAGGTTTCTTCTCACTGTGCAAGTCAAGAATGGAAAAAAAAACATTTTCACCGGCAAAGCACTGCACCTGATCTGACCCTCTAATGTAGCTTGTCCACAACATGCTCTCCTTTTTATTGCACACAAACAACCCCGCTGTACTATTCTTAACAAATTCCCTCATTTCATCCCAATCGCCTAATCTCTCCACTTTATCTCTTCACCATGTCAGCATGGTGACCCGCGAAAGAGAGAGAGAGAGAGAAAGACGTCGGGGACAGTCAGAGAGGGAAGGGAAAAGGTAGAGGGCAGTGGAGGACGAGGTTTCGATTTCACCGCAGACAAATAGGGCGAGTGTGCGCGGCTAACCTCGGCAAATGGGTTTTCGATCTCTAATTCTCAACAGATCTCTACAAAATGATTACATGAAGACACGCACGTGGGCCAGCGGGAGGACAAAGCTGGAGAAAGAATGACGACGTCTAAGGAGAGAGTTTGCAGACTAACACCTACCACCGCATTTTGTCTGTGAGGTGAATCAAGGGGATGTGCGCACCAACAAAGCAACATTCGCACAAAATGGCTTCCGCCTACTTCAAATATGGATGCAGGTCTGACCCTAATGGCCCTCCTGGTAGTTATTTTGCACAAAGGCAGACGTGATAACCGTTGCAGGAGCTCTCACGGCTTATTTGTTGACAACTGCAGACACTCTGCTAATGTACTCCATTAGCGGGTTATCTATGCTAGTGCTTCCAAACCTTTATTGAGACAAGGCAGCCATTTTACATTAAAAAAAATGACGCAGCACCTTACAAAACATGGAACCAAACATACGACTTGTGGAATAATCTCAATTGACCCACCAAGTGACTTCATATGGAATCTGGGCCTGTTTAATTGAACGCAAAGATGATCTACTCGCAGGAAGCCTTGACTTCTTGTTTTGCGTGAATGGCAACAGGTGGATGCCGTTTGGTGGCCGCTCTGAGTTTGTTGGTAACCAGAAAATGCGTTGAATATATCTCTTATTTATTACATACGAGAATTAAAAATGTTGGCAGACATTTTAGAAAGGATCATGGTAGTTGACACGTTTGAGCTGCTATCGCGGGCCACATAAAATGATGTGGCGGGCCAGATCTGGTCCCCGGGCCTTTAGTTTGACCCCCGTAATCTACATGAAACTTGCTTTCTCACCCGGTATTGAACTGGAAGAAAGATTCGGATCAATTTTGTGTGATTGAGCGGTGACAGGCGCTCAAAGCTGACCATAAATCATCTCTTTGGTTCACCCGCAAGACGTTTGCTGACGATTGTCCTTACATGAGTGATGACAACAGACCAAGAGTTGACTTCTCCTCTTAATAAGCCTCATCTCTTACTTTGTGTTTGTTGCTCCGAGATTGCTTCTGGCCTCAGCCACTTTGAAAAGTAATTCGACTCCGCCATATTCAATTGTTTTATTGTGTCATTACGGCACATTCCACAAGGCCTATTAGACTGTAATGGCTGCGGCAAGCCACGTAAGTCCTCGGAAGGCATACACACCAACGTCCGCGCGCACGACCGTGCGCCACACACGCTATTAAATGGCAATGTCGCCAGACGGTGATATGAGTCAATATTACGGCCGAGCGATTTGATTAAGTGCGCAGACACAGAGCGTGTTCAGTCCGACCGCCATCGCTTTCCCATTGGCACCTTATAATCGGAATTAGAGCGCAGAGTCACGCTCGCACAAATAAAACTTGTCTGGCTCCTTGCTTGTGCGGAGAGAGACGGGGAATATGCAGGTGGCAAAAATGACTCACACCCAAGTTGAAGTACTGATTCAGCTCATTTACGGACAGTGAATATGAGAAGTTTATACACACCCTCGTTCAAGTACCAGGATTTGGTATACATAAAAAATGAGACCAAGACAAAACATTTCAAAACTTTTCTTCATGTGACCTACAACCTGTGCAACTCAACTGGAAAAAAAAATCACTGTAGGTCTGGTGTTTTTTTTTGGTAATGAGCAGTGTTGTGTTTGTTTACATATACAGCATACATATTCAAGTGAAGTCCAGTTGCCTTCAAAATTGACTGAAAGTATTTGTGCTTTGTAACTTCCCACCACTGGGGATATGAATTTACAAGGGTAGCACGGTGAGAGCTGAGAAAAAGGAAGAGAAGTCCCGAGGAAGTATAATGAGGTGAACGTCTGCTCGGGGAGAATGATGGATGGTGGAGGACAGGCAGGTGAATCTGAGCATCTACCTGCAGCGCGAAGGCCTGCCTCCTATGCGAAGACACCGTGACATCAAATCACCTCCAGCGACTGGGGTACACAACCACACACAGACACGGGGCGTGCACACACACACACGCACGCACGCACACACAGGCACACGCTTAGAGGTGAAAGACTCTCTGATATTCAGATTCAGGTGTCAGTTGCTGCTTGATATACACTCACTGGCCACATAATTGGGAACAGCAGGACAATCTAATGAGATCCAGTACAAGCGCTGCATCAAATACTATGACACCCCCTCCCTCCTTTCTGTGCTCAGGCCAAAGCAATTTGGAGGAATCTTGGTTTTCTTAAGTTGAATAAACGTATTTTTTTGTGACGGCAACGTGGCGTTTGAGTTTACATAAATCTCCACAATAATATACTGTTAAATGTATACTTCTCTGTGTCAGTCAGAACTGAGCATTTTTATCCTGGTAAATGGCAGAATTTTCGAATACGGCTATTGTAGTGAGTCTATTTCGGCCACACTTTAGCTGCAGTACCGTATATAGTATATAACAATATAAAATTAGCGGGTAAAAACAAGGCAAAAGGAGTCTAGTATGCAAGTGAATGTTGGGTCAATCAATTATAGGACTCCCTTGGGATCAGTGCGATACTATATCTGTGTGTCTGAGTGTGTTTGTAAAAAAAGAAAGAAAAAAAAGTTGCTGCATCAATCTTGTTGGGTGTGATCGTTCTCTTTTTTTTTTTCATAACAATAAAGCTGTGAGCGAGCACTTTTACAACCAGCATCTGTCACGATTCCTTGACACCGCCACACTGGTGCTCCATTTTTTTTTTCTGTGCCCGGCAGTCATTAACTGGCTGACTTACCGCCTTGCCGCATTATTGAGAATGTGCGTTTTGTTGTGTGCATCCGTCCACATGTGAGACTCCCCTCCGCCTGACAATGTGTGCGGAATTTCACGCCGTAATCGGTCAGGGGACCAGAACACACGGCAAACAAAGCAGAGCACACAACGTTGAATCGGAGGCCTTGGGGCAGGCCCGCCTCACGTACCGAAACACACATTCATCTGGAAGTGGAAAATATAGGATCAAATAAAGCAGTAGAGTCCAGTTCAGATGTGTTAAAAATAAAAATACAAGATGGTACCTTTAGGGCAGGGGTCGGCAACCCCAAATGTTGAAGGAGCCATATTGGACAAAAAAATCCCCAAAACAAATATGTCTGGAGCCGTAAAAAAACAAAAGCCTTCTATAAGCCTTGTAATGAAGGCAACACATGCTGTATGTATCTATATTAGCCTACTATCAAAATGACTAAATTGGCGACAAATACAATATTTTTCCCCGCGTTGCATCCTATAGAATAAGGGTGCCCAAATATTTTTGACCGAAGATCTACTTTTCGATCAACCAACCTACCAGCCTACCTACCTTCGTCGAGACCAGACGCGGAGGCATTTGACGCACTTTTGCAGCGTGTTAACGATATAGCTGACGTGTACCGTTTTAAAATGCTTCTATCAGCCCTCCAGATTCCCATTCTTTGCCATTACCCTCGATGAATTGTACATGAAAGGCCGTTTTTTTTTTTTGTAGCAGCAGCCACCTGCCTGGCATCCCCCTCTGCTAATAGAAATGTGTGTCCCAGGCTATCACGCAAATCTTCATTGACAGAAATGTTGAAATTTAATATTTATTCTACACATTTTTACAGCATTGGAAAACGTTAAGAATGTTTGTGTCATGTTTGTCCTCCTACTAAAGTCATGTTAAAACAAAAAATATATTTCCCTCCCCCATCTTTTTCCATTTTCAAACATTTTGGAAAAAGCTTTGGGGAGCCACTGGGGCGGCGCTAAAGAGCCGCATGCAGCTCTGGAGCCGCGGGTTGCCGACCCCCGCTTTAGGGGTAGAATACATTTTCACTGGGAGTTCACTCCAAGGTACCGATTTTGTAACTTTGACGTTTCCAGCTTCGGGACATGTGTTTATCTTTTTGACCGTGGAGATACATAACAGTTACGTCCAATAATTGTCCCACTGTGATACATTATTGTAGCTTGTAACGTTTTGTCATTGAGGTCGTGTGCTTTTCGACCCTTGACATTTGACTTTGATACAATAGGAAATGACCTGCTCTTGTTTTGTCCATGAAAGGAAACAAATAGTCACTGTCGAGGCAAAGCATGAGGCCAGTCCAGATCATCATTGGAGTTGAGCGCAGAGTCAAGATCAACTATTTTGGAGCAGGAGCCATAAAAAAATGTGTTGATTGGCTGCCAGAAAATCCTTTCATCCATGCAGCAGCAAAGGAATCGAGTGACTCGCCAATGAGCCCGCGTTCATTTACAGTAATGAATCCAATTAGCAGCAATCACATGTGTTTTGTTGCCGACGCTGACATCCATCGGGTTTCTCCTCGTGGGGCCACTGAGGATTAGAATGCACTATGCTCCAAAAACAAAAAATAATCCTAATCTGAAACATGGACACATTGAGATGGAAATCTGCACGATCTTGCACTGCAGCGAATAACCCCAAAAAAGCCTTGACTTAAAAGTCTAAAAATAAACAGCTTGTCTACGCAAATGGACAGAACGACCGATATGCATATGAATGGTATGCGCGGGTCCTGTGGGTATTAAAAACTATGCACACCCAGAGCCGCAGTCCAGCAGGCCCTGCAATAAACACTTAGCATTAGAATGCATCAATGGTGCACAGGAATGGAAGCAGGCAGGCTTTCATAGCGCCCAAAAACCACCTACCGCCTCCATCTTTGCCCACCCCCTTTTTTGGTCCATCCCAGACACCCTCTGCCCCCCCACAGTTTTAGCCCTTTTTGCTTTATCTTCCGCTCCCCTCCTCTCCCTTCTTAAAACTCCACGTTGGCATCTCCTCTGCGAGGAAGCCTCTTTAACCGTGACCAGAACTCAAAGCTGCAAAGACCGTATCAACAGAGACACCCAAGACCAGACAGGCATTGTTGTGTGTGTGTGTGTGTGTGTGTGTGTGTTGTGCGACAATTAGTTCTAAGTGTCTGCTCTAGATGCCATTTGGCTCCGTGGGGCCATCAACATTCATCCCGCCACCTCGCTGACTAACTCAGCTTAATGGAATCAAACTTGGCCCATCAAACACGTGTCAGCGCATCAGGGTTGGGCCCTGCGTGTGAGTGTGTTGTGCGTCTTATTTGTCAATACCCAGAGAGTCATCCTGAGTATTGGAGAGAGAGAGCCAGGAAGGGGAAAAAAAGCTCCCCTTGCCCTTTTTCTTTCTAATTACAAATGACAAATCTGCTGCTGAGTCGGTCTGGCACCTGACGATGCATGATAACCTCCCGGCATTCTGCAGAAACACAACCAGGGAATGCAGTTGTGTGTGTGTGTGTGTGTGTGTGTGTGCACACTGACTGACAGATTAAAACAAGACCAGGACTTCATCTTGGCCCTCGCCTCTGATTCTCCGTGACAAAGCATGACGTCCACTGCCAATATTACAGCTGTCTTCACTGCAACTTTAACTTTCCCTTCAGTTACTTTTTCTTCATTGATTCCCCCCCGCCCCCCTCCACATTCCTCTTCCTCACTCACTCCCATACTCTGGCTTTTCTTCATCATATCCAATGGGGGAGGAAAAAAAAACAACAACAAAAAACAAGAGTATCAGCCATTTTCTTCCCAGGTCCAGGATTGCAAGAGTCTCGTAATTCTAAAAACATCCCACGAGAGTATAAAAGAATTCGCAGGTACGAAGGGGTCATTTGCCAAATTGCATTTTAAAGCTAATTGAAGGATGTTTTTTTTTCATTGACAAAGCAGTTCTCGACCACATAATTGTATAGCTGAAATCCTTTCCCACACTTCATATCACATAAGTTCACTGAAGTCTGCAATGAAATGCATCTTTTCTATTCAACATTGATGTTTAAGGGGGTTTCAATGACAAAACTTGATCAAAGTACTCATATATAGAATTAGAAAATAGATCAAGTCAATAAACTAAGTCAAAGGCATTATTTTGGGTACAAGAAAAAAATGGATCATTTGTAGAAAAATAAAAAGTGGTGAAAATAGCGACTATAAAATGAAATTTACCCCAAATATTTAGAAAAAATAAAGTGAACGTTTTTTTTTTAATTAAAAAGAAAAGAAACATTGTCAATAAAATACAGGTGTGAAATTCCTTTTTCGGAAAATAAAGAATAAAAAATGTGGTTGTATTGTGATAAAAAGTAAAATAAAATGTTTAAACGCGTCAAGAAATATTCCAAATAAGAAATGAATAATAAAGACCAATACGTATTGCAGAAATGGATTACTCACCCTTCCAAAAAATTGGTTGAATTAAGTTAAATTGAAAGAATCACATTTAAAAAGTATTCATAAGTTAAATATAAATGTGAAATTAATTTCCATGAAAAGAAAAAAGTGTGAAAACACTTTACACAGAAGTACTGAAAAATAAGATTTGAATAACAACAACAAAACACGTAGAAATTACAACTCACAAATGAAACAAAAACCCCCCAAAGTAAATTAAGTAAAACAAAATGACATTTTCAAAGACGACTGCATGATTTCCCACAGTCATGAATAGTTACGAAATCCCCCATCTTCGCTTCCTTTTGTTATTTCCGACTCGTGTCTGTTTGTTCCATTGACCGATATCCTCCGGCAAATTCAGAAGAATTACGCACACCATCCACACTCCTATAATTCGCATAACTTACAATGCGAAATAACCCCCTGCACCTCCAAAAGTTTTGATCTTGATTTTTAGTTCTGCCTGTTAAAAACTATCGCTGGTCTGGAACACACATAATGATCTAGTCAGCAAGTCGAGATGTGCAAGTAGTTATTCATGCTTCACTGATCTGGGGGGCCCCCGGAGTCTAGCAATGGGACGGCGGCAGCTGCGATGCTGCTGACGCTCCCACCAGCCAGCTCTCCGGGGTCATTACACTATCACGCAGATTGCTTGTTAAATATTCACACAAATGATCCGCCGGCTCTTGACTGTTAATTGAGAACAACCGATGGCATTCACATTAGAACGAGATATGGGCTTTGACCCCCCCCCACCGGTACGTTTCAATCTGAACGTTCGACAGGAACATCCTGCTTTGATTACCGTTGAAGCTAAATGAACCACACGAGAACATTTTTGTTCAATGAATGTGCGTCAGACGGTCGAAAACGGATCTCGTGAGATTGTTGCAGTGCGCTTAACGTTGTGCTATTCGTTGTCGACTGGCAGACGGGACACCGAACTTGTGCAATATTGTGAAATGTAGTCAAGCAGCTGTGCAGGGAAGCAAAACCCCGCCAAGGCACGTAGGCTAAATTTTTGTCCCGAACATTTTTGTTTTAATGACCGCAGGTCGGCGAGCCTCCTTAAGGGATCTCCATCGGGGAGCGGCTGTCACCAAAAATTAATAGGCCCGTGCTGCACCTCTGCACAGCGGGATCAGGCTCAATTGGACTCGTGTAATCCAGTAAGAACTGAAATCAGGTCACGAACAGGAAGAAGAAACGCAGATCTAGTTTGTGTCCTGAAAAAATAGGTACGCATTCTTTGAGTGCCCATTACTCACCTTGTTACTTAATGTTCTGTCTCTTTCATCTATAATGGCTTCAAAACAAAAAAGAGTATGCAGAAAACTGGTTAAGATTGAATGACTTTCTGTGTCTTATGTGTTGCGTTGTATTATTTTAGGTTATTATGTTATTATGACTTCAAGACGGCGCCGCGAAAGTGGCTGCCTCTACAGCGGCTCTTATACTTTTTATTTTCTTCCTTTCATAACTTTGCCGCTGTAAATTGGGAATTTCTCCATTGTGAGACGAATAAAGGTTTTCTTATTCTTATTTTCCACCCTAAATCACGGCAAATCGTAGGACTCATTTTTGAAGAAAATGTATTTGTCGTTTGCTAGATGGCAGGTGAGGACCAGACTATTCATTCATTTATTCATTCATTTTCCGATCCGCTTATCCTCACAAGGGTCGCGGGTGCGCTGGAGTCCATCCCAGCCGTCTTCGGGCAGTAGGCAGGGGACACCCTGAACCGGTTGCCAGCCAATCGCAGGGCACATAGAGATGAACAACCATCCGTGCTCACACTCACACCGAAGGACAATTTGGAGTGTTCAATCAGCCTGCCATGCATGTCTTTGGAATGTGGGAGGAAACCGGAGCACCCGGAGAAAACCCATGCAAGCCCGGGGAGAACATGCAAACTCCACACAGGGAGGCCGGAACTGGAATCGAACCCGGTACCTTTGCACTGTGAGGTCGACGCGCTAAGCACTGGACCACTGGGCCGCCAGGACCAGACTAGTTCCACATTTTTTTAAGTACTGTATAGTCTTTGTTTAGTCTTTTTCATTTCAAATGTTCATTTGTCGAGTGAATTGGACTTTTCGTTGGTATTCTCGGGTTAATCACTCCCTTGCCTTTCGCAAGCGCTTTTTGTTAATGTACTGTTTTTTCCTGGTTATTGTTGACCGGCGATTTCTGTTCATATTTTGTCGGTGCACTTTTTTGTAAATAAATATTTTTGCTCCGGAGTTTTCGTTTGTTGTCTACGTTTGTGGGATCCGATCGCTTTTCAGTTTGTTTTCGAACTGTGACACGACTGTCCGCCCCCAATTTTTGTGTTTGTTTTGTTTTCCAAATTGCGTTCCATGACACGGCCATGTCAATTGAAACTTGATTAATTGTTCAGCCCTATTTCATCGATCCAAGTAAGAGGCGTCAGACGCGAGTCCGTCCGAAAGGAAAGCGTTTCATCCCGTTTCCACTCCGCATTGAATCCGCATCGACTCCCTTTTGAATGGCGGCGTGAAAGCACGGGGCACCGCTAACCAGGAGGCACTAGGGCTCGCCACGCTGCTCCTTGGCGGCAGAGAGGCGGCCTGGCATTGATATGGTAATGCCAGAGACGTTGCGAGAGCCGAAGCTTTTGGGTGCTCTGTGATCGGGCCCGTCCAAAAAAAAAAAAAAAAAAGGGACAGATCTCCAGGGCATTGTGATCGCACTGCCACAGTCAAGGCCCTGAGTGATCAGGATAAGCCCGTCCGCGTCGCTTTAGTCCTGTCACTCACGCGCTATTGTGGTCATGGTGAGCGGCCATTTTCATCACAATTGACCTCAGCTTTGGCAGTTCGGTTCCGCAGGGCACCTCCTCTCGCTATTCTTCTGTAGCCTCCCCTTTTTCCTCTTTGCCCGCCGTCATTGAATTTTTTTTTTTTTGTGTCTGTCTTGTTGTGTTCTGTTTTTTTTTTTTTTGGGTGACCAGGAACAACATGTGCTGAAAGATGCGACCGATGCACAGTGCAATGTTCCAGTCGCCTACTCGGCTGTTAGAGAGCCTTTGATTACCTCAGCTAATACTGTGGAAAAAATCCAACACATGAGGCAGAAAGAACATTTGAACACACACACCGAGTGGGTGGACTGAGTCAGGCAGTGTTTTTATTTAATTGGGCCTTAACAACAAAGGACCGTTTGATGTCACTTACGGTCCATTCGGTGGAACTCTAATTCAGTGATTCCCAACCGGGTGTGGTGGCTCAGAATGGGTAGCCCAAAAGTTGCACTCAGTAGGAGTACTGTGACGTCAAAGTCAAAAGTAGCCCTCAAATAACTATTTTCTTACCCCTTTTTGGACATCAATACCTATTTGTCATGTCCTTGTTTATGATGAAACTAATGCAGCGTGTTATACCGGAGACAAATTCCTTGTGTGTTCTACATACTTGGCCAATAAAGATGATTCTGATTCTGATCAAACCAAATGAATAAAATATGGAACTGCAAATTCAGATTTTGCCAAACAACATCACTGAATTAAAATATAAAATCTTGATACAATAACAAGCTGTTTTAGTAGGCCTTTCAGGACCCCCCCCCCCCCCCCTAAAAGACGCCTGAAGTGTTTGTGCTCACACTTACTCCAATTTCCAACTATTCATATTTCCCTTCACCTGTCACAAGATCTCCCAAGTACTTTAGGAAAACGACATGATGGTCCGATGAAACAAAGGCTGAACATTATTATGTTGGACTTTCAAGGTTCAGCCGTAATTGTATGTCAATGTAGCTCGTTGCTCTAATTTCTATGATCAGCTTTGTGTGTGTGTCTGTGTGTGTGGGGGGACAACAACATTAAACTCCCTTGAGTGTGGTAATGACAGCATTTGTCCTTGTATATACTGTGTGCGCTCTGTGTGTGTGTGTGTGTGTGTGTGGAGGTGTGGGGGTGTGCGTGCGTGCGTGCATCTACGGTGAATATGGAAGAAAATGAAATGAGAGGTTGAGGAGGAGTATGCATATTTATGGGTGCGATACATGTGGGTAAAGTACGTGGGTGGTAGGGTTGTGGCTGACGGGTATTCACATGCTCTCCTTCACACACACACACACACACACACACACACACACACACACAATAAATATATATGCACATATTAGGGATGGGAGGAGTGTTTGCCTGGCTGCATAAACTTGCTTCCTCCACACAACACATTCTATTCCACATCTCCCTCCTTGCCACTATCTTAACTTCCCTTTCTCCCGGGAAGTGACACAGAATTCTTTTTGAACCAGGGTGCATTCACTTCAACAAAGCCCCCCAGCCCCCTTCCATTAGAACACACATGTATCTTACCAACACACACACACACACACACACACACACACACACTCCCACCCCACAACCTCCCACTTCCGCCCGTCAGGCATGCGCGGTAAAGACAGCGCTCACCTCCTGCGGGGCCAAGCTTGGACTTTAATTATGCAGACGGCAAAGAGAGACGATAAATTCTCATTCATATGCCGTCTTACTACGGCAAAGAATCACATATTTCCACGCCTAGAAGCACGGGGGGACAGCGTGGGTGTTTGCACTTAGGCCAGCTAGTATCGCTTGCTCAAATGCACAGCTGCTGACATTTACACAGGGAAGAAATCAAACCAAATGATGCTACAAGGTGCACAGACGCACGCATGGACTCACACAGCTGGCTGTGCAGGTCGGGAGGGGTGGCGAGGGGGGGCGGTGGGGTGCAGATGATGATTTATATGATGATATACATCTGTAGCAATGTGATTTGCATCCCAGGCAATGTTGCATATCAATGGACCGGGGGAAGCGTTTCATGGCGGTAATGTTATTTTGGCTTCACTCGCACAGTTATTTTCACAGGAGTGAGACCTCATTTATTCACAAGCCATCTATGGAGAAATATATTATTTCAATTTATGGTTGCCGCTATGGATATGCGCATGACACATTATGGATCCTGACTGGATCATTTTTCTTTTCAATCATCAATTGCAAAAAAAAAAAAATGTCAGAGAACAGATGAAGACGATATTTTCAGACCAGGCAATTTTCATACGGAATAAAGTATCGGTAAATATCCCATTCACGCATCGAGGATTTATGATGACCAACATAAAATACGCCATTGTATGATCGCAAACGTGAATCGAAAAGCCCATCGGCACGAAATGTGAGCCGCTTTCGCAATCAATGAAATTGAGGTTGAGTATTTGACGATTTAGACTCCCGCTTGCATTAAGAAGAAAAAAAAAATCTTTTAAACAATGGGAATTTCTAATAAAATTAACGGGCTTTCAATGAAGAAAATGCACAGTAATGGCAAGAAACGAGTGGGAACAAATCTGATCTGGCGAGCGCACAGGCAATTGACACAAGGCATTAGTGTGGGGGGCACACCATTTGATGCTATTAATACATTTTCACTTTGCAACTGAATCGTTGCTCTGTATTATTTATAAAATATGTAACAGTGCATTCTGGTCCAACACTCAAGTTATGTCCCGAATAAGTAGTCCGTTTTTCACGATCAAGAGGTATGCGCTAGAAAACACTGATACCGGGTTTAGGTATCGGGCTGATATCAGCCATTTTTTTAGGTATCGGGTACACATGGAGGCTGCTGATACCGGCCAACAATACTTAAGGCAAAGAAAAAAATGACATAGAATAAGGCTCAATACTGTGGCACTTTGATACATTGGCATCATCCTCATCATCTGCAACGGAAAGAACGGTTTTGTTCATGTAGTTTTGTTACACGTGTTAAACAAATGGTTTAGATCAAAAGTACCAAAAGGTATTGGTACTCGGTATCGATGAGTATTCAAAAGAATGAATACTCGCATCGATGTGACGAAAAGTGTCACCAGTGACACCTAATTATGAGCAAATGTAACACTCTGAATCAGATGGCCAGGCTTCGTGTCCCACTGCAGGCGAAAATGTAAATCTGCTGGCTGGCTACCGTTGTGCTGCCCTTGAGCAAGCATCTCCCATCTCAAGAGGCCCCTCTCAGTCTGACATCTCTACTTCCACGCCTGCTTGTGCGTTTGTTATTAAATTGTGCTGTGCAACACAAACTGTACAGTACAGCTGAGAGTCGAATTCCCCCTTGAGGGACTATAATGAGTATAATGCATGCATAAAAAAAAAAATCCATCAACCAAAAATATTAATTTGTTATAAGTAAGCTAATTTCCGCAGTGACAACAACAAACTCACACGCGTGCAGATGCCAAAGTTTTGTGTTGCGGGATTTATCGATTCCAGGACAGGAAGCCAAAAACCTTAATCCTTCATAAACAATCAGGGAGAAAAAAAATCTGTGAAATACACACACACACACACACACACAGTAGCGATGAACTGGACGGATGAGAGACTTGAGAGTCGTGCGATGGAGAGTAAGGAGAAAGAGGAGGAAGTGATGCAGAGAAGCCAACATTAGGGCTGTAAAGGAAGAGGAGTGTGTGTGTGTGTGTGTGTGTGTGTGTGTGTGCGTGCGTGCGTGTGTGTAGGATGACACTGAATTCAGCACTAACACAAGCAGACAGCAAGAGCGGCAACAAAAGAAGAAGAAGCATGCTGAGACAATGGCACAGCGCGGATGAGGCCACGATGCGCTAAACGATCATGTAAAAAGTTGTGTTCCTAATTACAAACAACATCATGGCTGTGTGCCATCGGGGCGATTGTGCGGCGAACGTTTCACGCACAACACCCTGGCCCCGGCCTTGCCTGTGACTTGTTAAAACCTGACGTAGAAACAAGGTCATAATTTACTTAGCCATATCCCGATTTCCGCATAATTACCAGGCCATTCCATTCGGAGGAGAAGAAAGAGAAAAAAAAAAGGCTCCGACAGACACATTAACTCCGTGATGTGCGTCATTACGGCGATGAGAGCGGTTAAAAAGCTTTCAGCGTCGGCCTCTTTGTGACAGCTTAAATGGATAAAACCTCAATTAAAGACGTCGGCTTTTCCGGCGGGTGGAATCGGCATGCTGGGTGTTTGTTGACTGGAGGACCTGCGTTGCCCTCATAACCAAGTGTCGCTCAAAATTGCTCCGCTCTTTCAGACTCTATTAAGCAGATAACACAAAGACATAGAGCTGAAGCTCAGAATCTGAATCCCCCCCCCAAATTGGAGCATATGAAATTCTACTGACATTTTCCAGAAAGCATTGGGAGCAATTTCTTTGCCTTTTTTTAATTAATCCGAATCCATCCTTATAAATCCCAGAAATTCACTTAAAAGACCAACTTTCTAGGTGTAGCTTGATTTTGAAGCCGACTTTTTGAAGCATTGTTTAATTTCTGCCTAAATGCTTCTTGCTGTGAAGTGAGTTCGGTTTGAGTTCAGTTACGCAGCGCTCGTATCTCAAATTTTTGGTTGCAAGTCAATGCAAAAAAACCCCCCAAAACAAAAATATAAAAATAGCTGAACGACAACCTCGTAAGTGGTGTGACCTATTTCTCAGTACGATATGGCCTAAATACACAAGGACCAAAAAAAAGAAGTTTGAAATGTCCATCCATCCATCGATCCATTTTCCGAACCGCTTGATCCTCACTAGGGTCGCGGGGGGTGCTGGAGCCTGTCCCAACTGTCTTAGGGCAGTAGGCGGGGGACACCCTGAACCGGTTGCTAGCCAATCGCAGGGCACACAGAGACAAACGACCATCCACGCTCACACTCACACCTGGGGACAATTGAGAGTGTTCAATCCGACTGCCATGCATGTTTTTGGAATGTGGGAGGAAACCGGAGTACCCGGAGAAAACCCACACAGGTTCGGGGAGAACATGCAAACTCAACACAGGAAGGCCGGAGCCGGGATCGAACCTATGACCTCTGCACTGCGACATCGACGTGCCACCGAGCCGCCCCAACTTGAAAATGTGCATCGCAAAAGTAGTTAATTGTTTTTTTATTCGGAGACTCGACTTTCAGGCATTGACCGCAAATCTCAACCCGCACGTCTGTTTTACCGTTTCCAAACTTTGATTCATATAGTTGACAGTGCTCACTGATTTTCACCTGTACAAAGTATAACAGGTCAAATGTGACTTAAAAAAAACATTGTCTTGTACCGTTAATAAATCTTCAGGTGGCCCCAATTTAGACCAGCTTATTCCTATTTCAATTATTTCCCACGGGAAACGTTACATCCAAATTAACGGGCATCCTGAAACAGATTGTGTGCAACCTTTCAGTTTCCACCGCGCCCCCATTAAGAGTCATTAAGTTGCACCTCGAGCCGTGCAGGTGGCTTGGACGACAAACGTGTACGTTCCTCGAGAGGATAAGCCCTAATTGCGGTGTCGCTAGACTTTATTAACACTAGCCCGGTCTGCTGTTTTGTGACCGGGCTCAGCGTCAGACTGCAGATTCGCCATCATTAGCCCGCGCGCAGCAGCAAACACGCCATATGCACGTCTGCTGTGGGCAGAGGCGTGTAGAAGCTCTAAGAGCGGCGGCGAGGAGGAACACCCGCGCACACTCGCGTGTATACGTACGCGTTATATATTTATGATGTTATGTCGAAAAGTGCTTTGAAAACAGGCTGTAAACAGCATGGCCTTGTTATTAGCACCTGATTACGCCGCTGAAGCTTAGCATTGACTGACAACAAGCGTGTGTGTGTGTGTGTGTGTGTGTGTGTGTGTGTGCGTGTGCGTGTGCATGCATGTATGTGATTTGCCTCCAGCCCTTTGCTGTGGGATTTGTTCTCTGTGGGCAGTTTGTTCAAATTTAACACATGGGTGGGGAAGATAAATTTCCGTTTCACCCCACGTTTCGGCTAAAACGCGGCAGATAACAAAAGGGGAGGGGAGAGGCGGTCAGTCGCCGATTTGGCTGTCAGGGGTGGGAAAAAAGAGGGGATTTATTTGCTGCAGGCCATGTTTTTTTTTTTTTTTTACTGATGTGCATTTAGCCTTTTGCATGACCAGTGACGGCGTCGAATAAATGTGGTCATCCCTCTTTTTTTTTTTTAGGTATTTTCACAATACTCAATCCATCTTTTCTGTCAAGCTCTGCTTCGACTACAACAATATTGTCCGGTTCTGATAAAAATGCTCTTCGGGTACATCTATATATGCAGCGTTCCACCGAATCAGTGCCATTTGTCTCCTCAGGAAATAAAATGCATAAATAATTGTTTTTTTCACCCCTTTTTATGCAGACCATGCCGGTCGGATCTGAGATTTAAAATTTATAATTTTAATGAATTAAAACTATTCTGCATATTGGGAAAATAGATTGATAGATAA
>JAKGUB010000556.1:8492500-8550000 GCA_026261675.1 Hippocampus mohnikei
AGATATGAGTCTATGCAGCGTCCTCGTCATTCACCCTTAAGGTCGTGAGGTGTTCTGATAGGTTTACGTAAATGTGAATCACCCATAAAACGTGTTCACCAGTCGGGCGATCGCTCACTATGCTGATGTTTGCCTTGGACATTTTCGAAGGATTGTTAAAAGCCGACAATACCAAACGTCCTTGCATCAGTTCTTTACAAAACGTCAGGCAAAAACCACTTCTGAGAGGGACAAAAGAGGGCAAAAAATGATGAGGAGGCAGTTCAAAGTTAAATGACCATCATTTTTATTCTTTTCTGTATTCTTTGTTTTTTACAATATGCACAACTCTCATTTATTGTGCAACAATCTAATTGTAACATGTATTTGTTACATATTTCGATGCATTTTTATGATTTAGAAAACATTTATGTCTGAATTTTAGGGAGGCTTGGAACGGATTAGGGCATTTACATGGAAAACGCGTCTACTTACAAAATTTTCTACTTAAGAAATTTCTTTCAGAAATAATTTCATAAGTAGAGGTACCACTGTACACAGTATGGATGAAATGATGGTTGAATGGATGGATGGTATAGTATATTATGTATCTTCAATAAAAGACCATTCGATATGTATCTCACGTATTAAAAAAAAAACCTCTTGTCTCATGGGCACCCTCGGTGGGTGCTGTACATTGACAATTGTGCATGTGCGCAGGAAAGGCAAGAGATGAAAAAAAGATGTGAAGCAGGTCCCCCGAGATGCAGTATTCTTTAATTAAGCGCAGTCCTTTTTTCTGAAAGACACATGCTGAAGGAGGCTACACCGCTGGGAGGAAGATTGGCAGAGAGCGCAAGAATCAAGAGGGTCAGGTTACAGATTAAGCTGCTCTCTGATAGCCTTTGTCTGAGAGCCAAGTGATACACCCAGTGAAGAAAGACACCTCATTACATCCAACTTTTAATAAGATGTATTCAAGTCTTTTGCTTTAAATCCTCTGTGTGTTTAACTATTCCTTCAAGAATAAAAGGAAAGTTAAAAGGTACTATTGAGGCCACTCTGCTTGGAGGATTCAATAAAATATGCAAAGACTTTCTCTGCCATGCCATGACGGTTGTTTCCATTCAAATTCAACCAATTAGCTGATAATGACTATTCATACAGTGGCCCAAAGAAGGTTATTTACTCAAGGGCAGAGAGTCGAAGGCATCTGTCTCATGGGAGGCAGAATTCAAACAACATTATTAAATAGGGATGCACCAATAGTATCGGGTACAGAGCGGCGTGGTATCGGTACTCGTAATAATTCATTTGAGAATGTATATGTTTATAACTATGTTATAAACAGGGTGCAATTACAAATGTTCCCGTGGTCCTCAAATAAGTATTGACTTATTATTTCTTAAGCACAACAACATACACAATGACAGCTTATTAAAACAACACAGTTTTCTGTTTGATAAAAATGCATTCAATTTATATCAAACGCAACTGAGTTGCAATGCCCGTCTCTGGCTTGCAGTAAGGGACACTGCAATCAACTAGATAGCTTAGCACATGTCTCTTGGGCAGCAGTCCAGTGCCCAATGTTTTTTTTTTTGGGGGTTGCATCACGGACCAGGAAAAATGTCATGTCATTTCCCCAACAATAGTTCAGGGAAATTAACCCAATTTCCATCGTGAAAATAAGCACACACAACATTGTGGCTCAAACCAATGATGAGAGACTCCAAGCTAATTGTTCCTCAAAATTTCATCCTTGCCTTTTAGGATTCTCCGTAATACCAGAGCACTTGTTTCTAACTTTATGACTGTACGTCTCCGTACTTCATTTGAAAGAAGTGCTTACATGTTTCGGTTCGGGAGGTGCTACTGGTTCGGTCAGCGACAGGATCCAAATGAGCTCAGTAGTTATGTCCATGTATGAATGATATCAAACAGGAAGTGACTTATTTACGGATTTTTTTGGGGTGGAGGAGGGCGGGAGCGGGGGGTGCATGAAAACAGGAAGCATCTATTTGGGGAGTGTTTGCATTTGTTTTATGCGGACAACACGCCGGGTTAATAATTGAGAAAGTCCATGTCCACCCCCACGGCCCCACCCACGCCTAAATTTCCTGTTGTAAAACGACAAAGGCTGACTGATAAGACTGATGACTAAATGCTTGATCCTTTTCCAGCTGAGTTTTCATATTGTTTACATCTTTAATAAGAGCAGTCATAAAAACTGACAGCGGCAGTTCATCTCTTTGTCTTAGGGGCCCAATAAAGGCACCGAGGAGGTACAAACAAACTGAAACAGTCAAGCGCATATGAAGGATGGGGAAGACGCCTCACGGAGGCAGATGGAGGAATATTTGTATATCTCTTAAAACTAAATCTGATTTTTTTTTTCAACTATTCTGTCGCCATGCTAGGATTTTTTTGTTTTGTTGTGGTGTCAAACCTCACCTTTAGGTACGTAAAGACAATTTGTCTAGATTTTAGTGTTTTACTCACAAGGCTGAAGTTGTGAGAAAAAAAACATTCGATGTGCCGTGGAATCACTTAAATGGAGAAGGAGACGAGGGGTGAGAGGATTAACGGGGCAACAAAAAGGACAACGGAGTGAGTGTAGATGAGGAGAGCGAGGGAGAGGAGAGATTGAACAGTGACACCGCGACAACACAATGGGGTCAGCCACAAGGAGCGCTCCTAATTGAACCTGGTAGCGGCGACGCCGAGAGAGACTAGTGCTAGTCTTTCTCTTCCTGCGTGGCCGAGCGTGGCGGATGCTGGAAGAAAAGAATATGAAAAAGACTAAAACTGTGCGTGTAAGTGAAATGGTCCAGTGCAGGGACATTAATACCCTGTTTAAAAAAATAATAAAATAAAAAATCGGTCCAAAACTACAAATGAATGGTGATAGAGAACAACGTTGTGTCTCGCTAGACATCTTCTGGATTTTTTTTCATGCATTCCAAATGGATGAAAGCACATCACGGATTACGTACATCTGAACCTGGCAGCACAGTGTAGGAGTGAGCATGACGTCTGCCTCACAGTTCTAAGGTTCAGGGTTCAATCTCCTGAGTGCAGTGTGCATGTTTTCGAGTGTCCATCGGTGTGAACGCTAGCAGTCGTTTTAAAATGTGCCCCGCCCATCTCTCAAGGTCAGCTGGGATAGGCGCTCTGGAAAATGGACAGCGGAACCTCTAAAGTCGAACAATGTGAAACATGTGCCTTTGAAGTCGCACAAAGCTCTACAGATCCAGCGGTGTGACATCATGCGAGACGTTACGCGCAGCAAGCAGCAGAGGGTTAACTGTCGGTGTGTGTGGCATCTTTTTCTTTGGCTTTTTTGTCGCAACTCATTTAAAGGGGGCAGCGTAAACAATCACAGGAGAAAATGTTTCTGAAAACAGACACTCTGGTTTGACAGTTGCATCTTAAATATTATCATCTGAAGTGTACATTTTTGCGACAACAATGAGTGTGCTTGCATGTGCTTAGTAAATGATTGGCACCTCATAAGTCACACCTCTGTCTCCGATTGGTCGTTTTATCTTGGGCGTGGTGACACAAAATTGGGCCAGAGATGGCAGATCCCGCCCCCCCGCCCCCCGCATATTTATCAAATACTACTGTAACTGTTTGAACAAATCGGACAACGTGCGATTTTTGCAAAACTCTCAAACTCCCCCTTTCATGTCTTTTCCCACTTCACACGTTAGACTTTAACACGAGACTGTTATTCAAGATATTAAAATGTTCTTTTTACACTTAAGGCAATAGTTCAAGTTTAAAATGTGTGCACAGTATGAGGTTGAACCTTTCTACTTCTTTCTAAATTTGAACAAAATGAATGTCAAAGGACTGATTTTGGTCTTTAGAGGTTCTTCTGTATATTTTTGGGGCCTATTTCAGACATATTGCAATAAAATTCTCACGCGCACACACGCGCACACACACACACACACACACACACACACACACACACACACACACACACACACACACACACACACACACACACACACATAATAGCCTCTGCAGCGGACGCAGTGGATGAAGAACTATGAATCCAAAGTATCCCAGTGGGATATAATAAAGCAAAGCAAAAACAATGGGCAGAAAACCAGCACATTTCTTTTTTTATCTAATAGGATAACAATAAATAACCCTCTCTTCTCTCGCTCTCTCTCACACACACACACACACACACACACACACACACACACACACACACACACGCACACACACACGCACACGCACACATATATCAAAGAAGGCAAAAGGGCTTACTGGATGTTGGAGCTGTTCCAGTAAATGGAATGCCTGCTGACGGACCCCTGGAGCGGGCTGGCCCAGGTGAGAGTCGTTAGCACCCAGAGGGACAGCGGTACCAGAGCCATGCTCCCGGTTCCCCCCTCCCCTCGGTGTCTCGGGCCACTCTCACTCTTTCTCTCCTTCGCTCGGTGCCTTCAGCCCACCAAAGAACGCGGCTCATACATCACAGCTAACGTCTGTCAAACAGAAAGCAGGGGCAAATTAGTATTACGCCCGCGGGAACGAGTACTGGTAAATGAGTGTCGTCAAAATTAATACATGTAAAAAAAAAAGTCAATTATGATTCGAGGTGGCACGCGCGCACACAGGCAGACATCCACGCACTCGCAAAGCCATCATGCACTATAGTAGGAGTCTAGGTTCTAAAAAGGTCGACGTGGTCCTTTTTCTCACCGGGAACTGCTGCTACCGAGTCCGCCAGAGGAGCGCAAGTGACCGGGGACGCTCAACGAGGGAGGTCCTTCTTCCTCCGCGCATGCAACGCTCCAGAAAAAAAGGCGACGGAGTTGAGGGGGAAATTAGGCACTCTTGTCAAAAACCATTCAAAAAGCAAGTCCTGGTCAAAGTTGTTTTGAACGCGATGCCGCTTTTTGATTTGCCTTTTGTGCCATCAATCAAAAAAAGCGAAACAATTCATTCCAGGCTCAATCCGACAAGCATCGCTCCCTCCAGTGAGCCCGCCTGCCTCCAGCTCCTCTCCTCCGCGCGTCTCTCTCCTTTTTGGCAGCCGGCGCTCGTCCACTTGGCCGGCCCCGCCCACCGCGGCTGACGTCACAGACGCAGTCCTCCTCCGTGGTGGCGCAAGCACATCGGGAATCGCCTGGCTGCCACTTCCAAGTTCTTGTCATCCACTCCACCCATCATCTGCCAGATGCTACTGACTGCAGCCAGGGGACACATCTGGAGCCCATTTTTCACCGTGGGCACGCCCACTACTACTATACACGCATGCATAGTACATGAACGCTACAAGCACTCACACGATTCATGGCTGGAAAACTCCTTGACTCACTCACCTACTTCTTTTTAAAATACAGTGGTAACTTGACATCCAAGTTTAATTGGTTCCATAGCACCACAGATGAATGAATTTCTTCCATTGTAATAACTTCAAATGTCATTCCATTCCACCCCCCCAGCCCTCCACACCCCCTACTTGAAAAATAACATCAAAATGGATGTTTTTAATAAAGGAAAAATGTCACTGTGTTATTTAAAAATTAAAAAGCCAATACGAGAGAAATACCTTGATTTTATCAAGTGTAATTACTGTGAATGAGTTGTTACCTGACCAACTGTGATGTCGTTTTTCAGTCGACAGCAAGTGGCAAAATGGCCGCATCCTGAGATAGAAAAAAAAAGGGGTGGATTTCATTTTGCTGCTGAAATCATATTCCACAAACACTGTATTAATCAGAAGGCCGTGTTTATAGACTAGTGGGGTAGCACATCAACATTGTTGACTACCCCTTTAAAACAATCACAGCTGAAACAAAGTGCGGTACAGAAATAAACATAACGCACAAGGCAACTGATTACGGAATAATTGAAAAACATGAAAACAGCGACAACATTTAAAACAAAAACAAATAAGACACAAATCACGGGCAGAATCTCATGAGTGCCTCATGCTGTGGTGAAGCCTTATGTAATAAAAAGAAATGGGGTTTAAGGCGTTTTAAAAAAATGGTGGTGCAGTAAAGCGGCTTTTCCAATCTGCACCAGGAGATTGTTCCATAGTTTGTTACCAGCAGCAGAAAAAAACCCCCCTCTCTTCCGTGAGAGCTTTTGCTTGGATTTTGGTTCATTTAGGAACATCTGAGCAACTGACCTGAGGCACAGGATAGGACTGTAGAGATGGAGTAAGTGAGGTAGGATTAGACAATTTCAAGGTTTGAAAAACAATCAGGGGTGGTCGATTGTTTAGCGAGTCTCACAGTGCTTAGGTGCAGGGTTCGATTCCGGCTGCGGCCTCCCTGTGTGGAGTTTGCATGTGCTCCCTGGGCTTGCATGGGTTTTCTTCAGGTACTCTGGTTTCCTCCCGCATTCCAAGAACATGCATGGCAGGCTGATTGAACACTCAAAATTGTGTGACTGTGAGAACGGATGGTTGTATGTCTATGTGTGCCTTGCGGGTGGCTGGCAACCAGTTCAGGGTGTCCCCCTCCTACTGCCCGGAGACAGCTGGGATGGGCTCCAGTACGCCCGTGACCATAGTGAGGATAAGCAGATTCCTTGTTTCTTGTTGATGATGAAATACTTGAGCCTACTAAGTTTTAACGTTGTTCATTATGTTGATACTTGGTGGAGCCAAGAATTTTTTTTTTTGAGGCGGTATTTGGTGTTAAAAAAAACGTTTGAGAACCGCCTATCTAGGCTAATCTCTTCAAGTCTCATCATTGTTTCTAAACTCGCTTTTGTCAGCCTTTATCTAGCACCTCTATCTCCTTGTGGGTCGCTGAGGGGTTAGTATGAAGCTTCACCAAATCGGTTCCCAAAATGATACATGCCGCCATCTCTAAACGTCTGCCCCGCAAGGTGAGCTTGAACCAACCCAAGGCACTCCTTCATTTACTGTTCCTGTCCAGAGCATTTCCCACAGGTGTTCGGGTGTCGTGACAGCGAAGGCGACGACATGATTCAGATCATTTCCACTCCCTGACCCCCGCTGCCCTCCATTGTCAATTCTCCACTCATTCATTACAGTCTTCACTTTGTCACACCGGCGGTATATCCCCCGGTTAGACATTAATGTACTGCGTCCCGCCTGCCGAGACGCTTCAGTAATTAGCCTCCCCCCCTCTTCCTGCACAATGGATATCTATGTCTGGGGAGAGGGCAGACGTGGATGAAGGCAGGAGTGGGCAAAAAAACAAAAAGTTCGGTTTTTGTGTGGCCTGCTGGGATAAAGGAAAGGCAGAATGATTTATTGGGTGAAAAAAGAAAGGAACAAAAGGAGAACGGATGAGACGCCATTGGGGAATCTCACTGTCGTCGTCCGCTTCGCCTGTAACGCAAACTTTCTTCACTCGGTCATTCCTGCTAGCGCTGCTCTTTTGCCTTCGCCTGCTTTGTCTCCGGTGGTCCGCCTGTCCTACCTCACGCCTCTTCTTCTCTCCTTTTTTTTTTTTAATGAGGACTTCTCTCCTCCGCTCACTCCGTCATCGCATGTCTACAAGGAGCCTGATCGACCAACCACCAAGAGGCTTAATATTTCATCACCAGGCGCTGGTGGCAGCAGAGTCGTGGCACTAGCTTGAATCTTCTCCGGGATTCTGTTGCCCATAGCCCAACATGAAGAGAATGATAAATTAAAAAAGCCAAAGGGTGAGTTTTGGGAGAAACGAACCGCTGGTTCATTTCTAGACAAGAAAATGGTTGACTATGTCCCCTGGCTGTGTTTTCATATTCAAGCAAACAAATGTTGGCTTTAGTCATCATCAAGCTCTGAGCCAGAAAGTTGATACAGTACAGTTGGACCTCGTTTGAAAGGTTGAAGAATTTGCAATTTTCATCAAAAGTTTCGGTCGAATGTACCTTGAAGGGGAACTCGAGTCAAAAAGTCAAGTCAAAAGTCTCTTTACAATAATACCGTAAGCTTTGATTTGAAACATTTGAGATGATTGAGATGAGAAAAAAAACAGGCAAGCCGCGATTGTTTGTTACCAGCGGCCTGAGCAAATGGGATGCCATTTTCAAGTGGCGAAATGGCCAGATAAAAAGATTTTTTTTTTTTTGTTTGATTCATATTCTACAAACACAATTTGAATCAGACCACCGTGTTTTGACAAGTGAGGGCGCAGAGAGCATATTATGAAAGAAAATTTTAAGTTGACTTCCCCTTTGAAGCCAGACAGACACTCAGTATTTGAATGAACCCCGATCAAATATTGAGCGTTATGCAAGCGCAGGTCTATTTCCCTCTAGCAATATGTCTGACGCAGTTCCAAAACTGCCCTGTGAGAGGCTACATGATTCCACAGGGCATCCAGATTGCTTGAAAATGCAAAGACCAAAGTTAGGCTAACCGTTAGATTATCTGCTAAGTCGATTGTTTTAGCAAGCTCTTCGATTTGTCGTTTTTACTGTGGCGAATGACTCGAGATTGACTGAATCGCTTAACACAACCGGGTTGCACTGGAAACGGCCCGAGCTTCCTGAACAGCGTTCGTTCGTTCCGTTTCACTTGACAATCACTGACCCTGGCCGCTGACCACACACGTAATGATTGCCATTGTGAATATTGAGCAGACTTACAATTCACAGATTGGAAGCGGGGAAGAAAAATCTCTCAACACACTCCACACCACCGGATAATTGCACAAGATAATCAGTTGGGGACGACCGTGAGTCAAGCCTCGGCTGACTTTGATTGCGATGGAGAGGCAATGCTCAAATTTGGCCCAATTGTCGGGATGTGTGCGTTGCCCCCTGCTTAATGCAAATATCCAGTTGAAACACTCCTGTTAGCCCTCTGAATCATAATCAAATTGAATTGTGCAGGGCAAGAGATCCCCGCCCCTTCTTAAAAGTATTTCCAAGCGGCTGCACAGTCGTGAAAACTTAATTAAGGAGTTTCCTCTGCTTCTATTTGCTAGTCCAAAGCCCAGTTGTTGACAAACAAAGGATGAACATCCATCCATCCATTTACTATTCTGCTTATCCTCAAAAGGATTGGGGGCATCCTGGAGCCTATCGCAGCTGTCTCTGGGCAGTAGGCGGGGGACACTGAACTGGTGGGAGGAAACCGGAGTGCCCGAAGAAAACCAATGCAGGCACGGGGAGAACATGCAAACTCCACACAGGAAAGCCGGGGTTGGAATCAAACCCTGCACCTCTGCACTGTGGGGAGGATGTGCGAACCAGTCGACGACCGTGCCGCCCAAAGATGAACATTTTATTTTCACATTTTTCTGGTGGTGGATATTCCACCATGGTTTTAGCAAAGCTCCTCCAGCCCAAGGCAACAGTGCATGGCCGCAGGGGGTGTGCCCGTTATGAGTCTGCCCACAAGGGCAAGACACACGGCTGACACCTCGTCAATCTAGCCTGCCGTCTCCGAGTGGCTGTTTTTTCTCGCGTACAACAGTTTCTTAAAACTAAAATTGAAGGTATCAAATGGGGCCAGAGAGAGTTGACTTTCTTCACAGATCATTTCGCTCATGTCAGGTTACACTGACAGATTTAACATACATGACATAGACTGATTTTTATTTTATGTTATTTTTTTAACTCCACCATTAAAGCATTATTTAAGTGTAGGAAACAATCGTTTAAAAAGCCCAACTTGCTGGATAAGATTTGGAAAAGGTCACTGCTCTTACTGTAGGCAACAGATTCTGCATAAAAACACTACACGTCACTGTCCGATCCTCGCTCACGAAATTCCACTTGGGTGCCTTGTGTGCAAATAAAACGCCAAAGCTCAAAATGCATGACTGGTTTCCTCCAATGAAATCACAGGGGGAAAAAAAATGCGCTTCACCTGAAGAGCGCGGTTGATCGGCTGTGGGGAGCCCGCTCCGGTTTGCCTTGTAAATATTCTGCTTGGTTACATTTTGACAGAGATTGTAAATCAGGTGCAGGAGGTACTATTTTTCGCTCTTTGCAAAACCAAAACACTTTTTGCTTTTCCATTTGGTTTTGCTTAAACGGTCTTGTTTCAGCAAACGCCCCTGTCAATTCTAATCGGCCGGCGTGGATTTGGGCTGCAGTGCGATTGGATTACTTTAGCGTTGGGGGGCTTATTATGAGAAACGAGCTGGTGCTGAGTGCACACGCCGTGACACCGAGGCTCTTATGACATTTTCACCCTGTTGCTGGCCAAACAGCACATCTGTCAATTGCTCCTTTTTTTTTTTTTTTCTTCTTTTTTTTGGCAACCTCGAAATCTAATCGCCGCTTTGTCACCCGTTTGCAGAGTTCATATCCTTCTCGGGGCCTGGGGAAATACACAATGCACATATGAAGTCGCCATAGGAGGCCTGCGTGTGAATGTAGGCTACATCGTAAGCTGGCATGCGTGAACTTGGGAGTCTTTCTTAGCTCGCCTCCCGCCTCTCGCTCCGCGTCTTGGCCCGCCTCGCTGTTCACTGTTGTGTTAGTAAATTGTACTGACATACTCAGCCCCCTCACCCCAACCCACCAACTCCCTTCCTCACTGCTCACCACCTCCATGCTACTCTCCCTCCATCACGGGCCCTCTCTCTCAGCCGACTGACTGACACGAATTTTCAATCCCACTGTTTACCTTCCGCCGCTATGCCTAAAACAACACCGGTGCCGGCTGAGAGCCAAGAGGAGGAGGAGGAAGAGAGAGAGAGAGAGAGAGAGAGAGAGAGAGAGAGAGAGAGAGAGAGAGAGAGAGAGAGAGATGGACCAGTGCGGGACAGCGACTTGTGTGGGGAGGTGCAAAAAAAAAAAAAAAAAAAAAAAGAGAACAGGGCTTTCTCTGTGTTTTGGTTGGAGAGGAATCCAAGGGGGAGAGAAGGAGTGAAAGGAGGAGGAGCTGATACTTTTGAACAGTCACGCGAACCCAGCCAACGGGAGGCTAGGGGGCGGCTGGAGGTGATGGATTCGGATGTAGGGGAAGGGGTGGGGGTGGTGGTGAGGGGGGGGGGGGTTGGAAAAAGTTTGATGGGGCACAGACCATTAAGAGTGCAATGAGATATACAGAGAGAGGGGGGAGTGAGAGGACACCAAGAGTGATGTGTGGCAGCAGGTTTTTTTTTCTTATCAAAGAGGGGCACTAGGAGAGAGAGAGAGCGAGAGAGAGAGAGAGAGCTCAGAATAGATCTGCTCTCAACTATATGAAATATTGAACGAAAAGGAGCGAGCGCAAGGAGGGTGGGTGGGGGGGCAATGGACCCTCTGATAAAGACAAATACAATTGCGCGTTGTTTTGTTGTCGGAGGACAATGAGAGCGAAGAAATGGGAAGAGGGACGAACAGAAGCAGCTGGTGGATGGATGAACACAAACTCTCATGTGTTATGGCTTTTTATCCTGTTGAACCTACATGCAAGTGAGACCGAGCTTGTCAGGGTTTCATGAAACGAAATGCACACGTAACGTTGCTCAACACACTCAGAATACAAGCAGGAACAAACCAAAGTAAAAAGGTTTAGAACGAAGTGATGAACTGAATTAAGAGATTTTTGTGTCATTTTCTGCTCCGCTTTATCCTCACAAGGATCATGGGGGTTGCTGGAGCCTATCACAGCTTTCTTCTGGCAATAGGCGGGGGACACCCTGAACTGCTTGCCAGCCGATCGCAGGGCCCACAGAGACGAACAACCATCTGCGCTCACACTGAGGAACAATTTCGAGTGTTCAATCAGCCTGCCATGCATGTTTCTTAGAATGTGGGAGGAAACCGGAGCACCCCGAGAAAACCCACACAGGCACGGGAGAACATGCAAACTCCACCCAGGAAGGTCGCAGCCGGGATCGAACCCACGAACCTCTGCACTGTGATGTTAAGACACTAACCACTGGCCCACCACCCATGAGAAAGAAGCAAACTGTCCCAATGTGTCCCCATGAACAGCACACCTGGTTTCTGAAACGACAGCCCTCAAGCGCCTTGCGAACGTAACAAACGTTGGGGTTTTCGTCGGGCTTTGCGAAAAGAACATGTTCAAAATGTCTTTGCAAAAAACTATTCACGGCATGTAAAAACTGTTGGCGAACGTCTTCGCAATCTCGCTGAAAGCGCCGAATTCGCGACGTGCGCAAGAATTTCCAGCTCAGTGAGACACCAGCTTTAGCAGCATGCTTGCAATCAGGCAGCTGTCGGGACCCACACCCACACACGCACCCACACACGCACACACATGCAGTCAAAGACATAAAGATGACTTCCATGTGCATAGAAGACGGAGGGGAATTTGATGGTGTTGAAAATACCACACTTCAGAATGTTTCGTCACTACTTGCACAATCCCAACACGCGCTCGCGCGCACACAGGAACACACACGTCCGCGCACACTTCCTTTGATCTCCCTCCTCACTGATCTGGGTCTTCTTCCATGTCAAATATTTAGGCGGCATTTGGCAGCTTTGACGAAAATTACCATGAAGGAATGATTTTATTTATTTAAAAAACGTGTACATCAGAAGCTGGCGCAAGGAAAGCGCACGGAGGAGCGCTTCTCCTTCAGGAGCTGATGTGCTGCTGAGTTTCCCATTTTATCTTTAAGACCCCTCGAAGGAATATTTGTTAATGTAAAGCTCTTAACCCCCAACTGATCAGTGGACATTGGTCTAAGATTTTTTTTTTTTTAAAGAGGTGATGTTATACGTCTCCGTACATTATTTCTTTAATCAGTTCCTCCTTTTGCAGCCCTGCGGGGAATGTTCATATCCAGCTCGGCCGAAGAAGAAATCTTTTTAACAAGAGCGTTGAGAGAAGTAGCTGAATGATGCATGCACGAGTAAGGGAGGGGTGGGGGGAGCGTTATTGCTCTTTCAGGTATTAAGAACCTGGTGCATTCAGTGACTTGGCAATTTTGCTCAGAGATAAATCAGAAGATGATCAATCACGCCAGGAGTTTGCATCAGTCAAAGAGAGGGGGGAACCCCGCCCGATGTGATTCTGAACCAAGTGAGAAGCCAGATCGGATAAGATGGAAGATCTTGAACTTGCAACTGACTGTGACTAAGGTCACATTAACATATTTCCTTTTGCCGTGAAAGGTAACCGCAGCTACATAATCCGAGACAACCTCCACACCCTCAAGGACACTCCATGTGGCGAGACATGATGACATCACACCTGGGCAGGAAGGCTGGGGGTTGTTACATTCCCAATGGACGCCATTGCTTTTTCGCTCTCCGTTTTCGTACCATTTGCACTCCAACCGAGATCGATTGATTGACTTGTGATCGCTATGGGTGCAAACGGCAAGATGGCCCATGTGGTCTTGTGCTGACGGCCATCAAGCTGTGTAAAGGCTGAGATGCATTCTGGGTCGCGCTGGTGTATTGCGGCCGTGCGGGTGCTCTTGGCGGGCCCGCAAGATGAGAGTGATGGAGGATGACAAAGCATTTACGCCACACTCAGCGGCTAAAAGCACAAACTGCATGCACAAATATGTAAACACACACACACACACACACACACACACACACACACACACACACACACACACACACACACTCACACACACACACTACTTCTTGCACTGAGTTTGAAGAGCACCTGTGTTATTTTCAACAATGGGATCTAATGGGTTATGGGTACCCATGTGTGTGGAATATTTATGACCATCCTATCTCCAACGGAGCACCGACTCACAGTAAAAAAAAAAAAAAAAGAAAAGAAAAATTGAAACCACAATAGACCGGTGAGGTTCAGTTCACACAATACACGGCATCTTCACCCTGTTTCTACAAAAAAAAAAAGCCAAAAAACACTCACTCATACCAAATCTTAACTGATTTGGAAGACCACCATAAGAGCCACAATTATACTAAAATGGCTTTCAAAGCTTTCAACTCTTGTTTTTGTATATTTTGTGTACAGATTTATAGAGTCCGGTCAATAAATGCTGAAGTGGTTGTGTGTTGTTTTTGCTTTTATTTTTTTTTTGTGCACTAACATAATATCATGTTTAATGGTCCCATCACACAACTATGTTGTGTAAGACACAAACGGTGGGGAAATCATAGCTGGTGCCAATCATGTTGAACAGAGAAAACTGTTTCTATGGCTTTAATGTAACCGCTTAGATTGAACACATCCATTCTGCTGTTGCCATTTTTTTCAGATTATATTTTCAGATTATTTTTTAGCCCTAACGCCGCTAACTTGGACAATCACAACCCCCACTACAGTCTCCTCACCGTAACGAAAAAAGTGCAACCCCGGTTTTCTTTTCGATAAGCAACATTTTGAGGCTCCAACCTATTCTGCCATGAGAGGTCTAAAAGCATACAATGAGAAATGACGTGACATTTGTCAAAAATGTATTTCTAACAAAGAATGTATCATTTTTCATCTGTCTATGCCAGCGACTTATAGTGATAGCCAGAAGAAATAACTCGGTCAGTTAGATGGAAGAAAACATCCAATTGACCTGTGTCCACTTTTTGTGGCATTTTGGTTTGGTGGTGTGCCGTGAGATTTTCTGATCTTAAAACATGTGCCTTGACATAAAAATTAGGAATCACTGATTCGGCATATTGTATTAAACTAGGCATATTTTCAAAATGAAAACCCATGCAAGCTTGCAAACATCACACAGAAATGTCCCAATGGAGATTTGAACCCAGATTTTTTGACTGTGAGGCAGCTTTGCTACTCCTCCTTTCGAAGGGTTGAAAAAAAATGCCACAAAGAAAAAGCAAAACATGCAATCCTATGACGCTGGCTGAACTGAACTCACGGCCGATGCCTTGCATGACATCCTGCATGATTGCAATCAGAATTTGCGCAACTTTTGGTCAAATCCTGAGCTATACAACCCCAAATTTTGCACGCTGGGCGACCACCGCGCTCGCCCTTGCCATGAAACGACCGCGCCGCCATGGGCCCCGTTCCCCGAACCGCGTTTGCGGTCATATCACAGAGATGGCAAAACGGCCAGGGGGGAGCTCTTCACGTGTCTCGTTTTCCCCTGTTTCCTTGTTTAGTTTGTCTGGTGTCGTCCTCAATTTCTTTTAGCAACACCTCTCTGCTGGAGCAGAGGTAGGGAGGGAGCATGTTGACTTGAATACTTAGCAGGTGCGGCCTTGAATTTGCTGCTCATTCTTGAGCCTTCTGCTGAAATTAATGATGAGGATGACTAAATGGGCTGTCACAATACACCACTCGGGAGACTCGCACGGGTGGGCTGCTGGCAGAGCACTTACGCAGTCAGCCGCGCGCACAAAAACAAAAGGCAGAGGGGCTATTTCTCAAGGTGAAGTGACCTGAGAGTGCTTACAGTTAGAGCGCAAGGCTGGCGGGAAGAGGAGAGGGAGAAAGGGAGGCGAGAGAGAGCGAGAGAGAATGAGTTAAATAAAAGCAGGTCTGGTCCAGGTGGGCTTCACGCGGTGTTATTTTAGTCGGGGGGGGCGGGGAGAGAGGGACGGATGGAGGGAGGCGAAGATGAATGTCGTTAATTAAGACGAGCAGGCGGAGGAGACAGTGCGGAATTACACAAACACTAATTAGAGGCTTCGTTAGGGGCAGAAAATGAGAGCAGCGCATCCATCATGGCCAGACGCCATCCTTCTTCTCTCATTGCCCAGTTTGCCCCACTGGGTCTTCCCGCCGCCACTTGTCATTCCTCGCTGGCCTCCCGTCCCTTCATTGATCCACGATGCAGTTCACTAAAGGGGTGCCATTAAGCATTGGGTATCAAAGCGGGCACCTGCGATTTGATTCCCGATCTTCTCCCGGAACTTTTCTGGTCATTGAACTCGTTCATTTCAATTCCTGCCACAGACAAATACTCACGCACACACACGCGCGCACACATTTGCACACACACGGCATCAGTGCCGTGTCAGCACTATTTTTATTGTCTCACAAAGCCGGTCAATCCCTCTTCTCCTCCTACATCCAATACAACACACAGAGCGTGGCGCTTCACTTTTATTGCTTCTCTTGTCTCTCCTTCACCGCTCTAACCAGGCGGCATATCAGCCGCACGCTGTTGTTGTCTCAATCAATTTCCCCTGCACGCACGTGCCGCGCGCACACACATAAGCACGTCGAAGAGGAAATAATGAGGCGTCCGTTCAAATAGAGCCAAGTGTTGAGCCATGTGAACGTCTCCATTTTTACACGAAACATGGCGAGATTCTTTTATGTACTACGACATCACGATGCCCTGTATGGCTATATGAAGGGGCCGGAATTCATATTTCTGAATATGCTTATTTTATTGGTGTTTTTTCAAGCCGGGCCTGTTTAGTTTACTGCAAAGCTATTTTGGGGTTGTTCAATGACAACAGGTGGATACACAGGTTAAATGGACCGTCTGCTCACTGTCGACATCCTTCTGATGTTTGTTCATTCCATCCCAAGCCCTCAAAGGGCTTGGGATGGAATGATGCCACTGGCACTTACACCGAAACATAGATCATTCATTTTGATGAATTTGGAAAAGAAATATGGATTGTATTAGCATTTTTTTATGCCTGGTTTCTTTTCACCTGCCCTCACTGTACTGTAAATGTTGCAGGGGTTTTTTTCCTTTTTATAATGTAACAAAAAAGTATAGATGAAAAATTAACAGTCTCTCGTAACTGAGACTTTTACCCAACCCTTAGAACGAATTAGTCAGTATTTTTTAAATTCATTTAATTTTTAAAATGAATTAAAGATCAAATCTAAGAAAATCTACATGACCAAATTATGGTGTGGGTTTTTCTTTTAGTAAAAAAATAAAGAAATAATGAAAACAAATAAATGAAAAACCTCTCAAAAGATAATGATAAAAATTGATAAAATTCAAAGATTTTAAAGAAATAGAAATGCAGTAAAATTCAATTAAATCTCACACTGTGCTTATTATACAAGAGAAAATAATATTTTGTCGAAGAATTTTAAAAAAACATTCAAAAAGACAAATAAATCACAAAAATCTAATGTATCCCCCCCGCTTGAAATTAATGAACAAGAAGAAATAAAATGGGAAAACCCCCAAACTGAACTTCTCTCTGACAGGTGAGGGGCGGAGCTAACATACATGATGTGGCAGGCAAATGACAAGTGACCCCGCCGGGAATGTAATAGTCTGATGGCAAAAAGGCGATTGGCACCCTGATAGAAAATGTATTCTACAAATAAATAAAATGATTTAGACCCAGGCCTCATTACATTTTAGAAGGGTATACTTCTGCCAAGGCCAAAGTCATAAAATGACTTTTTTTTTCTGCTGTAAAACGCATCAGTACCAAAACGTAATGGATTCCTCATTCGTGCTTGCACCATCTCCACTGAGCAGATTTATTGTAGCCTTTTTACGCCGCTTTTACTCTGTATTAAATGCAATAACGAGGGGGAAATTGTTCTGTCACATGCACAGGGCAGAGAATTGGCTCAATCTAGGCAGGATAACTTGACGATACTGAGGTGGGTTAAATGCGAGCCAGCTGCAAGACTCTAATATGCAACACATGTATTGGCCATATTCCTCCGACGTACAATGTGTTCTAATAGAAGCAAGCTAGCGCCTCAAATTATCCATCCATCCATCCATCCATCCATTTTCCGATCCGCTTTACCCGCACCAGGGTCACGGAGGGTGCTCGAGCCTATCCCGGCTGTCTTCGGGCAGTAGGCGGGGGACACCCTGAACCGGTTGCCAGCCAATCGCAGGACACACAGAGACGAGCGCCCATTCACGCTCACACTCACACCTGGGGACAATTGAGAGTGTTCAATCAGACTGCCTTGCATGTTTTTGGAATGTGGGAGGAAATCGGAGTACCCGGAGAAAACCCACACAGGCACGGGTAGAACATGCAAACTCCCCACAGGAAGGCCGGAGCCGGAATCGAACCCTGCACCTCTACATTGTGAAGCTGACGCACTAACCACTCCACCACCAGGCCGTCCGCAAATTATACACTCAAAAAAAGGGGGGGAGGGGGTGTTGTGGGTGTTGGTGGATGCTCCATGTAAGACAGAAAAAAATAATAACCGAGCTTGGACCGAGATGAAAAAGTCACTTTGACAAATCTAAGATTTATACTTCAGTGCTACTGACTGAGAGAATGACTTTGCTGCAGGGCTCTCCACCCCCACACCCCTCCCTGCCCCCTTTCTCGAATGCTGAATGAAGACCTACTAGAAATACTGTATTGCAACAGTGTTTTTGTTTTCCCTTCCCTTTCACTGCACTTATGGTAAAAGTCATGGACTAATTTGATGAAAAGGTATCACAACCACTTACGAAGGTTGTTGTTGTATAAAGGCTATTACAACTTTAGACAAATAAATACAGCTGAGTGACAGAGGATGAACGGGACCAATTCCAAGAGACCGGTTTGAGCTCCACTTTGGTCAAATTGAGAGGAAAAAAAAAGAATTCCCATTGGAAATAATGGAAAGTGAATGAATCTGTTGCAGGGTGAACTTGGTGCCACCATTTAAATTGCAGTGTGTTATGTAACATTTTTACCATTTTGTCCATTTGGATAGGAGTAAAAAGTTCAGGTTAGCTGTCAATCAGTTATACAGTATTTATAACAACAATATTCCAAAAACATTTCTTCACATCATATTTGATGAGATCTTTTAAATTGTCATATTTCTTGTCTGATTGGTTGGGAGATATTAACATGCTTGTACCTTCTTAGAGTGAAGCATCGGTACTCGATATTTTGTTTAGTTTACGAATCAAATATTCTTCCTTGCCTTATATCAACTAAAGCCATATGTAGCCCCTGACAACACTCTGATTGGCCCCTTGATTCGTTTAAGAAAAAAATATGAACATCTCTTTTTTTTCTTTTACAAACCCAAACCATTTTCCCCCCAAAATATTAATATTCATAATACATTTTTCATGAAAAACTAAGTAGAAATTAAAATATGAAAATACATTGCCAAAATAAGAACAAATACTGGAAAAAAAAAAAGAAATCTGCGACTATGCGAATCTGCCACTGCCGCACCGCGAGTATGTCGGAGATTGGCTGTAGTTTTAATGTCGTAGTACCACCACTAGGTGGGAGACATGGCTCAGTTGCACTTACACGAGGTCTTTTACTGCCATATGCCACAACTCGAGTAATATTTCATCAGATTTGAAATGATACACTGGAATATATAAACCGTCTCCATAATATTAACATTTTGAGGATTTTTTTTGTGGAAAAAATTAGTTTGTTTGCTGTTCAGCAGTTTTGTGCCATCCTTGAATGTTTTTTTTCTTTTTTTCTTTTTAATGCCAGAAAGAAAAGACCTTTGCACTGGGGAAAAAAATATATATAAAAAAAACTTGCCAGGCACATTAAATAAATAAAGTCTAACATATTAGTATGTGGACTTCAGAGGCTCTGGCAGGAAGATAATGTCCCGTCTGGATGGGAGCTTGACTAATGTTTACCATATTCCCCTCTGGCATCAATCTCATACAACTCTTGGCAGGAAAGCAAATATTTCTCCCAGCATCAAGCTGCTTCTTTGATGATTTTTTTTTGTACTTTAAAAGACAAGTAACACTTGTTGAGGAAACGCTGGAGTCTGCATATTTAGCTTTGAATGCATACTACTGAAAGTCATTACGCTGCTCCTACCCTTTCCGCCAGTGGAAGCAGGGATGGGGAGCACCACCCTGTGCTCTCTTGATCCCGATGAAGGATTCCCGGTTGCCACCGTAACGGCCGCATGTTGATATGTTGATGTGCAGCCGTGCCGCTGTGCTGCCTCCCATCGTCCTGTAATCCCTGCAGGTGAGTGGGGGGGGGGGGGTTGAGATGGATTCCCAAGTATCTGATTGAGTAGCACACAATATGAATAATTGATTGTCAGGTTCCCTGTTCCAGTGAGCACACAGAATGCAGACACACACACACACACACACACACACACACACACACACACACACACACACACACACACACACACACACACACGCGCGCGCGCAGGCGAGTCACTCAGGCTCTACTAATCCTCCAGGAAATGTAGTACGTGATGCAATTAGCGGCAGAATTGCTAATGTCGTCTGTGTGTCATCCGATTGTGTGTCTCAGTGTGTGTGTGTGTGTGTGAGTGGAGGATATGAATTAAGTTCATTCATAAATGTAAGACTATTGATTAATGTTCAGGGAGTTCCCACCTCTCGCTAACCTCAACCAAGACATTTCCATCAAAATATGGTAACAGTAGCTTCCTGTGCAAAAGTACTTGGCCATCACTGGTTTTGTTGATTTATTTTTTTCCTTTCTTCTAGCAGCCTTTTTGGTATGTCGTGGCCTTTCAAGGTCTCAAAATGTTTGCCTTTTATAGTACCAACGCAATGGTTTAGCAAGAAAAAAAACTCAAGATGGTCGAAGTGTTGACTTTACAGCTTTAGTTTAAGAGGTTTCCTCCAAATATAGTATTTAGCATTTCGGGATTGGCGTCATTTTATGCACAGAACCGCCTTCAAAGGAGCCAAAGTATTCCACATAATATGAAAAGTATCACTTTCAAAATGATTCATAGTGCACCATATTACATGCACAGTACAACTTTCAAAGGATCCAAAGCATACCACATCATTTTTCCAACACGGTGAACTTTGCACTATGTACTCTTCATGAAATGGCATTTCATGAAGAGTAAATGGCTGTAATTCCTACATAGCCAATACCACAATTTTACAAACCGCTCTTAAATTAACGCTGAACTTTAACCTACTTCGGGACCTCACTGCAACTCTCCACAACGCAAAATATGTGACCTAAATGAAGATTGACAAGTAAAAACGAGGCCAAAACAAAAAGTGTATATGTATACAATATGCTGTACTTTTTTTCTCTCTTTTTCTTACAAAATAATTATTGAATGTTGTTAGAACGCATCACACGTTTTTGTTTCAACTTGTTAGTAGACAAATCTTTTTTTCCTCCAGATTTGTATTGATCCGCCCTCTATGCAGTGACTGTTTTATCGACCGTCTGATCTGTCAGCCGCTAATGTTTCTTGTTTAGTTTTGGGGATTAAATCGGCAGATCCGACGACGGCTTCGCAACAGAATGATTGGATTGCAGGAACAACAACGCACATTTACTCCCTAGCCAGCCTGCTTCCATCGTCTCTGCTCGGGACTCCCAAAGGCGCACAGCTTCATTTTTTGTGTCATGTGGTCAAGTGATGAAGGCCACCGCCAAGTTTCTTTACATCTCTGCCAACTAAACAGGCTTTACATGACATGACATTTCAAGGAACTCAGAGAGTAACAACTATAAATATAACTGATTAGCAAGTGGAAATTCCTGCCAACCCTCCAGCTCTGACAAAATGCGCTCTGAAATTCTCTTTCATTGCCAGATATAGATAGATAGAGAGATAGAGAGATAGAGAGATAGATAGATAGATAGATAGATAGATAGATAGATAGATAGATAGATAGATAGATAGATAGATAGATAGATAGATAGATAGATATTCATTCATTCATTCATCTTCCGAACCGCTTTATCCTCACTAGGGTCGCGGGGGGTGCTGGAGCCTATCCCAGCTGTCTTCGGGCAGTAGGCGGGGGACACCCCGAATTGGTTGCCAGCCAATCGCAGGGCACACAGAGACGAACAAGCATGCACGCCCACACCCACACCTAGGGACAATTTAGAGTGGTCAATCAGCCTGCCATGCATGTTTTTGGAATGTGGGAGGAAACCGGAGTACCCGGAGAAAACCCACACAGGCCCGGGGAGAACATGCAAACTCCACACAGGAAAGCCGGAATCGAACTCTGCACCTCTGCACTGTGAGGCCAGCGTGCTAACCGGTTCACCACCGTGCCGTCACCTCCCCCACATGCACCCTTCAATTATCTTTGCGAGGTGCACCTGGATCGGAGCTGGAATTGAACCCAGTACCTCCGCACTGTGAAGTCGACGTGCTAACCACTGGACTACCGGTGCCTGTGTATGGTTTTCTCCGGGCACTCCAGTTTCCGCCCACATTACAAAAACATGCATGGCAGGTTAATGGAACACTCTAAAGATGCTAGCTAAGCTAACAGCTATGATGGACAGACCCTCCCACCCCCTCCAGGCCACCCTGACAGCACTGGGCAGCTCCTTGAGCCAGAGATTGATACACCCACGCTGCAAGAAGGAGAGGTAGCACACAATATGAATATAAGCGGCGCTTTCATCCGGCTAAATGTTGGAGCCCGAATGGGTGTCACTCTGAGCTCCTCTCTGATCTGCGGTGAGGAAAAATACATGTACGCATTCCAACAGAAGTAATGGATGTTGACACAGATGAGAATTTTAAAAAATAATAATTTGAGAACAGCCTGCTGCCACAAAACAACAGAGGACAATGTTTCCTCGAGGGAACTTACAACCTGATAGCGTAGTGGTTCATGTAGCTGACTAGGGATTGCACCAAGCCACTGTCATAAAACCTTCCACACAAAAATTCTGCCAAATCTCTTTTTTTGGGGGGGCCGGGGTGGGGGGGGGGCGAGCGAGCAAGCATATTGCAGATGAATAAGAAACGGGTTACAACAACAAGGATGATTATACTCATTCGTGACTTTATTTTTCTAAGTTTATGACTCATTTGTCACTGTCAAAGAATCTGCCTCTCCACTGCCCCCATCATATTACAAACGGTGATTTTTGAAAGATAAAACAATTTTCTCAACTCGCATCTTCGCACTTCAGTAGAACAAACTACTGACCGTCACTGCCATAAAACTGCAGTGAGCCCAGTTCGAAAAGAGAAGAGGAATAGGGCAAAGATAGCGAGAGACACAGCAGGAGATTTTTTTTTTTTTTTTCAAGCCTTTATTTAGATGGCAATTATTCACATTGGTCATTAGAGTGCCGGATCACTTTCGCTCATTTACTGAAAGACTGCGAGGGCAATCATTAGGAGATATCACTTTCAGCCCCGTCCCCTGATGAGGGGAAAGCGAGGCAGTCGGATAACAGTCTGGAAGTCCACATCCTCCTTCCAGCCATGAGAACATAACTGGCAATTAATAATTCAAATCACGAAACCGTAAACTGGGGTGTCAACATGTGGGAGTTTATATTGTTGCCGTAAGAAGGGGATAATTATTTTTCAGAAACTGTGTTGTCGCTGCTGTCTTTGACCGCTTCATCAAGTGAAAAGTGCCTGTGAAGTTAATTGGAGCCAGTGCGGTTGGATTCTTGTCAGGAAGCAGCGCGTTTCGGTAATGTATTGTTTGCGTGTTACATTTGTGAGCCTGTCAAAGGTGGTGATGAGAGAACAAAAGTGAGGAGGTGTTTTAATCTCTCTCTCACACACACACACACACACACACACACACACACACACGCTTTGTGCAACTATGCATTGATAACTACGAGCAAAAACATCATTCAATCATTCATAGATGGGGGGGCGGGGGAATAAAAATCGTCTGTTTCTTGTATCTCTCAGCCTATAATTTGAAGGTCTTTGGTATGCTTGAACGTCTCCCGGGGGAACAATTACCTCGCTTTGAGGCTGCCAAACGTCCATCTGATTGCAAAACATGCCGTAAATTCTGAAAGCAGCAAATGTTTTGATTTAAGAAAATGTATAAAACATGTTGCTTGTGCGCATAGCACATGTCCTTACAGATTTGACTGACCCAAGGTTTTCAACATAGGACCAAAATTAGAAAACATGGTTCTTAAAATACATCATGTAGTGCCAGGTAGTGTCGACATATACCTACCATGTATTACACAAACAAAATTTCACACAGTCTAGATTTTGGAACACCCCTACTATAAAATGAATGAAATCTATTTATCTTCCTACAATTTGAAATCCAACTAGCATCACACAGCAAATGTGATAGTAATCAGTCAAGCCATTGTTTGGTCAACAAAGCCTCACGTTCCCTAAAACTACAGTGGTAACTCTACTTATGAAATTAATTGGTTCTGGAAGAAATTTCGTAACTAGTAAACTTTGTAAGTAGAGACACATTTTCCATGCAAATTCCCTAATCTGTTCCAAGCCCCCACCAAAATTCAGACATAAATGTTTTCTGAAGCATAAAAATGCATCAAAATACACAACAAATACATGTTACAATTAGATTATTGTACAATAAATGAGAGTTGTGCATAATGTAAAAAAACAAAGAATAAAGAATAAAAATGATGGTCATTAAACTTTTAACTGCCTCCTCATCGTTTTTTTGGCCTCTTTAGTTCATGTTTTTTTTTCTCAGAAGTAGTTTTTGCCTGATGTTTTGTAAAGAACTGATCCAAGGATGTTTGCTTTTATCGGCTTTTAAAAATCCTTCGAAAATGTCCAAAGCAGACATCACAGCATCGTGAGCGATTGCCCGACTGGTGAACACTTTTTCTGTGTGCTTCACATTTACGTAAAACTATCGAAACGCCTCATGGGCCGAGGAGCGAATGACGAGGACGCTGCAAAGAGACACATCGATCTATTTATCTATCAACAAACATGGTATAGAGGTCCTTCTTAGCCAATGAGATGCCAGGAAGATGCTCGGTAAGAGCCAATGGCAGAGCAGCTATACGTTTGTTGCATTCAGGAAACTCGGAGCTGCAAGGAGCAGCCCATACTGTACATTTACCTCTCATATCTTGAAATTTCTTTCGTAAGAAAGTGGCAATATTTTCCCGTTGAGGCGTTGTGTAACTTGAACATTTCATATTAAGACACATTCGTAACTAGAAAAGGTAAAAGTTGCCTTTTATGACATGGGAGTTTTTTTTCTAAAACAATATGCCCCTAAATTGTCGTGCGTTTCATGTGTAACCTCGCCCTCGCCTGTCACGAAATATTTGTGCATGATTAGTGGAGTCAATGTGCATCCTTCGCTTCCCTCCCTCCATTGGCGGCAGCTTCTCTGCATCACTCTGTGCGCTCGGTGTGCTTCGTTTCCCAACTCTCTATCCTCTCCGCACAAAGTCATTCTAAACACTCCACCCTGAACACCTCAACAATTTATCCTCTCTCCCTTCGTCCTGTCCCCTGCTCCGTCCCAGATGGACACTTTGAGATGAACGAGGCTCCGGCTGTGGAATCCTGCCAGCATTGAGTCACTGAAGGTTGTGCCTTGATCTCTAGTTACCACAAGAGCCCACCTCACTCTTCATGCTCCGCTATCTTCGGAAAAAGAAGCAAACTTTCTACCTAAATGCTTTTAAAAGCAGCCAAGGAGACACAAGAACAGTTTAAATGGTCAAAGTGCTAAATAAAGTGTGCCAGGTTTCAACTCCTCATCATTTGAGGAGGTTGCCAAGGGGCTCGCCTGCGGGTTGTATGACTCAGAATAAAGACAACGCCTCATAAATTAATCTTTTATACTCCTTTAGGAATTGTGTGATTTAGTTATTTTGCCCCCTCCCCCCCTTAAGACAGAAGTTGCCAGCACACAACCTTGTCCATTCATGTAGCAATAGTGAAACACAATCTGTTCAGGAAAGCTGGTCAGATTCATATTTTTGCCATAAGAAACCATAGAAAGAGAAGTGTGCAATCATAAAATATGTACTAATCAAACAGGCGATGTTTGAAATGACATTTCAACATTTTTTTAACATTTATGTTCCAGTGTTTGAAAAGTTAAACACTCTTAATTTTAAGCCTTTGAGGGACAGTGTGGACAGCTTATCATGTTATCAAGTTACAGGGTGCATGAAATGGTTCATGACGAGCAATTTACCAAGGCCCTGTGGGACTTGATGCTGGGTTTGCGATGACAGTAGGTCAACAGTGAAATGTTTCTTATTAAATATGACCATCTCAAGGTACACTGAAAAAACAATGTTGTGTTGAATGTACTCAATTTTATTGCGTCAAGTGTTTGTACAAAATAAAATAATCTGGATACAGGTACATTTTTAAGGAGTAGAATTGGCTACTTTAAAACAGTAGTTGTATGTATTTAAAATATGTCTATTTTAAATGGATATCCAGATTATTTTATTTCTAAAAGAAGGCGTGGATAAGGATAATAAGTTCAATGGAAACTTTTGCGAGGTGAAATGGGGAGTCTCAAAGGCGCCTTATGCCATAAGGTGTCAAAGTCAAGGTCCAGGGGCCACATCATTTTCTGTGGCCCGCGAAAGCAAATCAAGCATGTCAAGTTGCATGATGCTTGCTAAAGTCTGAACCAAAGTTTCAAATTGTCATATGTAATTCACAATAACAGTCATTATTCTTGATTTCAGATTTTAAAACTAGCTATTTATTCATCAATTTCTTGTGCGCTGTGTATGTAACATGTGGAGGTGATGAAGTATTTATATGGGTTCCCAAAATTCAAAACGGCCCTCCAAGGCAAACCGTAAGTACAACGTGGCCTCGGACAAAAACGAGTTTGACAAGCTTGCCTTATGGTGATATTGATTTTAGCCTTATTTTGTGGGTTCTTGCATGCATGGGTAGAAAAACAAAGTAAATTGTGTTGCTCATTTAAAATATCTTTCATAAAGAAAAATGAATGAATGAAGGAAATGATTGAATATGTCGATCTCACGTTGTTTCACCTCCACACTGAAAGAGACTACTTTGTGGCAGACCAAAGTGAAAGAAAAAAAGCCAAAGAAAGAGGAACGACGGAAGCACCGTTGACGCTCATTAGCGCTGGAGAATAAAAAGAACAAGACGCCGTTTCCAATGGCATTGTTCACCTGTATTCAGTTGGGGCTCCTTACACGGTCAATAGTGATGGATGGCACAAGCTATCAATGATGAATAAAAATGTACTGTACTGTATACAACACCTTTTTTGCTTCATCTACTAATATGTACCATGTCTCCAAAACAAAAACCAGCCTCTTAACATGCCCCCCAAAAAAAGAAGTTGCAGTACATAACATAAATACACAACTGTCCTTTTTTTTTTTTTTTTTTTTTTTTTAAATGCAGGCAAATATAAGAAGCAAGAAATCAGGGGGCGGGGATCCATGGGGAGAGGTAATACAGTGTGTAAAAAAAAAAGCATTCAATAAATATGTCGCCATGGCAACCTAGATGTAATTTGCTTGGTGAGGAAGAAGGGGAGCGATGGAAATTGAGGGAGAGTGATGGAGAAAAGGGAATAGAAAAGCATTTACCATCGCTGCTTGAGTCAAGAGGTGTAATTATGGGTTCGAGAGAGACAGGGACAGACTGACAGAGAGAACACAATGCTTTTTTTTTTTTTTAAACATACAAAAGGATTAATTGTGATGACCATCTCATCAAAGTGGTACAATGGCAAATGAGTGCCAAGAATAAAAAGGCAGACCGAGAAAAGTAACCAAAAAAAAAAAAAGCGAGTCCACCCAGGACTTCAAATGAAGGACTATCAAGAGAAATTTAGTGGCAGTGGAAGAAAAGTCAAATGAAGGGATGAAGCCATTCATTGGGGCGCAGAGGAGTGATTGTGTGATTTAAACATGCATATGGCCCATCAGGAAAGGGAGAGGCCAAAAATAGCTGGATTATTGGGGGGGGGGGAGCATGTGTGCGACAGGCTCAAAGATATACAGTACTGTAGTGTGTGTGTGTGTGTGTGTGTGTAGTTGATTAGTGCCCCTTGCAATTGACTTGGTGTCAGCCTGTATAAGTGGAGATAAGAGCATGAAGAGGCTACTGACACTGCTGTACAAGAGCAATGGGTTGGAGGCAACGGAGGGAAGTAGGGTTATAAAGACCGATCAAGGGGGAGGGGGGATGAAACAAGAAAAATAGTCCACTTCATCTTGTGAACATTCCTCCGAGTGCAAGCAGAGGACGGGAAGTCCAAAAATGTCTACAGATGGACGGCCAACTTGAGTAATCAAGAGTCAAATTTGGCCAGATGACTGAAAGGTAATCGAGTGTTCGCGCTGAAGAAAACCTGATCAGCGCGAGATCAACTGGGAAATATGATGCTGAAACGTGTCAGGGCAATCATTTGGAAAACCTGATTGATGTCAGCCATTTTGAGTTAGATATCATTCAAAGTCGACATGTTCTTCCTGGGACGATTTGAAAATGTCATAGTGACACATTAAGCGTGCTTGTTTTAATGTGGTCGCAACTGGACAAAATGCTGTAAATGTTGGACATGAGTGACCTTCAGCTATTTTGGTTGTTGTTGTTGTTTTTTTTTTTTAATTCAGTCCAAAAATCAATAGCATTCTTGCTTTGGCATTGTGAAAATTGTTTCAATGTAGCTGGTTGAAAACTAACTGGTAGCACATTGAGGGGAGGGAATTGGCTGAAATCAAGAGCATTCTTATTTTTTTATCACATAATGTTTGAAGAACAGGATCAAAATGATTGTTGCTGTTGGTGTCAGTCATTTTCATTTTTCATATATTTAAAATGAATAGGGTTCTTGCTATGATTTGTTTTTAAAAATGTAGAAATTGTAAAGACGTGACCAGGCAAAGGCAAAAATCTCACTTTCGACTTCAGTCACATTTATTTTTCATTACGTATGAAAAAAACCTCAATTAATAGGCTTCTTGTTTTGATTCAAAACATAATTCACAGGTCGAAAGGAAGATTGCAGACTGCATTCAGGAATGTCTACAAGAAGCTCTTTGCGCTCACGCTGCATAGAATATAATTAAAAATCATGCGGCTTCTTGCTCAGATAATTGAAAAACAATGCAGGAAACTGGGGCGGCCCGGTGGTCAAGTGGTTAGCGTGTCGACCTCACAGTGCAGAGGTCGTGAGTTCGATCCTGGCTCTGGCCTTCCTGTGTGCAGTTTGCATGTTCTCCCCTCTCTATTTTAGTGTCAGATTCTTTTTCCAAATTTGGAGACTTCTAGAACAAATATTGTGAAATGTAAAAAAAAAAAAAAGTTTGAAAATCCTTAAGTGTTGACAACAAAATTTGCACCCCATCTACCACGAGCACTTTACACCCCACAAATCAAACTGTTACTGCCTTCCATAAGAAGACAAATTCATTTCGTTAAGAACCACAACCTGTCGAGTTTTAAAAATGCATGCCGCAAAGTTGAAATGTCACAAGGCCACAAAGAACACCACGAACACTTTCGTAAAACCAGAACGAAAACATGGCACAGCAGCAGCCTTGAAAAAAAAGAATCATAAAAGTTTCCATCCTAATGAGTCACTCAGACAGAACACGCATGCTGAATGGTCCCTCGCCAGGAAGTGATGGAAACCATATTTGACCATTGAGAAGATCAATGAAAGCCAAAATCAGGACAAATGACGGATGGACGGCATGGAGGATGAAAATAATTATTTTGGAAGCGGTACAGAGGAATGACAAGTCTAAAATAAAGTAGAAAGTAAATAGTGTATTAAGGAGAGACAAGTAGATGCTGCACATTTGGAGTTGAGCTGCGGCCAGAATGGGAAAATCAGCATGGGGGGGATTTAAAAAAAATAATAAAATCAGCTTTGCAATCAAGTCGCTCTTAATTTAGTTCAGCACTCCCATGAGGTAAATAACACCACTTTTTCCAAGCCAGGTTGACTCAGAATAAAAAATAAACATCATTTTCATCTGTACCGGGAAATAATGACGAGGACCCAAAGTTGGAGATGTCCTTCAGGTTGCCCCCCCCAACGCCCTTTTGGCCTCACCCTCTGCACGCCCCTGGATGGTTCACTTGGGTCACGTTCAGCTCCATCGCTCTGGTGCGCAATGGGCCTCAAACTTGAAAACCTCTTCAAGTTTAGTTGTCCATGGCCCAAAGTCTATTGGGATAGGCTCCAATCATGCGTAACCTTGGATAGCGGGAGAAAATGAATCGATGGAAGCTTTTCAATTTTGAGCCCACTTTTCAGTCTCTTACAAGTAGGAGTAGGCATTATTATAAGTCACCTCCCAAAATTAGTCAAGGGGCTCTGGAACACAACATAAACACAGGCTTTTGCTCAAAAGGTATTAATATTTTATACTTTTTTTTTTTGACAGATAATAAACTTGAATTCCGTGTGTGTATTCTGTAATTAACAAAAATGCAATGCAGTGCGTGCAATTAAGACCTCCTGGCATCCTCCACAACGTTGTGGTTCAGCGGATCAGTCACAGCCGAAAAAGAGCCCTGGTGGAGCTTTTTCTTCCTCTGTGGACCTCACTGTATTTGCTGAGGGAGCGCCGGCGGGGACAAATTAGCCACATCGGAGCACTGAGGCATCATGGGAAATTAATGATCTCCAGGAAGTGAGCTAATGAGTCCACGGGCACACACGAATGAGATGAGATAAAGCAACAGGAGGAGAACAAGAAGGAGGGGGCGGCTAATAAAATGTTATCCATCGATGAGCGATAGAGGTGCTATAACACACACACACACACACACACACACACACACATAGAGTGGGAGAATTCAATAATTAGAGAGGACCACCAGTGGCTTTGACGTACCGAGGTGCAGTGATTACTGTCCTTACACCGTCCCCCGAGGGTGTGTGACAAGCAAGGAATTAACACTTATCTCACATAAACACACGCACAACAAATGAGGCGAGTGCAGATAAGGGGAGCATTGGTGTGGGTCAATTGTGTTTGACCAGCTTGTGTGGTGGGTACCTGAGCGCACCATTTACTAATCGAGGTGTATTTAGTTAGAGGGAGCAAGGGTGGGGAGACATTTTCCTATTAGTGGCCACTTCACTTTTTGTAAAGTCCTCAAGAGAGCCAAGCTGAATTGGATTTTTTTTAAATAACTTTTCCTCTGATGTTTTATTTGTTTTTAGAACTGCATATGGAGGACCGACTCAACTGCTGGATTGGGCGGTAAATGGCCCATGGGCAGTAAGTTCCACACACCTAAGTGAAAGAGCAGGTGTTTGTTTTTTTTTCAAGGAGCTGTTTTGGTTCAAAATGTGTTTTTATGACTAACTCACCCAGCACTGCAACAAACCAGGTGTTGCCATTACCAAGAAAGGCAAATGTAAGACTTTTTGTAAACATTTTTGGTGTGGATAACTGCAATCTATCCAAGTACTGTAAATTCCGGACTATAAGCCGCTACTTTTTTCCCAAACTTTCAACCCTGCAGCTTATACAGTGATGGGGCTTATTTCTGTAATTTTTCTAACGGCCGCCAGGGGCGCTCGAGTAGAAAAGGTAAGATTAAGACCGGTCTTTATGACACTGTTTAATTCCGACACTGAGGACGGTGACTTCGATGGCTTCAGTTCACAGGAGGAAGATGAAGACGGCTCACCGTGATTTTTACAAGTACCGGTATGTTCTTTTACCATACCTGTTATACTGTGTTGCTATTCTGTTGCTAGCGTGTTGTTACCATGTTGCTACAGTTTTACTGCCACGTCACAGGCACCGTTTGGGAAGAAAGTTATATTATTATTATTGTTAAGTTATATTATTAAAACTTTGAAAACTCTCTCTGTGTACCGTCTTTCTTTGTAAATATGTTTACATGTTTTAATGCGGGCACATGCGGCTTATATACAGGTGCGGCTTGTGTATGTACAAAATTGGTTTTCCTCTAAAAATGTAGTGGGTGCGGCTTATAATCAGGTGCGCTCTAAAGTGCGGAAATTACAGTAAATACTTTACTACGGATACTTTGAATACGATAAGTAAATTGGCTGGATTACGAAATAGCTAAATCTGAATACATTTTCATGACCTTTGAATTGTTTTTGTCCTTTTGATGATGCAATAATTAAAAACCGGGAAAGTTATTTGTTCATTTGCTACTGTGTCTATATGCCTAGTATACAGTAACCACATTTCACAGTAATTCACATTTTACATACAGATGCATTTATGAGATTCATTCAAATGGTTAAGAGCAGGTGTGTCAAACTCTTTTTTTGTCGCAGGCCATATTATAATTATAAATTCCCTTGGAGGGCCGTGATGACTGAAACTATATAAAGAAGTCAAGAATAACATTTCATTCAACGATTGTTTAAGTAACTGTTATGAGAGGTTTGGTTACAAGAAAATGCTGACAATATGTCACCGATTCATTTCATGTGAAAATTTGAAATTTTGGTAGAGATTTTAGCAAGCATCATGGAAGTTGTTATCTTTGATTTGCTTTCGCGGGCCACTTAAAATGATATGACGGGCCTTGTGTTTGACACCTGTGGTATATAGCAAGCATATTGTGTCAAGGTCTAGGTATGATTTTTGGCTAAGGCCACAAACGGCCAGTGGCACTCTGAAAAATATGAACTTATGCTAAGGATGACTGAAATATTAGTTCACAACTATTATTCACCTTAATGTTGTCTGCCAAAGTGAAAGGCCTCTTCCAGGAAACTCTGCCTCTGGCAAGGATGTCTTCGTGATTTCTCTCTTCGCCTCATTTCTGCTGCTCATTGTTTTCCGACAGGTCATTTCCTACATATTTGAATACATTTGTTTTGAATAAAATTGCAGCAGTGCACACAGGATCAAAAGAGAATCCAAGCAACCATCCCAATCAGTAATACTTTAACGATAAAATAATGATTTTTTCGAATTGAAATAATTTAGGCATCACGATACAATTTTAGAAAACAGAAAATAATGTATTTGTAAAATGATTTTTACTATTTTATTTATTATTTACAAGTAAAACCAAACAACTCAATGAGATAAATTATTACAAATACACATTTTTAAACGAATAAATAATTTTTGAATCAACCACTTCCAAACTAACTAACAAACAAATATTACGGGACTTTTCCTGGTGCGCACACCTGAAACTAATCTGCACCACACAAGAAGATGTTTATTACCACTTCTGTGGCCTTTTGAAGACGTATTTAAGGGTTACGTCTCATTTTGAGCTGTGGTACATACCCTGAATGAGAAGTTTAGAGCTTAAACCATGTGATTTATTTACCTGACAGTACTTGTCGCCACTGATGGGGACGAGGGGAGAATGGCGACAACCTCTGCTGTCTGTCTACACCAGACGGCGCACGTCACTCGCAATTGTCTCTCTTGCCTGACCACACCCTTGTGTTCTGATTGGCCCAAAGTTTTTCCAACCCCGCCCCTTCTAACCTTAGCGGCTCCACCCTCCACCCTCCCCAGCGCGACCACTTCTGAGCCAAAACCTCCTTCTTCTGTCACATCCCCACAATCTTCACCTTTTTTTTACTTTTTACTATAAAAGGAATCGAGCTGGTGCGAAAATGACGATTTTGGATAAACTGGCAACGACTCCTCATTTTGGAGGCACGAAACTTCCGAGCATTCAGTGACTCCCTCAAGTCACCTTTCGCAGAATGCCGCACGTTCACTATTAACTGGTCAAGTTCGGTCTCCTCACCTGTTTTGTGTGCGTGTGTGTTTTTTTATTTTTATATATATTTTTTACACTTCTCAAGTGCTGCGTGCGTGGCCCCGGCGAGGCGTGCGCGTGATGGGCTCCCTCATTTGGACCTCGGCCCCCCTCCCTGCTTGGAAAAGCACTTTTTTACTTTTAAATATCATCTCAGCCGTCGTGAGCAAAAGACACGCAGTGTACTGGAACTCCACCAACACCAGGTAACTCAATTCCTGCTTATTTTGATGCATAGGCTTTTATTCATATTGCAGGATGTTGCCTGTAAGGTGCAACAATCTGTCATCAGCTTCGCACAAGCCTGGCTAGTCTGAGCTTGCACTGTTGCTCAACAACCTACGGAATAGCTAAATAAATGAGTCAGTAGAAGGAATCTCTGCCATGCAGCACACCTCTTACTCACCTCCTGCCTGTGCAATGTTAGTTTTTAACCTGACAACAATAATGGAGTCTTCCAGTATTTATGTATGTATGTATGTTTACTATTTTTTTTCCTCAACTGTGTGCACAAATGGAAAGTGGAGGTTCTGACTATGCATGTGTGTGGGCTAGTGGACCATTAGCAATGCCAAATTTGGCTCACCTGCTGATCCAGGTGCACCTCGCAAAGATAATTGAAGGGTGCATGTGGGGGAGGTGACAGCACGGTGGGCAACCGGTTAACACGCTGGCCTCACAGTGCAGAGGTGAAGAGTTCGATTCCGGCTTTCCTGTGTGGAGTTTGCATGCTGTCCCCGTGCCTGTGTGGGTTTTCTCCGGGTACTCTGGTTTCCTCCCAGATTCCAAAAACATACATGGCCGATTAATAGAGCACTCTAAATTGTCCCTAGATGTGAGTGTGAACGCGGATGGTTGTTCATCTATGCGTGCCCTGTGATAGCCTGGCAACCAGTTCAGGGTGTACTCCGCCTACTGCCCGAAGACAGCTGGGATAGGCTCCAGCACGCCCGCGACCCTCGAAAGGATAAGCGGATTAGAAAATGGATGGGTGGATGGATTCAAGTGGGGGACCTGCAGATGGAAGTAGGGCTGTTGTTCTGAAATAACACTGAGCCTTCATTGCATATGTAGAGCAGGTCAATTTGGCAGTCACGGTTGAGATTAGTGGTGTGCGCGTACAAGTGGGGGCACATTTGCTCAGGGGAACGTCTGATTTGTTTATATTTGTGTCATAAAAAGTCATGGAAAGAGAAATTGAACCGTTGTCAACAAAGTTACATACAGTTTATCATTGTTATCATTGTGATTCGTATGCAAGTATACCCCACTCCCCCAAAAATCTAAAGCGCTTATTTTAACTGGGGTGAGAGGCAGCCACAGTCAATCCGTGGATTAAAAAAAAAAATCGAAACACACCAGTTCAAATGATGATGATATAATGTAAAATGAGAACAAGATCAATCATTTCAAACACATTTTCCGATGTTTGAGAGATATTGCTATGGTGAATTTAACTTTGTGGCCATCGTTCCTAAAGTTGTTTGTGGCGCACTCCTCATCACCAAAAGAACACCATACCTAAAGTGAAGCATAATGGTAGCAGCACAATGCTTTGGGGCATTTTTGTTTCTTCAGTTGGAACTTGGGGAGGGAATTATTTGAAGAGCTTCAAATACATGTCAGCGTCGGCACGAAATTGTCACATTTCTGCGAGAATGCAAACAAAAATCAGGAAAAGCCTACTAGAACATCTGAACTGTATTGGAGACAACTTAAATATTGGCAAGTGTGTGCTGAATTCAGTTTAGCATGAATTTGAATGTGGTTGGTTCATTATGGGGGTGCACACTTGTGCAGCATCTGCTGCTTATTTTTACTTCACTTGTAAAGATTAACATTTTAATTTCAATGACGTTGAAAAGGTTATGGGTCAAGTTAAGGGTGGGAAAAAGGTTAGGTTTAATTTTTTTTTTTTAATTGCAAAAGCACAATTCGGTCACGTGTGTTGCTTTCCTACGTCGCAATTAAATTCAATTCATGTTTATCGGCTATCGCTGGCATTAAAAACAAAATTCCTCTTAAAAAGTCAAGACAGAGGCCTGCTATGTTTTGGTTGAAGGTGTACAAACCTTTCGGACATTTGAATTGCTTCCAATGTGGTGGAGTTTAGTGTAATTGGCAGCAATGTGGCACAGCGAGGCTTGAGGACCTCTTTGGACCCATGTGATTCTGACATGAATGGTCAGAGGTTTTTTGGCAGGCACAAAATCACAGTGCCATCATGCAGAAGGCCAACAACCCTCCCGTGGTGCTGGTGGCTCATTCCCAGTGACCCTGCTCTCTCCTCGCTCCCCGAGTTAAAAGCAGGGTTCACCAGCTCTCGTTTTTTTCCTCTCTTCACTCTTTATTACCGTCCTATTTACACCCCACCCCAACCCTCTTCACCCACCTCCTATATGCCATTTTCATCCTTCACAGCTCCCTCCTGCCCACTGATGGATGTATGAGCTGTGATTAGTTGAGCTTCAATCATATTTTACCCCCCACATATCCTATTTTCAAAAAACTTCCAACCAAGCTGAGGAAGAGTCCGGGTCCGCTTCATCATGAGTGTCAGGGAAGCATTGAGGGAACATGAGGCCACGAACCAACCCTACATGTATTGTCTGCTATTGAATGTACACTCAAATTGTATTTTAAAGAGGAAGTCAAGCCAAAAAACATCTTTAAAGTATGTCCTATGCGTTAATCACACAAAAAAAAGTTTCCAAGGTCTTCACATGCCCAAAGTTGATAAATATTGGCAAATATGGTCGCACGAGTGCAATGGAGACAAAAAAAAAGACTTGAATTTCTGTTTGACATGACCAAAAATATTGTGTTAATTGTAAATTAACACACGGAGTTTCTTTCGACAACAAACCAGTAGAAAATGTATCAAGTGCGCCTCTGGTGGTTGCAGCCAAGTACTGCACGCCACTCCGTTAGTTCCTTCCACAATCAATTAATTCCGCATCATCAACCACATTCTTAACGATTAGCTAAGCCATTTTTCCATGCCCTTTCTTAATATACGACATGATTTTTAAAAGTCATTGCCTGCAATTTAGTCAGCTCCGACCTTCCCATGCTTACACTCATGTTTTTGTGTTTAATTAATTATTTGGAATACATTAATAAAATGTTATTTCAGTTGTAAAGATGCATTGCGGAGGGAGTTGATGCAAAGTAATTAGTTCACCAAGGAGTGCATTTTAGTGGGGAATATGCATTCTATAAAGTATAATAGCTATGCCCGCAGGCAACAATTAAAAAGAGAGAGAGAGAGAAAAAAAAAGATGCTTTACACACTTAATATTGAAGGCAGGCACAGGAGCCACTGCAGTCTCTTTAAACACGTGATGGAAAACTTTGGTCCATCACTGTCCGGATTTATGGTTTTAATGAAGCACAGGCAGCCAAGCGGGGAGATGCTTTAAAGTGACGCATGTTTGAGCCCGCCCCCGCCACCCCCCTTGATTGAAATATTGGAGCTGGGAAACAGTGAGACTCAGCGTCGGCCTCCTTTTTTTTTTTTACGATTTAATGAACGAGGTTTACGAGCGTTGTCGATTTTATAGCCGCTTTTTCTCTCACGCTGATTGTTCCTTTATTAGAAGAGAGATTATTTTCCGACTTCCTGGAGCAGTTAAAGGTTAGTATAATATTATAAGCCCAGTGTTATGGAAGTGGTCCATAGCGGTTTGTATTTTTTGGTTCAAGCAAGGTGATGAACAAATTCGTCTCCCCCGCCCCGACTAACCCTGGTGTCACCTGAACTGCTACTTGTCTTCAAATCCCCCTCCTGCACGGGTCCTGCTCGTAAAGCTTCGGATCAGCAGCTTCCTAATTGGAGACAAAAGCGTTCTTCCGAGGGGGATCGTGCCAAAGCCTTGCACCTCATTTTCCTCCTCCCTCGTCTCCTGCCTTGACAGCAAACTTGGGCCCGCAGTCGAGGAGGCTGCTCCTGTTTCTTTATTGAAAAGCACACCTCATTAGCCTTCCAGTGTCTAATTAAATGCGTAAACGCATGCATCATTTCCCTTCCCGTGTGAGTGAGCCGCTTTAAATACCAAACTAAATCACATCCTGTACGCACGTGCAAAGAAGGGCTGTGCCGCTGTCGCATAGTATCGGGGAGGGGGAGATGGTCGACCTTTCATCGAGATTTATATACATGAAGCAGACCTGCTCAGTCTAATGTGATCCAATGATGATTGAAGGGCACTGTCAGATGGATTCATTTCACAATATGATCATTTCGGCTCAGTTGCATTGAAGTATTTTAGAATTCAAATCAAAAGGGGAGAATATAGTGCCCTGTAATGCTGGAAGCAATCTCAAATTACTTTAGTGTTAATGTCCATCAAACGTGCATCACACTGAGCAGTTTGAAATGTTTTGGCTGTTTTAAATATACATGTACGCACACAGCTTTGTTCAAATGCCAGGTTTTTGTCAATTGATTACAAATATTTCAAAACTTATTTCCCAACCGCCAGCATTAATGCGGTTGATAACCTGTGCAACTCAACGAGGGACACAAATGAAATCTTTTGAAGAGGGCCTCAGAAAATGAAACCTGAAACACAAGTCTGCTGGAATTGACTCATTACATTCAAGTTAATGATAAAAGCACCATTTGAAGTGCCTCTGATGAACAGTAGAAAAAAACCCCAACAACAACAACAAACATTCTAGTAGGCGTTTTCCGATCCATTTCTTTGCATCCAAGCAAAAGCCAGTTGCCTTTGTGCCAACACTGACTTGTTGTTTGGGGCTGTTCATTTTTCCCCCTCTACCATGACAAGGCCCTCAGTTTTCATCTTAGGGAGGGGGGTGTTTGGGGTTTTTTTTTTCCAATCAAGTGTCTTTGTTATGGCCATATTAAGGGTTGTAAAAGTTTTGGAATGATTTATCTTGGTCTGTTTTTTTGTTTTTTTTTACATCACAAAAAACCAGACATTTGAACAGGGTTGTGTCGACTTTTTGTATTCACTTTACATTTTTATTTACTCAAGGGTCTGCCTGCTAGCTCATCCTCCAGTTGCGCGCGCGCGTATGTGTGGGGGGGGGACGTGCATGCAAATGAGTCTTTTTCGACGATTGCATCACAGGATGTGTGACTGTAAATGTGTGTATTCCCCTGGTAAATGATTAATACAGAACCTGGATGAACTATAATAGAGATACCTACGGTGAGGTAATTACTACTCTACTCCCAGTCTTCCTTAGCACAGTCCCTCCACACACATGCACACTCAGAGTCTCTCTCTCTCTCACACAGACACAGAGTTGCATCCGTGCTTGATTGTCGCCGTCCCTGAAATGCATTTCAGCCAGCCCGATGGTGCATCTTATCTGTCTTTGCTAAATGTGCCTGGTGTGTTTTGTGGTCGCCGCACTCAATGCGTTATCTGTGCTGGCACACCGTGGGTGGTTGAGCTTTGGGGAAAACAAAGACAAGATCTGATTGTAGTGGTTCGTGTTGCATTGTCTTGGTCTGCAAATTGAGGCCACCTCTGCATGTGGCCCGCCGGACGAGAGATGGGAGTGTGATTACAGTTTGGAATGAAGGGAGGCTGTTGTTGTTGTTGTTTGGCTTGCCGTATTTTGTTGCAATTACATTTTATCTTATATATTGTAGACCGTCCAATCATTGTTTTAGTAGTCACCGAAAAGCCGGCTAGTGACTCCTATCACAATCAGGACATGAACAGAAATGCAAGTTCTTGATTAACGAATACATGCTGAGTTTATTAAATCCCTCGTCCCGGAAAAAGAGGATGTCTGGTCACAACACGGTAGAGGTTGGTCTTAATCTTTGGCCTTGGCAGAGGTTCTGCTCTCGACTGAGCGCCATACTGGTAGTCTTCAGGTCACAGGGTGTGATAGCGATACTGGATTTGAGTGTGTGTGAAAACAAACAAACCTTCCCTTTGTGCCATTGTTGCGTGGCTAAATCAAGATCAACATACGGCTGTGCCAGCATCTCACCTATTTAGGTCATTGTCTTGTTTCAGCTCGTTAAGGTGTGACTAAAGAATTAAGAGAAGGGAGAGTCTTGGCAAGGTTTTGATCCTCTTGGATTGCAGATTGCGCAATGACATCTCCTACCGCCAATTTCTTGTGCTTCCCCCCGCGCCCTTCTGCCTTCTACTCAAGCAAATTATTACATTTGGCCGGAATGCAGCATTAGGATTCCTATTTCATTGAACAAATAATTGCTGCAATTGAAGCAGAAAAACAAGACTTGTTACGGGGGTATAATAGGAAAGGTTGTGTGTGTCAAAAGAGATGATGGTTAATGTCAAGCTTGCCGAAACGAAAATCAAAACCCCATTACAAGTTAAACTGGGCATACATGGACATGTAAAAGTACCATTTAAGATTAGTTTTTTTTCCATACATCAAATTGGAGTACCTGTAAATCATCTCTTAATTCAAGGCTAATGAATCACTCCAGTCAGAGATGTGCTTTCTGTGTTGATAGTTAACCTTGTAGGCCACTCTTCCTGGCTGACATACGGCAGAGCATAACGTAATTTATTTCAAGTTCGGGTTGTGTTTACTGAGTAGATTTTTCTCTCCAGAGTCCGGACGCTTCCGATTTTGCTGTTCATTCTCCTCTTTAACGCGGTTCCAGCCAAACGTCAGCGAAAAGTGGACTCAATTACTCAAGCGCTTTTAATTCTGGCGTTAAATATGCTCACCGTGTAATTCTTAGGTTAGCTTAGCAATTAGCATGGCCTCTCCCCTTGTCAGAATAATTCTCATCAGGATTGTAGCTTATTCGCCGCCACCAAAGTGCTAATTACTGACTTCAGAGCGACTCGCAATGTGTTCAGCTGCAGCAGTAGCCATCTGAAACTCGATCGTTGCTAGCTAGCTGGTGGAGCGTAGGTAGTGCTAACTTGTACCTCGACCTCCGGCTACCTACGGTGCGTGACGTGAGCGACGCAGCCCAGTGGAGCTTTTTGGCAATTGACAAAACTTGTTACGGGGGTGTAATAGATTTTAAATCATTCAATGAGGTGCAAAATGCACATTTTCGCTTGACAAACAGCAATGCGAATATTTTGAGCCTTGAAATGCGCTATTGGCTCCAACCGGTAGAGTCACTGTTTATTGGGTCTCTACTAGTTTACTACTTTTTTAAGAAGTGCAGTATGATGTCAGCAATAGGAAGTTAAGCTACATCCATGCTATGAAAAATCAGCTTGAGAGATGCTCTGTAAATCCAGCCCGAGTTGGCACCTTGTGTGGCTCTTTGGTCTAAAATGGCCGCGCACTGTTTGTGTGTGACGGAGCGGGCGTAAGAGGAGGTTGTGATTGAGTTCCGTTTGTGAGCATTCATTCATTGCACACACAATGAGGCGCCATTGTTAGATGGGTGACACCGGCCGCATATTCCTTTCCGGCTAACACGAGCGCAATTAGGATTTGGCGCGCGAATACGGAAACCCAATCAAGTGCAGCTCTGATGTAACATGGCACTATGTTTTGAGCCATCGTGTGTGTGTGTGTGTGCGTATGTGTGCTTCCCCCCTAAGAATTTTCACTCCGTCACGCTTGCGCCTCGTTGGCTGGGCTCAGAGGTCTTGTCGAAAAGCGACCCAGGACTTTTCCGAGACAGAAATTAAATTAGTATCGACCCAGGCACAGCGCAAAAGTGTCGCAGGGACCAGAATGATTTTACCACACGGAGACTTGTTTGTCATCAGGCTTGTGTCAGAGTGCTCTGATGGAGAAAAAAAAAAGATTGCATACTGTAAACCGTTTTGGTGTTTTTGCAGTTACACTTTGGACTAAACATCACATTACACAATCGAATGTGGTTTTCTCCCATATGGAAGTAAAAGCTTAAGTACAAAATGCAACAATGAGTTTACTTGGAAGTCACATTTTCTTGTCACGGCTTCTGTTACCTTAAATGGTCATAAATTATTAGTTTGTGGATATTTGCATTTTTGCATACACCGACCATTTCTTCAGGTATACTTGCACAATTTGCAAGATTGTTTTTTCCAAAATGAAGACAAACAAAACAGCTTTCATGATATAAAATCTTGCATTTGTTTTTGCTTTGTTTTTTGGTGATGGTGTCTTTTATTTTTTTGAAAGGGCATGTGTCTTCGGAACATATGCAAGTATTGCATGTTTGACACACAGCAAACTTTTCCAGGTGAACTCAATAATACTTCCATTTCTAAGTCATAAACACTATTATCTCCAGATCAATCACATGACCGATATTACGTAATACAAACCTGGTTCGTGTGAACTTACCAGGAAACAATTTGCAAATGTTCTTATCGAGTCAGAGCAGTGACACTCTGCTCTACACTCCATTCCAATGCAAACTCACACCCACCCTGCACGTACGAGTACACACAGGTGGGGGCTCTGCCAGCGAGTAAAAAAAACAAAAAAAAACATCCACGCTGTGGAGAAGGATGGTAAATGCGATAAGGACGGTAGGGAAGAAGTCAACAAATTTCATGTGCCCAAACGGGCTCGAGAGGGCCCCTGGGAGCGGCGACGCGGCGATGAGGTGAGAGCCAAAGAGACAAGAAAGGATGTCAGCCGCCATTATTTTCACTGTCAGCAACGGGCGTAGGGAGTAGACCCCTCCGCCCCACTCCTGCAACACACACACACACACACACACACACACTGCTCATCGAAAGGTGTGGCACGAAGATGCGCTTAGCCAATGGCGCCATTGTCCTGGCTAAATGCACGCACTCTGACAATGGAGGGAAGTCAAGGTGCATGTGACACGACCTGGTGTTTGTATACCAATATTTTTCGATTGATAGGTGTGTTGGAACAGGGTAACGTACAGTATAAAACAAGCTGGATCGCAGCTCATATACCCAAATGCGTATTGATGTTCTGGTTGCAGTCTCGTAGTGCGTTCTATTTTGCCGCATTTGCTGGGAAAAACAAATCGACAAAACTATTTTTTTAAACAATTAATCGGGCAGTTCATTATTCTGCATACCGAAACCAGGGCTCACCAACATGTTGCACGTGGGTACCATGTAGCCCACAAGGATCACATGAATGGCCCGCAGGACTGTTCCAAAAATAGCTGACCAGAGAGGGGAAATTGTGATTTCCCAGGAATGTCGTCAAAGTGATCATTTGAAAATGTAAACACTTTCTGAGAGTTCGAGGAATAAAGTTTTGCATATCTATTTTTATCTCTTGCCTAACTATTGTGAGGAAAGCCTGATCGGTCTTCACTTGAATGAATATCAATTCTTAATCAAATATTGTATTTTCCACCCTAAAAGTCTTCCATTTTCTTAAAAGCTCACAGCGCAGCTTAAAATCCAATGCGCCTTGTGTATGGTCATTACAGTAATATTTCAACCCCAAAATGGCTCCTTGCTAGAGGCAGGCTTAAATCGCAGAGTTCAAACTTAGGGCGATTGTTTACGCAGTTGAACACGGAAATAGAGCAGCGGCAAGAGAGTTCAACGTTAACGAGTCAATGTTATAACTTACCGTTGGTTAAGTGAACTGTGTCGCCGCTTTTATGAAATAAGTTTGACTGAAATCTGATCGTTCTGTTGGCATTTTCTTGAGCGGTGCACCCAATGTATGATTTTTTTTTTTAAATGATTGAAGGTACAGTAATATGAGCCCATTTATGTAATTAGCGTGCATGAACACCCTAAATTCATCTTTCCTTTTATTATTTATCATTTTGTCTGTGGTTTTATTGTTCTTGTTTTGATTGTAAAGCGTCCTTGACTGTTTTGAAAGGCGCTTATAAATGAAATGTATTATTATTATTATTATTATCAAAATTGGAAGGCCTTCGCAGTAATCAGTGCTGCCCATTATTAGCTCCCAGTTTCAAAAAGGTTGTGACCCCTGATCTAAGCTGTGAATTACTTTACAGATGAGGGGGTGGTATTGAGGTTAAAAGAGAGCTTTATGAACTGTCTGACAGCTTTACACAACTTATGTACAAAGCCCCTAAGATGACATGGAAGGGGGAAAAAAAATAAGACTTAGCATTCCTTCTCAAAAAACTTTGTGTCCTCCTCACGATCCTTGTGTTCCCCCGCAATTAAATTGTTGCGAGGTAATGCAGTGTTTTACCTGCAGCCGAAATGAAACACAGGGAACGTATCACCTTTGGGTCTCCGTAATTCTGTGTATTTTACTAAGTTTGCAAAATCGCTTTGAAATCACGCTTTTGTGCCCAACATAATTTGAATGCGATCGATCTTTGCGCTTTGTTTTTTCCATGTAAATATGGAATCCATAGCTTGCGATGGAAACTGCAGCTACCTGTAACAATGATCTGCTTTGACTGTATACTATTGTGTAATCACGCCAATCTTCGAGGTATGAACTCTAAACTCCAAGCGACATGGGATTTTGAAGTGTAACTCAAATTGCCCTTCATTGTTTTAAAAATGCACTTTTTTTTCCATGATGGATAATCAAACGTGCTGCACAAAAAAAAAATTGCTGTATAAATATCTCATCCTGAAATTTCCCGCAGTCTAAAAGGGTATAGGAAGAAACTTCTCAGACTGGATATTTGTGAATCATTTTCGAGTGCATTTCCCATGCATGTCTTTTTACTTCTTTATTGTTTTTCATTTTTCGATAAGGTGCCGTCCAAAGTGAGCACGCGTTTGTTGTCCAAGCAAAGTGCCACCGTTTGTAATTGACGGTGTTTCGAGCGGCGGCGGTATTTTTTAAAAGGGAAAATAGCCTTGTGCCAACTCGGCGGCAAAGGAACTCATGAATCTCATTGCTCCTCTATTCAACTGAAAATGGACTCCTTGGACGCCGCCTGCTTCCAAAACTACAAAAGCATACTGCATACTGTATACGTGTGTGTGTGTGTGTGTGTGTGTGTGTGTGTGTGTGTGTGTGTGTGTGTGTGTGTGTGTGTGTGTGTGTGTGTGTGTGTGTGTGTGTGTGTGTGTGTGTGTGTGTGTGTGTGTGTGTGTGTGTGTGAGAGTGTGAGAGTGTGTGAGTGTGTGAGTGTGTGAGTGTGTGAGTGTGTGAGTGTGTGAGTGTGTGAGTGTGTGAGTGTGTGTGTGTGTGTGTGTGTGTGTGTGTGTGTGTGTGTGTGATACTAAAAATACATCCAGTGACAAGGAACACAAGACCCACTTCACCTCGTGTTGCATTTAGAGCAAGATCCCTGAACATGATTTTTCAGGTCCCTTTTTTCTGTACAGTTTTTTTTCTTTCTCCTCAGAGTAGATTTCCAGTGGCAAAAAAAAAAAAAAATGCATACACATGCATAGTGAGCCTTCTGTGTTAATCTTGTAATTTTGGGTCATCATGGTTCATTACTTAAAGAAGCAGCCAGTCATCTTTAATCACATAATCCCGCTTTAGCGCTACGTGGGGCGGGTGTCTGCATGGCTCCCCTTGACCCTCACCGTTTCCTTCCTCAATGCTTTGACGCCCCACCCCCCCCTTCCCACCCCCAACCCATGAGCACCCCCCCCCCCTCCTGTCCACTATTGTGTCGCGAGCCCCCATCAGTTGTGGAAGTGCATTGGCCTTTTATCGATGCTCAGGGGCAGAGCATCGAGCTAGTGCGACAAAATGTCATTTAACCTCAAAATATGAGCTCCAACATCATTTTTCTGCAGGTACGCTGGCTTGTAATGAGGTGAATGGCATGCCTATTGTTGCCATGGTGACAGTGGATCACCTATTTTTCGAGGTCCCACCTGCCGGGACCCCTTCATTTTGACCAGCTGAGACCATCTTTTAGCGGTGAAAATGCAATGTTTTGCCATCATTTCAAAGCCGCTAAGGTCTCGGTTAGCCTTTGCCGGGGTTTTTATCCGGTTGGTGGTCATCTGTAAAATACTGAAATCCATTGTTTTTCTTCCAGGAATGTTGTTGGTTTGATGGATAAATGTGTGTATTTCACCAACATTTTCATTCAAGTTTGAGATGAAGACTGTTGTTGTCTTTTTAAATTATGTATTATTTTTTTGTTTTCTTCACTTGTGTACACGTTTCCTTTTTTTAATTTATCAAGTCAATATGGTATGAAACGTGTTTTAAATGTCTTCTTATAAAATGTGACAAAATGATTACAACCTAATCACACCCCTTTAACTGCTTTTTCACACGTTATAGCATTATGGGATGTTATATACTGTACTTGATACTGAATACCAACCCTGCCGGCCTAGTGACGCATTGTAAAAATGTTGAGACAAAAAAAAAATGTGTGGACAAATCCCATTTGATTTATATATATATATATATATATATATATATATATATATATATATATATATATATATATATATATATATATATATTTAAATTGAGTCAAAATATATATATTTAATTTGAGTCAAAAAGGCACATGGTTTCTCCCAGCTAGTCAGTGCATCAGGGTCATAATCATGACATTTCCTGAAAATGAATTAATGTAGTAAAAGAAACGGTATATAATGCCGATTCAGCATTATTCAAATGAGAAATGATTGAAATTACGGTCAAAAATGTAAAGAAATTCTGTTTTTTTTTTAATGGACATTTAAAATATATATATATATACATTATTGTAAATATGATAAAATACATGTAAATGTTTAAAAAAAAACTACAAATAATCAGTCAATTATTTTTTTGCTTTAAATCATCCAACATGTTGCCAACAAACTCTTTGTTCCTGTTCAGCATCAACTCTACTATCGGTGCGTCATGGGGCCGCGGTGGGCAGCTGTGCGTGACTAGAACAGGACAAAGCTGTGCGCCTCTAGGGGGGCAATCCGAGCGACCTTCCGCACCCGGAATGTGCGGCCCGCTACGACGCCTAAGAGTTGTGACGAGAAAGCTGGAGACGTAGAAAGAAGCGTGCAACGGCTGCGATGGATGGAGGGAATGGAGGGCGAAGGGCCGGTTTGGGCTCTTGGGATTCCAGCGCAGTGACCGTGAAAGTGCTTAGATAAACACAGAGACTGAGGAGGAGTTCGGGTGGGGGGTGTAAAGTGGAAGAGGCAATGGAGAGAAGCGAGAAGGTGAAGGGAACGTCGCTGAAAGGGAAGGACAAATGTAGCACTGCTGTAATGCAATACAGCATTAATACATACATTCAGGTTATATTATTTATAAACATCGCAACGCATAACCAGACGCAGACTTGAAGTCATCTGCGACGAAATGAAGTCTCTCTTGCATACAAATTACCATTCAAGGACGGCACAAAACTGCTGATCAAGAAACTAACATTAAGTGCAAGAACTAACTTGTACTCTTTGATTTATTTTTTTGGGGGAAAAAAAAATCAACTCACTGAAAATTCTAGTGCGTTTGAGGTGACGCCCTGCATATCATTCTCAGTCCGCAAAAGAATATCAGGTCTACTCGCGTTGTAGTACAGCACCGGGTGCGCTTTGTGAAAGTTGCCTTTTGACTGTTTGTATTCTACTGCACCAAGGTGGACAAACCAGGAGGGGCAGAACGATGTGCATTGAACTGAAGCAAAAAAATGTGGCAAAAACTGACTGACTTGACTGTCATGAAGTGCAGTATAGTCCTCGTGTAGCTTTGTAGTGCATTTTTATGAAGTTTTTATTGAACAAAAACAAAAGCTGCACCACATTTTTTCACAGTTTTATCTGCACCAAACAATGACGAGGCTGACTTATTCAGTTCAGATGCGAAGCGGTGCTTATCGGGCTAAATACTAACAGCTTCATATTCCTAATTCCCCCCACACACACATTTTTGCAATGCAATAAAATATTTGATGCATGTTTCTTAGTGCTTTGATTTGGAATAAAATGTATGTTCCTGTATGGAACTAAAAGCTGTTTTTTTTTTTCTTTCCCTTTCAATTGAAAGTCAAACTTGGGAAATTCCACACTTGTTTTGGTGCAAATAACTCAAACATAATGCAGAGGCAGTAATATTGTAATAAACAAATGACAGTGATGAGTAAGTTAAAATGTACTGCACTTTGTGGACTATTTTGGAGAGAAAGTCATTCAGTGGAAGTGGAAAGTGTCCAAGCTTCATTTTATTAACTCATGCTCTCTCTCTCTCTCTCTCTCTCTCTCGCCAATCTTCTCCTTGCCTGAGTCTAAATAATTGAGAGTGGTTGTGCTTCTATTAGGGTACATTTCCTTGACATGTCTGGACTGGCCGCTGCCCGTCCTCTAAATGGGAATCGCTCAACTAAAGTGAAATTTTTTCTCATATCGTCCTATATCGATTCCTGACAAGGCCTCAAAAATGGTTGTTCCAGCGCAGTGTGACCTGTGCCAATGACAAGTTTCCCCCTTTGCCGACGGATCTGCTGCCCAGCCGGAGAGCAGTGCCGCTTTTGCATAGACGATGCGGAATTTGAGGAATTTGAGGCAATGTTGCGTGGAAACGTGTTTGAGCATACAACTGCCGTTTCGCCCCTCGTCTTGTGCTCCTTCATGGGGATCGAGCCACACTTACTCTACATTGATTCCCTCGTGTCGTGTACATTTATTTTACATTTGATCAATTTATTCCTCTTTTTTAATTTACTTTTGACATGAGTTGTATTCTTGCATTCGCCGTGCAAATTATTATTATTTTTTTTGTCTTTACCAAAATAGTTTGGAGCCTGTCTATGTCTCGACTCGCCGGTTTGTGACCACAAAAAGGGGACAGGAGGGGAAGGATGTGTTGCTTTTTATGTTTCCTGCTTTAACCTTCAAAGCCTGAAGATAAAAACAAAAATACGGTGCGAGAATGTGAGTGCCTGTTATCTGACATGTGACCTACTCAGGGCTATTCTCAAAGACGAGTGAGATTTATCGTCCTTTTGCCATCTTTGCATTGGCCGCAGTCTTTTCACTCTCAAGTGCTGTGTGTCTGTGTTTAGTGTTGTGCTAAAAAGTTGAACGAACAGAGTCGTTCTTTGGACTTGGCCGCTTTAGGAACATAAAACATGGTTTTTGTTGCCCTTTTAAAATCATCCATCATGAACTCAAGGCATGTTGGCACGCGTTACTCCTTTCTGTGACTTGGGTTTCCTGCCTTGGAACAAATTAAGGCATTTACATGGAAACCGCATCATTTTCTAGTGAAAAAATTTCTTGCAGACCCAATTTATTTCCTAAGTAGAGGTACCATTGTATAGGGCGCACCGCATTTTAATACGCATAGAATAGACGCTACAATTGTTGCTGCTGTTGCACTATCCATCCACTAGATAGAGCTATGCTAAAGGGAATACAATACAATACAGCTTTATATAAAGCTTTCCCAACTGCTGCAGCTGTAACAAAGAGCTTCAAAGAACATGTCCAAGAAATCAGAATATTGATCCATATGTAAAGCGCATCAGATTATAAGGCACACTCTCGAGTTTTGAAAAAATGTAATGCTTTTAAGAGCGCCTTTATCGAGCAGAAAATACGGTATTTGTGTTTTGTGTGTGCATCTACCCTTTCAAAAGTTTATCACTGGGTCATTAGTTACAGTAAAAAAAAAAGATAAATTAATGCAAGTTGTAATGTCGATGACTTCAAATCGGTACTCCACAAAAATTGCTTTTAATATTAACAGTCAATTCTGTTTGCACTAACATGATAGTGAGCAATGCTTAATTCTTACCTGAATGATGTTTAATAGTTTTCTAACTGGGACCTCTGATGGATGGACATTGGATTAAATTGAAATGCTACACAACAGAGAAAATGAATCAGCCAATTTGGGCTCAATTGCTTCAAGAATAGATTAATGGGTTCTACGCAACTAAAAGCATTTTGAGCAACTGAATTAAGTATGCCCGATTTTGGACTGATTGGGAGTTGTGAGCACCCGAGTCAAAATGGATGTCGCAAACCTGACTAGAAGAAGCAGAATCATGTATTTTGTGGTAGATTCTGATCGTTCACTGTATTTTTCTTTCTTTCTTTTTGCTTAATTCAGCTCACCATATGACAGTTGGGTTTTGACGTACGTTTCTTGTCATTGACTTAACCGAAGAGGTTTCAGGATGGTGTTTACACTCGGTTCAATTTGTCTCGACTTGTCTGCGACGGCATCATGTGCAAGCATGAAACATTGGTGGCAAAGGTACATGCACTTATTACTTTGAGCTTTGGGCATTCTAACGGTGGTTTGTGGGAAGGCAAAGAAAAAGATGGAGAATGGGTAAAGTGTATGGGCGGGGCTTGGTTGTTGTCCTGGTAACGGCAAATTTGACCTTATTCAACCTCCACGACTTCTGCCAAATTCTTGCCTGTGCACGTCTCCAATATTTTCCGCTTTCTCTCAAACTTTGTCTTGTTTGTTTGTTTGTTTGTTGCTTGGATTGGAAGTGAAATGAAGCAGCGGTTATTGCTGGCGGAGGTCACGCGGGCAGCACGTCGCCCAATGCCATGGTCAAACTGTGAAAATAGAAACAATTGAAAGACTGCCAGCCTTGTCTTGAGACCATTTACATCACAGAGTGGGTAAAATCGTCTTTGGGGAGGGGAAAAAAGAAGCGCCTGAAAAACTGAGATTATAGGCTTGACACACACACACACACACACACACACACATGCACATCGTGAAAAGTGTTTCTTGTGGTTGTTGGACACCTGTAGCCGTATCAAAACGCTCCTGATGGGCTGTTTTTGATACTGATGGCAAGCTGGAATATGATATTTTCCTCACTATTGATATGCTGCTGAGTCGCAGAGAATGGACAACAGGCAGAAAATAAGATCTTCTTTTGGATTTGAAATCGCAGCAGCGAGTGTGTGGCAACCGTACTCGTACTACAAAGACATTTGACAAATGACATTCTGGACATTTGGAGTAGAAAGTCGCCTTCACGATTCTCAAGATGGTTTTGGTATCAAAATTAGGCTTGAGCAATTTCATCCATTTTTATAATTTATCCTTTTATTTGGGGCTGAGAGTAGGTTGGAGCCTCTCCCAGGTGATTTGGGTGAAAGACCCTTGACTGGTCATCAGCCAGTCACAGGGTGCATGTGGACAACCACTCATGCTCACTATGGAATCACTGTTGCATAACTGACAACCACGATAAATGAGAAATTGGTTTGCCGCTGAAAATACATTTATATATATATATATATATATATATATATATATATATATATATATATATATATATATATATATTTTCAAAAATATGAGTTTTAAAACAAAAATTTGAATCTAAAAAAAAAATTCAAAAAAATTCAAATATATTAAGGGTACAAACTCCTTGTCAAAAGTTCTGCTAAATAATCAATAAATACAGGTAAATATGGTTTATCAAGGGGGGAGGCACACAAAGTCTAAACAGATGGGCCAGGTAAAAAATTCTTTGCATTGTCAATATAAAATAGGAAATGATTCCATAAAATGTTTAATATTACAATTGTATGTTGATGTATTGCAAGAGACCCAAATATATCCAATTTAATTCATTAATTAAAAGAAAACAATAAAATGCTCAGTTGCCCTAATGGAAGATCGAACTGGGCCAAAAGTGGCCATACTTTGCCCCCGTGCTCCAATATTCTTTCCTTGGGTACTGTTTGTTGCAGCTTTGTGAACTGTGGCCTTCAAATTGGAGTTGCGCACGCGTTGCACTTTTCCAGTCGGATGACTGGCATTTCCGACGTTTTGGTTTCCAGGAATGCGGTATAAATGCACTTCCTGCCAAACATGGTGGAAGCGCGCACAGTCATGTTGGGATTTAAAAATAAATAAATAAATAAATAAAATCAGGAAATGGTTTGTTATTTCCTGCGCGTCCTGATTGTGTGATTGCCTCGCTGGGTAAAGCTAAGAATCTTATGAAGGCATATGTGTGTGTTTGGAGAGAGGAAGGGGGGGTGCAGCAAGAGATTTTCCGTAGGCGGTTGGACGGCAGGGGGTCCCCAGATGGTCCGAGGTGGGGGGTGAGTTCCTTGTTTGTGCGGGTCGAGAGGCGTAAGCACCAGGTTAGACACAACATTGGTGTTTGGGCTCGGCGAAGGCTCAGTGTGTGTGGGAGGGGGTGCGCAGCTGATAAGAGGCGAGGGAGGTGAGGCGGGGTTGACCTGATTCTACTCCCATTTACATGTCAATTGTACAGAAACACTGCAAAAGGAAAAAGAGCGGCAGACTTCTCGGACTCTGCAACAGTTATTCTGATGAAGGAAATCCTGTTGAGCAGACTGTAGGGTCATTGAGTCTGCATAGAATACAGAATGGGAATCTTTTTCGATTTTCCTCGCATTGAATCGTTTTTGTTTGTTTTTTCCCCATCTGACAACCAAGAAGAGTCCCATGTAGTGCACTAAAATTAGTTTAAAACGGACATTTTTGGGGTTGCTTGAACAACCCAACCCAAATCGCTTTGACATTATGGCAAAGGCCAGCATTTTTTTTTTTTTTTTTTTGTGGCTATAACATTTCCGCCTAGTTTGGGGGAGTGTGCGTTGTTTTTGGTGTGTGTCACCGCGTAAAAAAAAAAAAAAAAGTGGTTTGATGCTGAGCTGTTCCTGTGATTTCCTAAAAGCACCCTTTTCATAAGCGCAGTAGGATTGTGCAGTATGAAATAGTCGCCCGGTTGCAAGCGCACCACCTGCTTTTAATCCCTTTGCCTTTATTTGTTTTGAGCCTCCTGCTGATGAACGGGAAGGACTCGCTTCAGTTTCAGGCTTACATTTCTGAAAATGATCTGATTATTAGCTTTGACGTGTGACCTTAATGTGTTTCCAGATCTCTCGAGAGAATTCCCAAGTTAATTGACTCTTAATTTGATTGTCCCCCCCCACCCAAAAAAAAAACAGTTGCTGTCTCTCCTCATGTTCTAATTTGAAGACTTTATTCAGATTAGATTTGAGTTGGAGTTGTCTGTTGTTCAAAGTTCCCAAGGTCATTTCACATCTCACTAATGAAGGATTTAGATGTTGAAGAATTGGTAAGAGGAGGGAGCTGTTCAAATATGACCGTGTTGCTACCAATCAGTCCTAAGGTGATTAGGACAAGGGATGAGTGATAACCATAATCTATTTGATCGCTTAGGATTCTGTCTATTTATTGTTGATTAAGCGCTTGATAGCGCAATTTAGTCAAAATGATTCTGTCTCAGTTGTTTTTTTGGGGGGGTTGGGTGCGGGGTTGTGGATGCTCCAGAAAATTAGTCATGAAGCCATTGCTTTGCAAATCTGCTCCCTGAAGGGAAAAACAATTCTGGGCCTAGAAATAAACAATACTGTCAAAAATGCTACTCGCTGGTGGGGAAACACAAGCTAAATAATGATGTATTCCTCTTATTACAGTACAATTTTACAATATCACATCATTATAATATTGTAAAATAACAACCATACAGTATCATCGCAATATCAATGTCACAATACAGTAATTATTTCCCATTATGTGTTGCATGAAGCAGAAAAGTTGTCGTTATTTTAAATACACATTTCTCTTTTGTTTTATGTTTAGTTTGACAGTGAGTTTCAACTGGGAGTGGCATGAAACACCTTGAAGCCTCTTTCCTCTCCCTCCCCTTTTGTTAAATTGTTTATTATCTGCAAAATTGCTGCTTCTTGCAAAGTGTGATGAGTTCACGGAAATATTTACTCGGGTCACTCGTATCTCTATGGCATCATTGTACTCGTGCTGTGCATTTGTCGTTATCTGACGTCCTAATATAGTTACTCTCGTCCGCCGCAGCATGCTCCACTTAAGTGATGCCTCAGCCAAGGCGCAGCAGTGACCACAGCGGCTGAGTTAACAGTAGAGTTAGTCAGTCTCGCCCCTTTCTGCTGTGCTTGACCACGACGCAACTGTCGGCGCCACTGAGTCTTCCGCGCCTCCCACCATCCCCGCACAAACTTTAACTTTAGCACGTATGCACCAAAAAGCATTCTCTTGCCCCTGGGGATTTTGCAGTTTCTCACTGTAGAATTTTTTTTTTTTTTTGCCAACGAGTTGATGGCGGTCGGCTGGTGTTCTGTGTGCTTGATAGGGATGATGCGTTTTGACTATCTGTTCTGTATTCCTGATACCATGTTGTGGGATTGTTGCTCCTTTAATTATTCTCTCATATTAAACGATCAAAGGTCCCCGCCACGGTGGAAACTCTGCACATCATTAGAATGGTACACGCACACTCCGTATTACCACCGCTATGTGTGTACGCACAGTAACACTGACACACATTCACGGCTTACCTATGATGCTCCAGTTGGTCTTTTGCTAAAAACCAAGCGCAGGGAAGCTTTGTTATTTGCGGGGGGGAGATTGGGACCAAGCCCTCAATTTTCACACCGGATGGACAAGGAAGAGTCTTCAATGAATCTGAAATGCATGTTTTGGGAATTCTGGAGGAGAAAACCAAAATGATCCAGGGGCACATACTAGCGAACTCAATACAGCAGGGCTGCAAACGAGATAAGAGTCAGAAAACTCAGAACGGTGAGGGAAATATTCAAACCACGAGAGCAGTGATTCCCCAAAACCGGTCAAAGATACCTTATTTGTAGTAAATGGATACATTTTGTGAAAATGAAATTAAAAAAGTGAAAATGGATAACACACATTATGATTTGCCACAGCTCGCTATTGTCTACTTTAATTTTATTTTAATGAAAAGGATTTGCTACAAATAATTATGGGCCGACGATCTGGATTTTGGCAGTTAATCGGCCGATTTAATTACAAAAATGTATGGCACATGAAATTTAAGAAAATCCCCTGAATGCATTTCAATGCATTCAAATGAATGCATTGAAATGCATTCAGGGGAAAAAATCAGTTCTACGCAGATTTTCACTATTCGCGAGCTGACCTTTTCAGTTCCCAGAATGCAATGCATAAATCCTTGTCATAGGTGTGTTTGTGTTACCAGAGGTTTGTGTGTCAATTTTAACACTTTGTGTTATTTTTATTGCATAATTGTTTTTGTTTGTTTGTTTGTTTTAGTTTTTTGTTTTAGGTTTTTTTTTATTTTTTTATTTTTTAACCCAACCGTGACCTGAGGTCAAATTAAATTTGAAAGGCCATAATCGCATGATTTAATCGGAAGGTCGATTAATCGCTCGGGCCCTACAAATAGTCCGTCTTTGCTCATCTATGTCAGTGATGAAGAGTGGCAGGCAGAACGATTAAAACAATTAACCCATGTATCCACACCTTTCTATTAATTTTATATTCAACTGAACAGGCTTAGATTTTGTTCTGAATGAGCTTATAAGTAAAGTGAGACCAGCAAGATCAGCATTATTTCAGTAATAGATATACAGTATACCGGTGTATGTGTATATTCATTCATTCATCTTCCGAACCGCTTGATCCTCACTAGGGTCGCGGGGGGCGCTGGAGCCTATCCCAGCAGTAGGCGGGTGACACCCTGAATCAGTTGCCAGCCAATCGCAGGGCACACAGAGACGAACAACCATCCACGCTCACACTCACACCTAGGGACAGTTTAGAGTGCTCAATCAGCCTGCCATGCATGTTTTTGGAATGTGGGAGGAAACCGGAGCACCCGGAGAAAACCCCCGCAAGCCCGGGGAGAACATGCAAACTCCACACAGGGAGGCCGGAGCTGGAATCGAACCCGGTACCTCTGCACTGTGAAGCCGACGTGCTAACCACTGGACTACCGGGCCGCCCGTATTTGTGTGTATTGTGTGTGTGTGTGTGTGTGTATATATATATATATATATATATATATATATATATATATATATATATATATATATATATATATATTTATTTATTTATTTGGGGGGATTAGGGGAAGTTGTTTGTTTGGTGTTGTTTTGTGATATATTTAGAATCTGGAATATGTCCCTTGTCTCATTACAGATTGTGAAATACTGCACTAGACCACCAAACTGGCAGACCAAAAAACGTATTTAAAAGGAAGAAAAAAACCTCAAACTCATAAAACCGGGAAATTATGGGACTCTGTTCTGAGGTGGTCAATCATCTTATTCAAAGTCTGGTTTGAAAATGTCACTTTTGAGTTATAATTTCATTTGGGCATTTAAAAAAAAAATGCCGGGGGCATGCTCAAGATGACGCTCCGTCACCAAACCGCACCACCCATAATGCGGCTGTGCTGTCACCACTCTGCTGCATGCTGGCTGCCTGGCAGGCAGGAGCCGAGTGTAATTGGGGTGATCGTGAACCAACCAGGCCTTGGCGAGGAATTGGTGTGTGGGGGGGGGTTAGGACGAAGATGGCTGACAGGTTGACAACGGTAGAGCATGTTGTCGCTGTAATTGCTGGCATGCATATGGTGCAGGATGCTATTTAGAATGCTATGTTATTCAGAATCGCTGCCTCAGCACAATTCAGTTGTATTTCACTTTTTAGCATCATATAATTGCATTTAATCTTTTAAGACCCATTCATTCTGGTACATTTTTTATGAATTTCTGATTTTTATCCAGGATTCAAAACTCACTTTCTTTTTTTATTTTTTTTTTTTTGGGATGAACCTTTTGACGAGCCCTGGGATAGAGAGGACGCATTTTCGGAAGACACGCATGAGAGATGAGCGTGCCGTTAGCAAAGCAGGGAAGCTCTGTTTGCCTTCCTTTTTACTCAAGTCCTCGGTCATCCACATCCTCCTCCTCCTTCCATTCCGCACGTTCGTTCTCCCTGGCTGACTTTCCCCTCTCTCCTCCGCTCTGTCACCCCTCTAAAAAGGCTCCCACTGACAGACCTGACCCTTCGTGAGCCACATCCGGACCCTCTCTACATTTTTTGTTTGTTTTTGGGTTTTTTTTTCTTCTCCCACCCTTGTTCGCCGTTCAAAGAGAAGTCTAATTAAAGTCTTCCACTTGGTTGTTCTGTCTGATAAGTTTGCACTTGTTGACTCTCTGGGGTCACTCATTAAAACGGATAACTTTCTTTTCATTTTTTTTTTTTTTTTTACCTGTTGGTTCATTCTCACTTCCTAATTAGAGGTAGTTGCTTTTATTTTGACTGTTTTGCATGTGGTGAGCATGTCTATCTCAAAAGTCCAGCCTCTACGTTGCCCAGAGGTGTGAATGTGAAGTTGAATAGTCGTCTTTCTCCGTCAGCGCTAAGATTGACATGTGAATAAGTCCAAGGTCAATCCAGATTTCATTGATCCCCAAGCGGTATAGGGAATGGATGGACGGGTGTTTTAAATGCTCGGCAATGTTGGCAACCGCATGCAAATCCATTGATTGACTGGCATCGCTTTATACAAGAGGGCACAATTTATTCAAGATACCGCGTTGGGGAAACTTCGCGGACAGCCCGCCACAGCAACTTAAAGTATGTCCCTATGGCTTTTATCCGTAGGGTAAACAGTATGTCAGGCTAGTGAATTGGTATCACTGCTGTATTATCGGCACATTTGTACAAGTAGGAGTACAGATGCACAGTGTCGACATGAATGACTCCATCGGTACAAGACGACTGCGCCAATGTGAAGGATGAGGTTATGTGCTTGAAACTTAGGGACAGGAAAGTGGTGAATGGTGGTGCTGTGAGCGAAGAAACTAAACTGCATTTGCAGGAGATATGATTGTGTTTGAGTTGAGGCAATACCCAGTGGTCCCAAAAAATAAAAAATAAATACACTTGCTCTAGGAGGTACCAAAGGTACCAAACAAGCATTGACTCAGTCAGTGAAATTTCACTCTATTCACTTAAAATGTTAGCTTCCTTAACTTCCATGCGACTGAAAAAAATTGAGTTTTTTGTAACCAGGGAGACGCATCACAAGGGAACATCCAGTTCATAGACATGGGCACAATGTGGAACCTCACTCCATTCGGTGAGCACCGGTAACGGCACCAGTGTCGGTATTGGTGCCTCCCTACTCTCCTATGTGGCTACCTCGTGACTGATAGAAAAAAATAATGAGCAGTTTTGTGGATCAGCCGGAATTGAATCATTTTAAGTGAATAGAGTGACGTCCCACAGGTTGTGTCAACACCTACTGTTTGCAATGGAGATTTGAACACAACAAGAATCCTACCTCTTGCAACACTAAAACTGCCTTTTGTTTTTATCAAGTCAGAGCCCCCCCATTTGCCACAATTGCTGTTTAGAAGTGTCAGTCACATTGCCTCATCCCTCTCAGTGACTCTCACCATAACCTTTTCCATTTCTTGTCTCTTCCTGTTTCTCCTTTTCACACTCATCCTTTTTTATTCCTCAACCAACTTCCTTCAGCCTTGCCTCAGTCATGGCCCATATTCGATTATACACCGGTAACTCTTTAATAGACTGTAGCTTACAGGAAGCCAGGAATCGGAAATCTACATTATGCACCTCTTCTGTTGTAATCATGCCGTCTTGTCCACGGGTTGTTATTGTGCCGAAAGCCAGTCAACCTCGACGGAGG